>JADIIU010000045.1:0-101760 GCA_027603945.1 Terramyces sp. JEL0728 | reverse complement strand
ATGGCATAGTGGAAAACAAGTGGTGCACAACATGAGTATCAGTGATGTGGTGGAAAAAGATATTTAGGATACCAAAATCTCTGTCGACAGTTCCTAATGCACCTACTGTTACAATCTAGCTTACCTCTCATAAAGTCCCATTCCTTTCCGCGATATTTAGGCACGGTTGGGTCGGTGTGTTGTAAATAAGTAATCAATACCAACCACATATTAACAAACAAGTATGGAATACCATAGTAAGTAAATACGGTCAAACCACCGAATTTGTAGACAAGAGACGCAAGCACACCAAGCATCATGGTAATGCCAATATTGGAATACACGACACCATAGTATTCGCGACCTTCAAAGATTGGTGCGTTTGGGAAAAAGTGGGAAACCCACTGCTTGTGTTTTTGTGAGGTAACGTTCTTTAAAATATATAATGGCCATCCAAACAGCAGCATGAATACAACTAGGAGGACATTGAACAGCGGCGCATCTTCCAACAATTCGGCGCCAGAGTGCAGTGCTTCAACGGTACCAGATAAAGGCACTTTGTAGTGACGTTCAACTCTTCTTCTGATTGGCGGGATAAATACTTGGTCTTTATCCATGTGATTGGTACCTTTGTGGTGTTTAGAGTGTGTGTATTTCCATGAAAAGAAGGGTACCAATAGAGCAGAGTGAAGAACAAACCCAACAGTGTTGTTGACTATGCTATGGTCCGAGAAAGCAGAGTGCTAAGGTTAATTTAGAAATACTCCACACTCGTGAGCCAACACCCACAAACCCGTACATACTACCCCCTGAGCAAACCAGTATGCTGCCCAAGCAAACGGCTGCAACGACAGGTCAAGATATCTGATATGCAAAGCACCGTAAAACAGAGCAGCGGCCATTGCGATGTCAACTACAACGTGTGACAAGGACTTTAGAGTGTTGCGCTTGAAGCAGTGAGCTGGCACGCAGTCTCTAATTTGTTTCAGAGTAAAAGCTAAATTAGAGGAAAGTACTTGGTGGTTTCCATTCTGTCGCAAACTTTTCGTCGGCAAGCTTTCCCTTGACATCGGCGCTGGCACTTTTCTTTTCTTCTTTTCTTGCCCTGACCATTGCTTTTCTGTAGGTGGAAATATTTTTCTTCTTTTATAATGATTTTTGCGGGCGGAGGTTGCTTGTAATGAAATTTGTCGGCCAAACGCAGACTTTCACATTGCATCGACAAACACTTGGGGAATGAAGAGGTTTAACGAAAGAGGAGGAGCAAGAGAGCCAGCTCCAATTTTGACAGTTTCTCTATGAGGTGAAAACGCGGACAAAAATAATGAAAGTGATATTTTCTGATTTATTATCGCTAAATATCGAATATTATAGATTAATATTTATAGAACAGTATATCTCCTTCGTCTTCAACATACCGACACAAAGTCTTGCTCTTCCACAAAGCTTGAAGACATGGAGTATCATCCTTGGTGTAATGTTCACCCAAAAACCCTTTGACAGCCGCAGTAGCTTCTTGAGCATGGTAGAACGGCATGGTGGAAAACAAGTGGTGCACAACATGAGTATCAGTGATGTGGTGGAAGAACACGTTCAAGAATCCCCAATCTCTATCAACAGTCATCAAAGCACCGCGCATAAAGTCCCATTCATCATTGTTTAAATGTGGGATAACTGGATCGGTATGTCTAGGTTAAACAAGAAATTACTGCAAATAAGTGATCAATACTAACCAGCAGTTAACTTGAATCCACGGAATCAAGAAATATAGAACCGGAACTTGCCATCCAAGCTTAATTCCAAGAGCAACCTGAATCCCAATCCACAAAATCATGCCAATGTCAGAGTAAATAATAGCCAAAAACTGATTTGCTTCAAATATTGGGGACCACGGATAGTAGTGGCTGGTTCTCCATCCTTTGTATGGCTTTCCATCAATGATATAAGAGTTTCCACCAATGTTGGTCAAAAGGTAGTAAGGGAAACCAAAGACAAGCATCAAAAACAAAGTAAAAACATGAGCGATTGGAGCGTCTTGAAGAAGCGGTTCATCTCCTTCGTGCATTTCTTTGACAAACTCTTTCTTGCCAGTTAATTGAGATCTAGTGTACGGCAAAAAGACCATATCTACGATAAACACGCAAAATACCTTTCTTGATGTGGCCAGTAGCTTTATGGTGCTTGGAGTGACTGAATTTCCACGAAAAGAACGGAATAAGGACCATTGAGTGAAGTACCCATCCAACTACAGCGTTCAATAATTTGTGATCTGAAAATGCACCGTGTCCACATTCTAATTTAAGATCTATTACTTACCATGGGCCAAAATCCAAATACCAACACCTACAATAGCTTGAAATACCCAGTAAAATATCCAGGCAGCTGGCTGAACAACTGCTGGCATCAAGTGAATATTTGAAGCAAAATACACCAAACCTGCAATCATACTAAGATCAATCGCGACATAGGATAGTGACTTTAAAGCACTACGTTGGAAGCAGTGAGCTGGGATTTTATCACGAACTTCTTTCAAGGTGAACTTTGGACGTTTAAAATTTTTGGCTGCTTCTGGTGCAGCAATTTTGCCCTGGATTCCTTCCGCAGCAGTGCTTGGGGTACTGCTATTTGGCTGACGCTGGCGGACTTTAGACATTTGGTAAGAAAAGCAGAAAAGCTTACAAAAAAAATAATCCAATATGTTTCAAGCGGGGCTTTGCTCGGGCGGTCAGTTGTTTTGATTGACACGAGCTACGAAATGCTGCCAGAAGGATAAAAGGGTTTGTATAGTGAAATCCGCGAGCTGGAAGGCGTTTAGCGTGTCGGACCATTATCGTATTGGGATTGACAGTTTGAGGCAGTGCTGAGGATAAAATTTTCATTACGGGACAGAGTATCACCGCAAAACGCCAAGCAGGACCAAAAAGATTCAAAGAGCATCAATGAAATCAGAAATACTTTGACCCATACTTTCAAGATTCTAACCACTGGGCTCTGAGACTTGTAGTGAGAAATAAAGTAAATTCCAAAGTTACATAGTTGAGTGGCGATTATGGTGGTGCAGTCTAAATAGTATACAGTTTGCAACAATTCAGCTGGCAATCCAAGCAAGTAATCATGAGTAATTATCACGTATTTTTTTTTTCAAAAATCACAAAATGGCAGAAAACAAGGAATTACAGCTACTAGAAAGCAAATTAACAACGGTACTACAGATTTTAGAACCACTTTTCCAGGTTCCCATCGAAGAGCATTTTGAAAAGTTGAACCCAAACCATAAAGCTTCGCTTCTGGTCACTCTTTCCTTTGCAATTAATACCCTCACCTTTGTATATTTAAAGATTCAAGGAGTGAATCCAAAATCGCATAGAGTGAAACAGGAACTGGCGAGATGCAAGACCTATTTTGATAAATTATCATTCTTCAAAAATGAAGAGCCAGCGTTAAAAGTAGACCAGCCAGCAGCAAAGAGGTTTGTTGCAAATGCTCTGCAATTCGCCAGCGATACCAAACCACCGGAAACAGGAAAACGAAAGAAAAAAAGAGGGGTTTCTAAAAAAGTAAAATAAAATCATTATTATTAAGGGTCGTGATCATTTTGATTTCTAACTTTTCTAATTGGTAATGGTAATCCTTGTGAAGCGAAACTGCGTATCAAATCTGACGGTTCCACCATTCCGGGATAATCTTTTGGTGTCATACAAGTAAAGGTATTTGACCAACAGGTATTAATAACACCGGCGCTATCATTGGATAATGCTCCCCCTTCACCAGAAATATCGTACAATTTGAACTCCAGTTGAAACTGTCCCCGCTCTCTTATCGAAATGTCTGCAAATGTAAAAAAGCAGCCATTTATACCTAAATCAAACGGCAACTACCGTGGTCGTCTCTCAGAATCGTTGGGCTGGAGACTATCGATCCTGTAATTTGTCTGTCTGCCTTTACTTTTTCATTTTGAGGACCTATTATCCACAAATTTATATGTAGAATCAACATTAAGTGTTTTTCTAGTCTGTTGTTAGTTGTAATTACAAAAATGGCGGTATATCGTCCTCGACATCGTCGTAAATTACTTGTACAATTGGTGCCTGTGGATCAAAATACTGTTACTGGGTCGACAGCTCTCCTGTCTTTTATTCCGTTTCCACAAGCTCTTGCGAATTTTGGTTGCTGTCGCAAGACAAGTTTGAAGCGCCTGTTATTATCATTTGCCATAATAGTGGAAGAATTTTTTGCAGATAATCGGATAAATGAAAATTCTTGTAGGTGGTGAACCACTGATCTAATCCGGAAAATGGTTGGCCACTGGATCTATAGCATATTTATATCCATCGCCACGAGCTTTTCTGCGGAGCTAGTGTTATCTGGACCAGAACAGATATTCGTTTCATAAAACAGGGACTATTTGGGCTCAAATCCTAAACTCTTCTCCCTGATACAGGCCATTCAACAATTATGCTGTCTTTGAAATTGCAGTTTCTTATCCGCCAGTCCCATGGAAACAGGAAATCTTAGCACCTACCGGTAGTTCTTTTAACTCCTGGATCAACAGGGCATTCTATAATGCAGTTCTTTTTAATTTAGCTGCACCAAGTGTATTATTTGTGCTATTTGGTATCTTTTGATACCAATGTAATGGTGGCCGCACCTCCTTGGATCCAATTACCCACAATGAAAAAATAAACGAACGGGAAAAGCAGCATCTATTTAAGTAGACCAATGCTGGTACTTTTCGAAATTAGCTTTTAAATGACTTGAATATCGATTGGCAGCCATTTGTTTCTCTGGTACTTTACGATCGCGAACCGGATCCGGATATCTGAACCTCAAATGCCCAAAAGATAGCCGTATAATTAATTAATAGCTTGGCCATTGACGAATTAATTCGAGGTCTAAACTCTGCTCAGCTGACGGTGACGGCTGACAAAAAAAGTAATGAAAACGTTTTCCAAGCGAAAGAGTAGAATCAGTGCAGATTGATAGGTCCGGAGCGTATTTGGTAGCTGTAACAACTCTGCGGGACAGCGTGCTTGAACGTGGTATACAATATTAATGAGTAATATAAACTGACCTCGAGTCAAACAGAGTCCAATTAGTCTCAACTCAGCAGGTATTCCCACTTGCGGTTATTTGAGTAATCGCTCCGAGTTAACAATTATTACATATTATATTATTATAAATATTAATCCTCGTCGTCCATATCGCCATTAGAAGGCGAACCAGTTGAATTTGCAGTGTTATAATTGGTTTTCGGCTTTCTTACTGGCATACACAATCCCTGTGAGGCAAACAGCAAAATCAGCTCAGACGGCGACGATAAACCAGGGAAATCCTTGGCGCTTGTGGATTCAAATACAGACGAATACGCTCTCCCAATACACTCGCTTGCGCCGGATATAAGAGTGCTTCCATTTCTACATTAGTCGCTATTACAATAAACTAAACAGTTTGAATTCTAGTCTATAGTGACCTTTGTATATTACAGAGAGGTCTGCAAATGTAAAAAAGCAGCCTAATTTCTCTTGTTGTTAATCAGAATTACTGTTTATGTCTCGCAAAAGCGTAGCGTTGCAAACCGTTGAGCCAAGCAAGTTCTCCTCTTTGTTTTCTTTGAGGTTGTTCTGTTTGTCCACCTCCCACAGCGTTGTTTTAACCACTAGAAATGGATGTAGCGAAGATCTAAGATCATAAATATATTATTTACAGTTCATCAAGCTCGTCAGCGTTATTTTCATTAACCAGTTGCAATATTGGTGCCTATATTAATTTAAAATACTGGGTCAATCATTCTCCTGTCTTTCCTCCCTATTCCGCACGCTCTTACGTACTCTGGTTCCTGTCTGACGACCAATTTGAACCTGCGTTACGCTATTATTACTTTTCTAGCTCCACCATAAATTATTTGGAAAAAAATATATTCGGTTTGGTTGGAAAAAATATTCCTTGAAATTGGAAAATCTTGTTTATTATTGGTTGGAACAAAGAAATATTTATCTGGAATATGCCGCAGATGATACTAGAGCGTTTTCTGCGTTCATTAACTGGAGTTGGGGATGTTACTGGCAAAATAACCGTTTTTGAAGGCATAATCGTGATTAAGCTGTGACCCTCGCCTGAATGTCACAGTGGCTGATGCGGTGGGTTTGTTACCTCCACCAGCTAGCCATTCCGTGAGGGACATCGTGGGTAGTTCCATTTGTATTCAATCGACTCTGCTATTCCGACGGGTTTAGATTTTTTTCCTCCTATCCAGCGTGCAGCAACTTTGATTTCGTGTCCATCTCCAATTTTCGCCATAATTAAAAACACGTGATTAAAATCTGAAATAAACTTGGACTTGTTCCAAAATACAGATGAAATATCAAGTACAAGATATTGTGACCAATCACAAATCATTTAGTATCACAGTGTGTGTTTTATATGCAGGTGTTAAATGCGTCGCAGCTACTTTCAGTGCTGTTTCCCATAAATGAAAATTCAAGACAGCTACCGGGGATATCGAACGGCAATGTATAAGGTAGGGTCCATTACCGATCTTAAGACCTCCATCTGTGCGAATATCTAGTCACATTGAATCTTTTTCGCGTAACCTGCGGATAGAAGTCAAAAGCGACCAAATCCTTCTGACCAGTGTATAAGATGCTATTTATGGAGAATGGAAAGCTCATTCAAGCGCTATGCTTAATTTATAGCTTTCTGTTAAGGACGCGGATCAGCTTCATCTAAAACGTGCACACGTAATCTATACGTATATATCCACGATTTCCGTAATTTATTCAGCGTAGTTCCAGCAAAAAGCCAGTGCAGATACAAAACGGGTGAAGCGGCCTTCTCGACGTGTTAGGAAAAAAGAGCATCCTCGTAAAAATTTCAAATTACCCGCAATTGCAAATAAACATAAAAAGGCCATTCCGCATGTCAATCTTTATTGAATTTTCTTATAGGTACTACTGCACCTTGCGCTGAAAATGCAGCTAAAATTTCGTTTGGAGAACTTAGTCCAGGAAAGTTTTTTGCGTCTGTTACTTGAAACGCTCTTGATACAGCCATAAAACTCTTGTCCGATTGATCTAGTCTATTTCTACGATCAGCAGTTGTTACAGTAGGTGAAATAATTTAAATTCGAGTTTATAGTTGCCAGTTTTTGCTATTGAGATATCAGAGAAGATAAAGAAACAGCCAAGGTTGCCTAGATTAATGTGTATTACCTTTATCGTCTCTTAGGATCGAAGCGTTGGATATCGTTGACCCAACGACATCTTGAGAAGCATTTGTTCTGCCACGGGTATTAACTTCAAGTAGCGAGGCTGTGGCGATAAGATACGGTTGATAATCATATCTCAAGTTAACTAGACTTACAATACAGGGTCGAAACCACGTTCATCGTCCTTACTAACTAGCTTCAAGATTGGAGTCTAGAATTAACCAGAATTTACAGGGTCCAACACTCGTCGATACTTTTGACTACTTCCGCACGCTCTTGCGCACTTTGGGTCTTGCATAATTTCGAGTTTAAACCTACTATTAACCGTTCAGTACTTTTCCAAGTCTCTGTATGTCTCCATTTTAATTTGGAAAATTTTTATTGATTTGTGGAAACCTTGACCAAACGACTGAAATTTAAGATTCGAGCAATTTTCTAATAATTTCGAGGTCATGCTTGAAACTGCAGCGGTTTTTGCAGGCCTGGTTTGCTCAAAATGAATCAGTTTGTTTCAATGTAAAAAACCATACTGCTTTGTAGTCCAATGTAACAGACTATCTATGGACTATTCTATCAAGCCTGCTTACCGAATACGAATGGGCGGAACAAGTTGTTTTTAGATGAGCGATAATTAGTCATGAAAAGTTGGGTATTCATTTCAAATCCATATTTCATATAAAATATATTAGTAATGTACAAGTTAAAAGTAATGTACAATTAAGCTATTCTTTACTATATTTCCTAATAGGAACTGTTGCTCCTTGTGCAGAAAAGGCAGCTAGGATCTCGTTTGGAGAAGTTAAGCCCGGAAAGCTCTTGGCATCTGTTACATGCACCACTCTGGACAGCACTATACTGTTATCATTAGCTTGATCTATTTTATTCCTGCTGTTAAAGCTGCTTACTCTAGATCGTACAGCCTAAATTCTAACCTGTAGTTGCCAATTTTTACGATAGATAAATCCGAAAAAATGAAAAAACAGCCTAGATTGCCTGTTTCAGCAGCAACATACCTTTATCGTCTCGTAGTATGGAAGCGTTTGAAATAGTAGATCCTACCAGCTCTACATTTCGGTTGGTTATGTGGCCTTTCTTGTCTGCTTCGTGCAGCGAGACAGTTGCAAACAAAGTTGTATGTATGCTGTATCTATATTAGAAATACTTACAGTACGTTTACTATGTCGATATTGTCGGTCAAATCAACAATCTTCAAAATAGGCACCTATGTTAGCAGTTTCTCACTGGGTCAAGGATTCTGCGGTATTTGTAGCAAGTCCCGCACGCTCTCGCATATTTGGGTTCTTGTATTGACGTTAATTTTAATCTGTGTTAACTTGGGTTACTGGTTGAATAAGGTCATTTTGAATAAATAGTGAAAAAAAGGAAAAGTTTCCTGTACCTATTATATTCTCACAAATTATTAAATATAAACAAACACTAAAAGATTTTTATGTCTTCAACTGCGATAGCTTTTATTGCTATTTCTGCTGTTTGTGCGGAATTTTGTCCGCCGAATTTTCAATGACATATTGTTTCAGATGATTCAAAATTACTCATATTTCAGAATATATGGGAAAACTCTGGCATTTAAGAGTGGATAATTTCAATAGTGTGACGAAACAGCAGGCTACTATTGATTTATCGTGAATAACTGCAAATGTCCGATTTCCACTTAGAATGGTTGCTGGACTAAAGATACTCTTTCGAGTTGCAAAGTATGTAAAGTCAGTTTCAACTGGACTTTGACTGTCGCAATCCTCGTTTTTGGTTACGGGGCCAGTTTGTACCAATTTGATTATGCTGGAATAATTACCTGGTATATAGGCAATGGATTTGAATAACAATTCTTTACCAGCTCCATGCACAGAGGATATCACTAGATTTATCGCTTCGGCATTCTCATATATATCTCGAAAAAAGAGCGACCGGAAATTACTGTACCATTTTTGGGTTAAACTTTTGTGGATCTGCAGATGCAAGAACTGGACCACGGAGTAAAATTCCATTTGCAAAATAATACAGAACAAGCTTACAGATGCTTTAAAATATCCGCTAACAAAGGTAATCCGATAGGAATATTCCTTGTTGCCATGTATCTACGACAAGGCAATATTTTAATTAACGCAGGTATCAAGGAAATTAAAACTAGGCTGGGGATGTGAGAAGGATTATGTTAAAGGATTTAATTATTTCAAAAAATGTATAATCAGACTCCAAAGCTTTCCTGCAGATGAAATAATCAGAGATCTAATGGCGCTACCCACGCTTGAAATCGGACAGTGTTATTTATATGGATGGGGAGTTCCGAAATGCCCATTAAATGCAGTATATTATTTCAGAATAGCTGCAGGACTAGGATCACCAGAAGCGCAGCTGCAGCTCGGCGTAATGTTTGAAAAGGGGTTATTTATTAAAAGGGACAAGAAGGAAGCAGCCAAGTACTATCGAATGCTTGATTTAATAGATATTCCGGGGAAAAGCTGGGTACACAAATCAAAATACGACTCTCATAAAATTGAAGACCAAGTGGATATCTCTAATATCCAACTAGACCTGCCTCATATTCCTCTAAAATGGACAGAGAAATTGTTAATAAAATTGCAAATATTTACTTGATTGCTTTTGAAAATTTTAAGGATCGGAAATGCAAGCATTTTTAATCTTGGCTTCAACGCTACTGGCAAAGACACTCGTAGTGCTCGATTCACTAGATTCCAAATCTCAATATTCCAGTTTATTCGACTCTCTAAAAAGTACATTTCGCTAATGTAGGTCGTGGGCATGATTTGGAATTCAAGCACAAAAAAGAAACATTTGATTTCATACAGTTTGAAGAATTGGCGTATGAAAATGTATTGTTACTTGATTCGCCTTCAAATTTAGGAGGTGCTCTTAAAATGGGCAATTTGATTGAATATGTTAATTATGGTGGGAATGTTGTATTGGCGCCATCGGAATTAAACGATCCAGCCAGAGACTTTGCATTTGAATTTTCAGTTGATTATGCTTCAACTGCTGTGTCGGATTACTTTGCTCCAGAGCTGAACTTGGTTACTGGAAAGATTGTTGCAAGTGAACATGTTATTCCAAAGAATGTCAAAGCACCGGTATACAAAGGTTTGTTTTTCTGATGTAGGTACTGGCCACCACTTATCTGGAAAGAATAAACTGGTGCAGCCTGTATTAGTTGGAAGCCCAAGCTCTTTCTCTGGCGAAGATGCCAAAATCACTTCTCACACTCTTGTTGGCTCTGATCTGGTCCTTGTTTCTGCATTCCAAGCGTTAAACCAAGCACGTGTTGTATTCACTGCTTCATCTGAATTGTTTAAAGATGCGTACCCCCAAAATAAGGATTTTGTAAAAGAGCTCACTGCATGGGTCTTTCAAGAAAAGTCTGTTGTAAAAGTCAAATCAAAGAAACACCACAGAAATGGAGAAGCTGACCAACACGGGATTTACAGAATTAAAGATGATATGGTACGATTGGTTAACGACAGGTATACGAATTAGAGTTGCTGAAATTGGAAAACGGAAAGTATTCGCCATTCACTCCAGCCGATGCACAATTTGAAGCAGTCATGTTGGACCCGTATATTCGCCAGACTATGAAACCAAAGGGCAACAAACTGGTAGCCGAATTCAGATTGCCAGATCATTATGGAGTCTTTACGTTCAAAGTCGAGTACAAGAGACACGGTCTTACTTACCTCAACATTAATGAAACTGTTCAAATTCGCCCATTCAGACACGATCAATATCCTCGTTTCCTCACCGTCGCCAACCCTTACTACGTCAATGTGTGGAGCATGTTTGCCGCATTCTTTTTATTCACTGCTGTTGTCCTGTACCACAGAGATACCAAGAAGCTCAAGAAAGAATAAATTCAAACCAGCGATTTTAATTAGTTCTGTTTCATTTATGGTCGTGGCTGAGATGGTATCTGATGAGAGTCATTTTGTAGCACTTAAAGAAAAAAATATAGAATGGAATCAAGGCAAAATCACATCAAGCAATTACAGCAAAACGTGGAATGCATTCGCAATATCTGTATTATTGCGCATGTCGACCACGGTAAAACATCATTATCGGATTGTTTATTAGCATCTAACGGAATCATCAGTTCAAAACTGGCAGGAAAAGTACGATATCTGGATTCGAGAGAGGACGAGCAGGAAAGAGGAATCACAATGGAATCATCGGGAATCTCTTTATTCTTCAATCTTGTGCAGCAGTCAATTGATTCAAATAACGAACGAAAATTAGAAACAAAGGAATACTTGATTAATTTAATTGATTCTCCTGGGCATGTGGATTTCTCTTCGGAGGTTTCTACTGCATCCAGGCTCTGTGATGGGGCATTGCTATTGGTGGATGCTGTTGAGGGTGTCTGCGCTCAAGTAATTTCAATTAACGCAGACACATACAGTTCTGAGACAAGCAAAGCAAGAAAAAGTAAAGCCAATTCTGGTTTTGAACAAGATTGATAGATTAATAACGGAGCTGAAACACACACCGGAAGAAGCATATGTCCACTTGTCGCATATTTTGGAGCAAGTGAATGCTATACTTGGAACATTCGAAGCTGGAGATATCCTTCAGGAAGCGGAAATGGACACAGAAAAAGAGATTGAAGAGAATCCGGACAAAGAATTCTACTTTGCCCCTGAAAAAGGAAACGTTATTTTTGCAAGTGCCGTTGATGGATGGGCTTTCAGGTATCTCTCATTAACAATAGAACGATACAATTCGCAAAGATTTACGCTTCAAAATTGGGCGTCAAAGAAAATAATCTGAATAGATTCATGTGGGGAAACTATTACTTGGATCCCAAAACCAAGCGCGTAATTGGACCAAAAGGGTTAAAAGGAAGAGCATTAAAACGAATGTTTGTTCAATTTGCACTTGAAAATATCTGGAAAGTGTACGACGTTGTTTACAATAACGATCGAGCAACTTTGGAAAAAATTATACAGTCGCTTGGAATCAAAGTGCCACCTAGAGATTTGAAGGCAAAAGATTTGAAAATACTATTGCAATCTGTAATGTCTCAATGGCTCCCGCTTTCAGATGCGGTTTTATTGGCTGTGGTGCAAAAGATTCCCAATCCATTAGCTGCCCAGTCGTATAGGATGCAAGATATCCTACAGCCAAACGATACCGATTTGAAAGAGAAGAAGACTGTCAACAAAGCTATAGTTGGTTGCGATGGCAGCGAAAGCGCGCCAGTAGTTGTTTATATCAGCAAGATGTTTACAATTTCATCGAAAGACTTGCCTGTCACGGTAACAAAAAAACAGAGATATACTCCAGAAGAATTAAGGCAGATGCGCCAAGCAGCAATCGCAAAATCAAAATTGGAAAAGAGTGAAGAAGATGATAGCTATAGTGAATACAGTGTCGACACTGCCCAACCAGCTGAAACCGAGTTGTTGGTTGGATTTGCTCGTATTTATTCTGGTGTAATCAAAGTCGGCCAAAAACTTTACATCCTAGGACCAAAATACGATTTGGATGATCCGGACAGGGATCAGCATGTTACAGAGATGAAGGTGGAACGATTATTCCTGCTGATGGGTAAAGATTTACAAGATCTGGATTCAGTCTCTGCTGGAAACGTATTTGGTGTTTTGGGATGCAACGAAAAAGTGTTGAAGACTGCTACTTTGACCAGTGATTTGAATTGCTGCAGTTTAGCCGGATTCAAGCTGGAGAATCCACCTATCTTACGAGTTGCACTTGAGCCTGAAAATCCATGTAATTTAAATTAATGTTAGCTCAAATGACGCAGTTAATTGAGGGATTAGAACTCTTGAACCGATCTGATCCTTGTGTTCAAGTGGAATTACATGATACAGGCGAAAATGTTATCGTGTGTGCTGGAGAACTGCACCTGGAAGTAACTAGGCATTAACGTAGCGCTGCGTGAAGGATTTAAGGGAAAGATTTGCAAAGATTGAAATCCAAGTGTCGAAACCAATTGTCCCGTTCAGAGAAACGCTTTCATTTAATCCTTCAATATCATTTGACCACAAGAATCTACCAATTGGAGCGGTATCAAAATCCAATTCAGATAAATCGCTGGCTCTAACGATCAGAGTGATTCCACTGCCGAGCAATGTTAGACAATACTTGCTCAGCAACACTCATATATCCAACTTGGTACAAACCGAACACAACCTGGAAGTTGCAAAAGAATTTTTAACCGGACTAAAGAGCGCAATGAAGGAATCTTTAAACGACAAGGAGTGTGGGAATATCGAAGTCGATTGGGAATCTCTGCTGGACAACATTATCTCAGTCGGACCTAAAAATGGAGCTAATCTATTGGTTAATTGTATTCCTGGTAAACAAGTATCCAGGTAAATAACTATTAACGAATGTTGGCTGGGAGAATTTGCGTCAGATAAAAGCGGAGAATCCTTGGACTTTATTGCCAGTATCCTGTCAGGATTCCAGCTTGCTACTACTACTGGCCCGCTGTGTAATGAGCCAATTGCAGGTATCGCAGTTGTCATTCAAGAGTATGAAATCACTGCCGCGGATTCAATGTCTATTCCTGGACAAATTTTATCTTTTACCAAGGAGTGTATCAGACAAGGGTTCTTGCAGTGGTCTCCTCGACTAATGCTTGCACAATATACCTGTGAATTACAGACTGAGGCTCTTTACATGGGAAAAGTGGATGGCGTATTATCTAGAAGAAAAGGAAAGATTTTAGCCGAAGATATTAAAGAAGGAACACCATTGTTTACGATCAAAGCTTCCTTGCCTGTCGTCGAATCGTTTGGATTTGTAGATGAATTGCGAAAGAAAACCAGTGGAGTTGCAAGCCCGCAACTTGTCTTTACTGGGTTTGAGGTGCTCGATATTGATCCGTACTGGGTGCCAAAGACTGAAGAAGAGCTGGAGGATATGGGAGACAAGGCAGACAAGGACAACTTGGCAAAGAAATACATGGAGGATGTGCGATTAAGAAAGGTAAGTTGCGTTAATTTAGGGGTTATTCATTGAAAAAAAGCTGGTTGAAAACGCAGAAAAACAAAAGACACTAAAAAACAAGTAATAAACCTAGTTCTATCTTTTCTTGATCCATTCACTTGCCCCGATTCCAAAATGGGAGAGCCCGAACCTTTTTGGAAATTGGACGCTTTCTTTTTCCAAAATTCAAAGCACCCGCTGAACTCATAGTCGAATTCGCAATGTATTACAACAACCCAGCCGAAACCCAGGCTAAATCAACTATAGCAGCTTCTGCAATCGCAGAGCCCTATATACAACCAACTTGTAAGAAGCTTTGATTAACCAAGACGTTCCATACCTTCAAAGTGGCGCTCCACCAAGCCCAAAGACGACTCAGCGTAAGATTTTGAATAATATTTAGAGCCTTCCTACAAAATGAATGGAGGGGATTCTTCAAATAGAGATGCGAATGGAAATATTGGCATAGGAAACCAAGGGCACAACAATATTGGAAATTACAATATTGGTGACAATAATGTTGGAGACCGTAATAATGGAAATGGAAATGTTGGCAATTTCAATAATGGAAACAACAACCATGGCTCTTTCAATAATGGCAATGATAATTGGGGAAATTCAAACGTTGGAAACCATATAACAGGAAATAATGTTATCCAAACTGCAAATCCACTGTCCAATGCTGGCACCGCAACCCAAGATACTCAATCTGCGGCTACAAACTCAATCCAGTCAGTCACCAATTCAATTCAAACCGCAACAAACTCTATAGATTCATCCAGTTCAATTATCGGTGCAGGGTTAAATACTGCAAGTCCTACTCCAGGCTCCAGCGGTAACTCGTTATCAGCCGGATTGTTAGCTGCAATCATCATCCCAATTGTATTGATTGTATTGTTAATTATTGCTTGCTGTATCTGGGTTTCAAAGAGAAGGAACCAAGAAGCAACACCTGTAAAGAAAGAGACAGGATATTCTCACCAAATCTTGGTATCTCCTATCCCTCCTGCAGTTTCCCTGCCAAGTGCAAGTGAACATGGGCTAGGAACAGCTATAGCCAAAGAATACCAAAATATAGAGTATGGAACCGGTCTGGCAACCGGTAAAGCATTGAATCAGGAAACGGCGTACCAAAATGTAGCAGTTGTGGACACCGAGATACATGAGGAAGCTCCTCGCTATTTGGTGACTGGAAGAGATGCCGGGGCCATGTCTGCATCCGCAGCTGTTGCAGCCTACTCTGACGAAGACGAAAAAGTTGTTGCTTATAACACTGATACCCTTTCAAGTCATCATTCTGGAGCCGCAAAGAAAGGTAATCCCAGCTTTATTTTAGTTGAATATGAAGAATATACTCTTCCTAGAATTCCGTCGCAAGCTGCCTCGCTTGGCCATTCATCCCCCTTGGTCTATGACCAAGAATTGCAAGACAAAAACAGTTTCGAAAACATGAATTCGCAGCAAAATATTCCGCCTCCTGTTCAGTTAGATAGTGGCCTTGCTGGAGCTACAGTGTTTACGGGATTGGCTGCACTTGCTGCAGCTGTTGGTATTACCTCCTCCAATAAGAAACAAGAAGAAAGTGCCGTCATTAGTGATTTAGATACTCAATCTTTTGCTGACACTAAAATCGAAAAGACTGCCAAAGAAGCAGAACTCTCGCAAGTCAACGTTCTTAAAAAAGTTGAAATTGACGAAAAAGTAATTGGAACGGGTAAACACAATACTCTTGAAGAAGCTGAAGGATTTGCCAGTGCTGCTCACCAGGACCAAAACGATCACTTTGAAGAGATTGAGCGAAAAGTTATAAAAGAAGAAATTGTCGTCAAAAAGCTAAAGGAGGTAAAGTTTGAACAGAAAAAAGTAGATGCAAGAGAAGTTGATATTCCAATTGTTAATACTGGAGATATCAAGACCCAACTTGCCGCTGCCGAAGAAGAGTCGTCTACTGCTGTTTCTGTTGACAGGCTGCCTGAAAGAATCCAGATACAAAAGCAAATGTATACTCGTAAAGATGACAAGTATTTCGTCCCAGATGATGATGAACCTGAGGATTTAGATGATTGGGCACCTCCTGCTGCAACATCCCACGTTGTATTCACTAGCTACTTTCCAAAACAACGAGACGAAATGCGTCTTCAGCCTGGCGATTTGATTGGTATTGAAAAAGAATATGGCGATGGGTGGGCCAGAGGACAGAACATATCTCAAGGCAGAAAGAGATGCATCTTCCCACTAGCTATCTTGACCCCAATCAAATCTGGCCCAACGCAAAATGTCCGCAAAGGGAAGGGAATTGTTTGGCAAGGACAGGCAAATTCAAGCGCTCAAGTTAAAGAAAATGCGGTTTATCAAGAGCGCACAATATCTTTAAGGAGATTAGGAGGAAAAAATAGATCTAGAACCAGTCTGATTTCTACTACGTCATCAGATGATTTAGAAGTCAAATAAATGCTTTGTTTTATTACGTTTCTTTTATTCTTGATAAAGTTTAATTTGCAGCTATTCTATCACATGTATTTCCACCCTTTTCAAGGCTCGAAGCCACCGCAAATTTTGCAAGAAATGAGCAGAATCGAGAGCATCTTCAATTTGAAAACTGAAGTCAAGAAAGGTGCTTGAATTGTAACTATAGCGCTGATAGCCGATTTGGCGGATGCAGTAAAGTTGACAGATTCCAACAAAATCCTAATATGCTGCCCTGCAGGATTAGAACTACTGAATAGGATCCTTGGCATTTCAGACCTACTACAGGTGGGGATATCAAGTACAAGCAGGCTTAATATAGTTACCTTGGCATTAAATGGGAAGCGTAAAACAGACAGACAGAAAGGAGCAATTTACTTTTGCTTTCCTACAAAAAACTTTCTTTCAGTGTTCAACAATGATTTTGGAGATGATCCAATGTATAAGGAGGCATATTTCATTTCGCCGATAAAGACTCCAAATGACATTGTCAGTTCAATACGGAAATCGCCATGCAGACGGTTTGTGCTTTCATGGGTCGACGGCAGATACGATTTCAATGGTATTTTTGGTTTCATACTAGTGTTTGATTCTAGAAGTTTCCACTTTGACATGAACGATTCAATTTCACTCTTATACCAAAACAAATCAACCCTTAAATTAGACAATACGCTGGATGATATTGCAGAAAAGGTACCCATTAATTAAAGATTGATTCTGTCTGTTCTAATTAAACTGAAACAGGTTCCTAATATCAAGTACTTTGACCCAAATGGGGCTGGAACCAATTTGGCTGCGAGAGCTGCCTGGAAAGTGTATCAAAAGGCAGAAGAGTTGGAAGAGACAAAACAGGAATGGCCTGCAGACAATATCACTGCAGATTTGCTGATAATAGATAGAAGTGCTGATACTCTTACCCCGATATTGCACGACTTGTACTATCAATCAATTATTCAGGACTTATTTTATGTAGAGGATGGAAAAAAGCTTCATTTACCTACAGACGAGATTCGCGACGAAAAGATTTTTGAATTAAGTGACAAGGACCAGTTTTTCATGAAATTGCGCCATATGTACTTGGGAGAAGTGGGCGAACAGATTGCAAAATTCATCGCGGAGAATCCAGCTGCAAATGAGTATTATAATCGGGGTACTGCAGAATTGGACGACAAAGTATATTCATTATTAGATGCGCAAAAGATTCAACAGCATTCAGTTATTTTCCAAGCACTATGTAAGGCATATCAGGAGAATAAATTGGACACCATTGTGGAGATGGAGCAGGTAAATTTAACGTAACATTAGAGTTTAGCAACTGGCGAATCTGGGAAAACCAATGAAAATATTACTAATGCAATTACACATGAAGTTATCGATATTATTACCAATCCAACCATCACGTAATTTTTGCTTAATGTAGCATCGATGACAAGCTGCGATTGTTGTTAGTGTGCCATCATCGATTTGCGGTTGGAGATGTAAATGAAGAAAGCGTTCAAGATCTAGCAAGGGATGGTTTTAGCGGGGTGGATATTATGCGGTCTGGAAAGAAAATCCCAATCGATGAGTCTGATCCAATGGTAATTATTGCTAACATAGTGGAAATATAGTTACCAAGGATGGAGAAAGTCGATGCAAGAAAAAGGAAGAGTCTTGAAAGCCGAAAGCGAAGATACTATTACTCGTTATAAACCTGTTCTTTGCCATTTGCTTGATGTAACTCAATGTTAACTCTAGGATTACTTTAATAGTTGGTTTACGTCTCTCTTTACTTCTGTGGAAGAAGAAGAGGCTCCAGTGGTAGAAGAATTGGAACGTGGCAATGGTCTAGTGATTCCATTTACGAAAGGGTTTTCGCCATCCTGGGGAAGGATGAAGCCTGAAAATGCCGATGCTAAAGAATTTGTTGATTTCCTGCAGAATGGCAAGAGAGTGATTGTATTCGTTTTAGGCGGCATGTCAATATCTGAAATCCAAACTATTCATGAAGGGGTCTCTGCGTATAACAGAGATATTATCATTGGTGATTTTCCATTGATTATAGGTTCCACAAACTTGATAACGCCAAATATGTTTGCAAGCGACATTTGCAAACTTGGTGAAAACGATTCTGGGATGCCGAGATTGCTTCCACCAATCAAGCCTTTGTTGAAGCAAGAGTTTGATATCAGAACCAAGAAAAAGTTAAAAGTAATAGCAGAACAAGAAAGGCTGAGGCGTGAAGAAGAAGAAGAAATCGAAAAAGAGAAACAAATTGAATTGGACCGGCTACAGAGTCAAATGCGAAGAGTAAATATTGAAGAAGGCAGACAGAAGCGACTTCAGGAGGCACTTGCAGATGCCGATGACGGATTTAGCCAAATTGGTTCTAAAACTATTCAAAAATTAGAGCCAATGCCGAGATCTTTGTCTCCTTCTAATATATCGCTCGACCGGCCTGGATATTTGTCTTTGCAGGAAGTTTCTCAATCCAACCAGTTTCAAAATGTTACTTATGCCTCACAACAGACTTCATACTCGGCAAATGCGGCAAACCCACCAGCATTACTACAATCCACGTACTCTTCAAAAGGGTCTCCGGTAGCAACACCTCGACCGCCATTCTCCGACAAATACCAACCCACGCAATACACATCATTATCGTATATGAATGACGTGCACACACCCACATCCAACACCGCTAGTACACCGTCCACATTATACACCAATTTGAACAATCCAGCTCCACTGAACACTGGCAGTCCTATGGTTCAATTTCCAAATGAGCTGGAGGAACGATCAGTCACATCAACTGTATTTACAAAGGGCGAGGATAGATTTACTGCACCGACAACTTTGGAAGTGAAGCAACCGTTGAATGACCAAATATCGCGCACCACTTCGATTAAATCGCTGGATTCAGTTAGTTCTCCTTCAGAGGCTGCCAGACGAGAGAACAGTTCGTCATCGATTGACAGAAAGGTTGATGTGAAGAAATTATTCCAAAGACCAACAGTAACAAGAAGAAAGTCCGACAAACTCACAAAAATGGCTTCAAAATACAGAGAACTGGCTTTTAACTCCACAAGGAATGAGTCTGCGTCACAGTTTGAAAATTTCATACCTCCTACACAAGCTGCACCGCAATCAGATAATGCTGGCAATCAAAGATTCCCTCAACGAAGAGTAGTCCCTGCTTCCGCTACCCGTGTCCCCAACAGTGGTAGAAACTTTTCACATGACAGCTATTCTGATGGGAACAGTCCGTATAGTCAGACTTCTCCTAACTCTACAAATAGTAATCATCCAAATCTACCCTATAATCAACCACAGCCGGCTGGGTATCCCGACTATGGCTACAACAATCCCGCACCTTCACCCCCACCAGTTCGAAGGCAAGTGTATGCTCCTCCCCAAGGGCCAAACTGGACGCAGGCTGCGTTAGCGCAAGGAGGGCCGCCACAGTTGATTCAGCGTCAGCAGCCAAGACCTCCTCAAAATAATTATCAAAATTACCATCCCCCTAACCGTCCTGAACCGCCATCTCCGCAATTTCAAGGTATTGGTACCCAGCAGTTCCAGAGTCCTCAGCAATATCAAGCTGCACCGCAAGCTTATCGAGGTAGCCAGCATGTTGCTTATGATAATAGAAACAGCCAGTACGATAACCGTTCTAGTGCATATGGTCGGCCAGATTACAATACACAATACGATAATCGTTCCAGTGGATACGACCGGCAGGACAACCGAAATAGCCAATATGATGCGCGTCAAGCTTATGACAGGCAGCAAGGTAACTACTACGGAAACCAAGGCTATAACCAATCCCCAGAGCAATATCGGCCACAATATGACAATTACAATCGGCAGCAGCCTGTAGGGGCAGATCAATATAGATACCAAGGATATAATCAAGCACCAGACCAGAGGAATCGGTCTGCGGACCCAAAAACGCAGGACGGATTTGCTCCACCAAGTCGCGGACCTTATAGACCTGGCCAGTATCAGCCGCGACCTCCAATATAAATTGCACTTGATAAATACATGTATGTTGAACAATATAATAATTTTAATATTCAATTCGTTCTATTTTTATTAAAAATCTATTTTTGTCCATTGATCTCGTCGAGTTCTTCAATGTATTGGGAGAATGGCACCTTTGAGCGCTCTTTTGAATCGTCTTTGGCAAGAGCTGGGATCGAAGAGAGTCTCTTTGAAATGCGGACTTCTTCCTTTGAATGTTCTGTAGTCACACCGAAATCTGGCTCGATGCACACCATGGGAAGAGCTCCTTGAGCTCCCCTTTCTGGATCAAAAGCGAGACCCCATCCATCGTCAAATTCTTTGAGCAGGTAAATAGGGCTGCCGACTACCAATGCCAATTCATCTTCCATAGTTGAAGAGTAAGGATGAACAACTTTAAACTTCTTGGATCCTTCTGGAATGACGCCAACAGCTGAGCCTGCAACTGTTGCCGGAGAAATGATATCTTCTATGGCAGGAGTTCCAATATTAACTACAGCGGAATCGACAACAGAAGTTGCATTCTTGGAAACTGGCATACCTGTTAGCGGATATGCAGCTGGTTGTGGCTGTTGAACTGCAGCTTGATTGAATGCGGAACTATAAGGAGATGCAGGTTCGACATATTTTGGAGTTGGGGCATTGTAATAATCTCTATTCTTTTGGGCATCATCGTAGGTGAGGTTTCTAGGAGTATTTTCGTAGTTTCTACCTTTGCGGTAGCAGTAGAACCCAATTCCAAGAGCAACCAGGAGGCAGACACCAACTACCGCCGAAACCACCACAATAACAATTTTGGTTGACTTGTTACCAGAGCTGCCATTGATGCTCAACAAGTAGCTTTGGCAGCATTGCTTAGTGTTTGGATCGGTGATATTTCCAGCGCATTGAACGTTTGCAACATCAGTACCCAAGAAACCTATGATTACAATCTAAGTACCGCAACCGGTAGCTTCAACCGATGCTCCTCTAACACACGATGGAGATTGTGCGTCGGACTGAGTTTGAATTTGATGACAGTAGGTATTTGCGTCCTGTAAAACTTTCAAGTTTGGATTTTGACATTTCGAACTTTGAAGCAAATTGTTTAGTGAGTTAACGCCAGCATAGCAGTTTCCATAACACAGAGTCGGACCGTTTTGATCCAAATCGGTGGTAACCTTGCAGCCGGCGCTGATTGCTTTGGTTATAAACAAGGAGCACGCCATTGACACTTGATACTGCAGAGATTGCGCTTGCTGTTGAACTAAACCTTGGTCGCATTGCGCTGCTTGCGAAATTGCTGCAATTTTGTTTGGGATGTTTGCGTAGGTTGCGTTTATAAAACTATTCCACTGGTCTACGGGGATATCAACTGGGTAGCCTGCGTAAGCTGCACCACAAATATTATCTACTGGAAGGGCGTAGCAGCTACTGGTATCAGCTCGAACTAATGAAAATACGAGAGCTAATATCATCTTTAACGGGAAAAAAGCAGTAACCAAAATTCAGTAGACCTCAAGCCACACTTTCCTTTTCAAGTCTTTCATAGAGCAAATTATAATATATTTATTTTTCTTGTGCTTCAAGTTCAGCCATGTACATACTAAATGGAACTTTGCCTCTTTTTGCATTTTCTTCAGGCATTGAAGAAAGTCTCTTTGATATTCTGACTTCTGACTCTCGTGACCTGTCAATCTGGACAGCAGCATCTTCGGTTGCCTCTTCTACACATACAAGCGGTACAGCACCTTGCTTACCAGATTCTGGGTCTACTGCCAATCCCCAACCATCATCGAAAGCTTTCAAAAGGTAGACTGATTTACCTTCAACCAATGGCAACTCATCGTCAAGGACCGAAGTATACGAATGGATAATATTGCACCTTTTAGCATCGTCTGGAAGTGAGAGTAAAGTAGGGGTGGCGGGAGCTTCAGAAGGAGCTGGGATTGGTTGAATCATTGAAACAGGGACAGCTACACGCGGTTGTTCTTCAGGAGTATCAACAGCGGTTAGCACTGGGGCTGCTGGCGCAGGAACTGCAGGCTCAGGTGAATAAATCGGAGCAGAAGCTGGATTTGGTGTATGGATAGGAGCATAAGTTGGGGCAGGCTCTTGTTTGTAGCCATAGTCCATTGGAGGCTGGTAAGCTTCATTTGCATATTTTTGAGTGTCGGCTTGCACAGGCTTTCTTCTTCTAAAGTAATAGACAGCTCCAAAGATAGCGAGCAATAAAATCACCCCGATAGCAACTGCGATACCAATAATAAGAGTGCTATTGCTGGAGCCTCCTCTGTTTTTCATAAAAGCAACACAGCATTGGTCTTGGGATCCAGTACATTGCTGGACAGCGGTACTTTCGTCAATATATCCTAAAATTAAAAAGAGCAGTACCACAAACACTAGATTCGGGTGATGAGCCAGCAACACAGTTGGATCCTTGTGATTGTACAGCAGAGCAATAAGCATTCATTTTGTTGATTTGAGCCTGGAAGACACCGCCATTGGCACATAAGGTGGTGTTCTTTACCAAGTTGGAAAAGGTTTGGACTGCCATGAAACAGTTGGAAGCGCACAACGCTGGCCCTCCTGCAATAAGGCCTGGCCCTTCGGCACATCCGTCAGTGACAAACTGAGCGATATAAGATGAACAAGCAAAAGAAGCTTGGAATCGCAAAGTGTCCACTGCAGGTCCAATCATAGTGGGGTCGCATTTCCCGATACTGATGAAGGTTTGGGTCATGTTGGATTTGCTCATGAAGCTACTTTGGATACCATTGGTAAATTCATTCAAAGAAGTTTCTATAGGGTAGCCAGTGTAGGCGCTACCACATACATTGTTGCTTGGCAAAGTGGTGCAAGTCAAGGCGGCATTCGTTACTCCAATTAACAGGTTGAGCATTTTAATTCTATTTCGTGAAGAGGTGAAGCAATATTTGGTTTTATAAGTCTGGCGCCTCAGAAATTCCCAAAACGGACGAGCTGGCACCTTTGAGTGAGCCCGTTGATTCAACCACTGTTAGGCAACAATAGGGTTCCGTTGAGCGGGAAGGAATCAACAGTCGAGTAGCAATTGTTTATCCATTTCAGCATTTCATTTCCAGACCAACTGGTGGTGCGCCATCCCGCCAAGATTGTTTCAAACTGGGTTTCCAAGTGAGGAGCAGTGAATTAGTAATTATCCGTCTTATCGAAATAAGAAATCAAGTAGATTGCGACCCTTACGTCAGTCTGGTCGCGCTTCTCTCCAATTTATAGATCATGTCTGAATACGATCCAGAAGAGTCTGTGGCTTCCGAATCCATCCAGGAGAATCCAATAGTGATCCCAGTTCAAAACAAAGAGGAAGACACAAAAAGCGACCATCTGCTTTCCACTCAAAATTTACATAAAGAAAACGCACTAGAAAAATATTTCAATGAAACCACCAATGTTTTAAAAGAAAGATACTACGCAAAAGTATCCTACAGAAAGGAAAGCTTATTATTACTGCTGCTGTTATTTCCATTCGCGGGAATAGCTTTTCTTTTGCCATTCATGAATAGCATTGTTTTTCCATCAGCGACATATGCGGTGGGCCTGAAAGTGGTAGTGGTATTACTAGGTTTGATTTCTACAAAAGTCAGTCATGTCATCAATCAACGGCATTCCATATTAGAGGCAATGGCTCAAATAATAAATAATGAAGCAACGATAAAAACAATCTGCGACTCGATAGATGAGGTCCAACAGAACAAATTCCTAGACTGGATCAGTACTTTATTTTAATCCTAGCATTTATATTTTATGCGTGCCTGATTGCTACACAGCTGTCTATTCAGAGTCTGCCTTATGTAACTCCCTATGGAACTGGAATCGCAAATGTGCTTGACAGCCAACTGACAAATGTATCAAATATTGGAGCCACTCCCCAAGAAATATTATACGCTTCGATTGGTTCCCAATATTCGTGTTTGGATTGCGAAAGTTTTTTGTCGGGCAATGTACTGATTGTTCCAGTCACATCTGCACTCAGTTCAAACTTGGCAGAAGCAAACCAGAATTTGATATTATCTGGCACCCAGGATGTTATTTCAGTTCAGGCAACTTGCTTTACACTGTACAATTCACTGTATTCATCTCTAGGAAGTGTCATACAAATCACCCAAGTGGAGCTTGCCAAAGGAGTGGGATCGATACAGTCTGATGTGCAATTGTCTGGTGTTGATAAAAACGGGAATGTAATTTCGAGGCAGTGTGCTTTCATGATTGCGGGATTTCAGGCCGATGCTGGTGTAAGATATAATATCGACGCGAATGGGTTTCCTACACGCATATCTGTGAATTCAATTGTTGGAAATAACGCTACTTGCTCATCGGTCGGAAATTTATGTTTAGGAGCTGCTTCAAGGCAATCCCTGGCGTATTCTTTGTACTCTACAGGATTCCCTCAAAATATTTCCATAAACAAGCTGTATGGCGATTTGAAGCTGTTCCCTGATCCTGGTAGTACGCTGACAGATCTGGAATTTAGCGAACAGATGAAAAAGTTTTTGTCTTTGAATCTGCTCATGACTGCAAGTGCATTTCCATCAAATCGATTGCCGTGTACACTGATGACAGATGGGATTGCTGTGAAAATGGTAATCGACCCAATCTTGATGTGGGTATCTATAGTTACCGCAACATTGGCATCCATCATTGCAATCTTACTGATAGCGACAGACTTGATAAAACTAGAAAAAGCTTCCGATCTTCTTTTAAGGAGACTGTCGCGCAGCGTTCAGCCTGGAAAGAAACTACTGGAAGACTGCTCAACCATGGTTTCTAAACTCTGCATGCCTGGCGCCAACAATGATGAATGGACAACCACACCTATAAGATTCGGCGAGGACAAAGCAACGTCCAGCAATACTCTTGGCATTTTAAGGTTTGGAGTTAAAAAGGAAATAGTGAAATTCAAGACTACGCGAGCCTACTATTGATAAATAAAAGTATATAGATTGTTTTCTTGTAGAATTGGATTTTCTTACATCAACGCGTTTCAATGGTACATTACTTTCATGTTAGGAATCACAAAAGAAAAGCAGCCTGTCAAATAGAGGACAGAGAAAAATGTCGACTGCGAATTCAATTCAAATAGATTTGAATCCCACGCGAAAATCAGAAGTCAATACTCGAACCTCCGCAATTGCGTACGCACCGAAAATCTATTATGGAAATAGTCCCAGCCAATCCAATTATCATGAAATGATTAGAGCAGTCAATTTGCAAGCGGAGGATTCAGCTTCTCTTACAGGCGAAAGTCATTCGGCAATTCGCAGTATGTACATTAAAATTTTGGAATCTGCTATAGTTACATACTATACTCATATCGGATATCGGATTGAGAGTTTATTAGTGTTGGTTTTGTCATTACCAGCCGTAGCACTCATTGGCGCCAGCATAACTGAACGTGCTACCTTTCAGAACGAAACACTGATACTTTTATACAGATTAATCATGTGTGTCCTTGCTCCTGCCTCAATCGTAGGGTCAAACTATATCAATTCCAGGATTGAAGTTTTGCAAAGGATATTCCTGACTCTGCAAAAGAAAATTACATTCGCAAGACTGGCAAAATCTCCGACTGGTATCAAGCTCAATTTTGCACTATGTAGTTTCCAATTAATATTAGATCTTGCATTGTTTTTCGTTGTGATCTCCAATCAACTTAGTTTGACCTCAACTGCGGTACCCACTTACATTGATAGAATATCGATATACTCAATCGACAACCCTATTTCTCAAAACAATACTGATATTGTAAATCCAATTGATGCGGCTTTGGGACTCAAAGCGTTTTGCTCCGAATGCAACGCAATCAATTCGAAAGGTACACTGTTGGTGCCGGTAACAACAAGGATCTCCCACCTGAACGTTGCATCAGCAAGTATTTTGGTCCACTCCAACCAAGATGTCGTTGCAATCAAGAGTACTTGCGTTTCTGTTGTCGAAACCAATCCAACTGTCGCTTCTGGAATGATCCAAATCCAAACCCTTGGAATAGCGAATAATAATAACGTAAACTATATCAACATGCTTGTATCCTCGATCAACGCCAATAACGGAAAGAGATTTGCTGAAAATTGCACTATTACCACCACCGATTTGAACAGCAATGTTTCGACAATTTATTCAAAGAGCAGCCTGGGTCCGTTCCGCTATTCAGGAATATACAGTATCAACAATTCATCACTATCGAGTTGTGTAATGGCTGGCGCATATTGTTTGGATCTGGCAAAAAGACCTTCCCTCGCTGTTCCTCTTTTGGGAAATCTGGCAGCCATTAGCAATAGTTCCATCTTAAAGTCAGAGACGCTGAATATTTACCCAGATCCTTCTGTTATTACCAATGATGCAGCATTTTCACTTCAGCTAAGCTACGCTTTATCAAAAATTATGTTGATGCAGGCTATTTCCCTCCCTGGCTACCAAGACTCTGCAGACGCATTCAACACTGGTGCGCTCTTCCAAATTACAATCGAGCCAGTGTTGCGAATGCTACAGATTACACTAGCAGCACTATGTATATTATTCGATGCAGGAAGGATTATTTGGTATACTTTTTTGTTGCGGGAGGTGCATGATAATTTGCTGCGAAGGCTTTCAAGAAATGTTGTTCCAGGATTATGGCAACTACAAGATCTGTCCGAATTTATTGAAAGATATCACAAAAAGAAGAACTGGGTATTTTTGCCATTGGAGTTTGGCGAAGACAAGGATACCGCAGAAGACGAAATTGGAAAGTTGAAATTCGGCACCAGCAAAATGGTTAACCCTATAACAAAAGGAAGGTTTTATAGATAAAATTATTTATTAGGTTGCATAGCCAATTAACTCTATTCTTACTACGCTTTCATTTTTTCGCACTATTAGTCGCTCTTCGCTCAGTCCCAATGCATGCGGTGTAAACATGACTGGGAGTATAATAAAACTCCTTGAAGTCAAGATCATTTCTCTAATTGGGATAGCAAAAGCACCTGTAACAATGAATCGAACGTGCACGTTATGCTTATCTGGGTTGCTGATTTTTAAAGATAATGTTTTGGATTGTCCAATCTTCATATCACCAAAGTCCAGTATGTTCCTTGTAAGATTCGGGGCTCGAGAAGTTTTTGCAACAGAGGTTGGGAGGGGAAGAGCCATATTCCTACTTGGAGTTTTCAATATGTTGATGTTTGGTGTCATACCAGCAATATTCTGAAGGTAGCTGTGTCCAGTTTTACCGCGGGCTGGTGTCATAAAGTCATTTTTCAAATTAGGTAGGTGAGCTTTCTTTGAACCAGGAGTTTTGGGGTGGCTAGTGTCGGCAGGGCTAGCAAGTCCTTTATCTTCTGTCCTTATAGATTGCTTCAGTGGGGACTTTGCTTCCTCGTTGGTTGTTTCTTTTTTCTCCAAGTGATCTGCTTTCCAAGATTTAATATCTTCAATTTTGGCTGTTTCTGTATACAGCGGGTTTGGCAAATTGGCACCCTCTAGCCTAGTAGGCGTATTGTGCAATGTTCGATTATTATCGGTACCTTTTTCCGGAGTGTGAAGAGAGAAATGCCTTATTTTGGCGTTCTTGACTGTTGTTTCGCCAGTATTCAACCCCGAATTTACCTTTTCAGCCTGTTTTGGAGTATTGACTGTTTCTTTAGGGAGAGAAAATTGTCCAAACTGGCTATTTTCCAAAAGGTCGCCATTTTGTAAATCTCTCTTTGTATATCCTTTAATATGGACGTTAATCATCTGTCCATTGGCTTTAATTTGGTAGAGGCTTTGATATATCCCATTAGATACTGGCGAAAAAGTAATCATAACTTCTTGAGAATCGTATGGCAATATACTGCCAATACCTGCATCGCATTTAATACTTTCATCTTCTACCATCTGCACTTCATTGTCAAGTATTAAGTGGGTCTGCCCTAGTTTTGCCATTTCCCAGGTAATAGTCTTACTCGTGCTGTTGGTGAGGCAAAGTTTAAGGGTTTGACGATTGCAGCGCGGAGAATATAAGGAAAAGTTGTGTCGAATGGTGGCACTCCAGTAATTATTTGAGATGATAATCACACCAAAGTTGATCTATATTAGCGCGAAATACATTTTTCATCAATAACGATTCATCTACTTCAGTTGTATCGCTGTTGGATTTATCGCAATCCAGCTGTTTTCCATCATTGGAAACTTGAGACAATGCTTCATGCTCGGCAACCAATTCATTCGTCGATTCTTGAGTCACTTCAAGCGCTTTTTGCCAATCAAATGGATCAATATCCTCTGAATCATTAGGAATCTCCATTGTATCGCTTTTCGACAGGAGTTCTGCCTTTTCATCAGAAATAATATCGTTTGTTAGTATTAATTCACTTCCGCTTCCAAGCTGCATATTAGATAGTCGATCGTTGATGAATCGACTTTCAAACGAGTCTTTTTCTTGTTGCGAAACTACCAAGTGCGACACAGATATGGAGCAGTTCAAAATACTGGGTTAATTTAAATTACTTTTGAACAGCTGGCTTGCTAGTTTCGACAATTTGCTCTGTACTCTGATTTGAAGTTTCAGATTGGGGGTCAATTTCGACCGTCTTTACAATATCAGTTGATTCAAAAGTTTGACCAAAGCTATCCTGCAAACTTTCTTTAACTGGATGGATTGGCGGCTTAGTTCGTTCATTTTGAGGAGTGCTCTCATATAGTGGTTTACGGACTACTCTTTTCCCTGCTGGTGTCGCCCCTCCTTTTTCTATCCGATCATTTGGTGTTTCTGCAATCGGATCTATTATTTTGCCGTGTCTGTCATGCTTTGGAGTATACCATGTTGGCTGTATTAATTAGCGTTTACTCTACTCTCCACGGTTGAACCTCCTCCAATCTGGCCCAATGACCCAGATCGAGAAGCAAAGAATGATCCAGGCGATACATCCATAACAATACTTGACAAAGTGCGAACATTCTGAGGCGTAAAGTCCTTAATGTCAATCGCGTCTCCAAATACAGAATCTTTATCTAAATCGTTCAATATAGAGTTTGCAGGCTGGAATTCCTCATCTACTTGAATAATTTTATCCATTTCATCTTTTAATTTGCAAAAGTCGTTAGAATCCATTGAATTCAAGTTGGTCCCACTGTCGAAATTTGGATTGTCCTTGTTTTGAAATAATTTATCATTTTCAGACACACCATCGCTGTCGGATCCAAATCCCATAGATGGCATATTCACATCATTAATAAAAGAAATTTCCTCTCTTCCTGGAACCGGACTGTTGTCTTTAGGATGCAGTTCAGCTTCTGGTTCATCTTTTTGAAGTAGCAATGTAGGGAACTTTGAAAATGGACTCTTGATTACAAATTCTTTGGGACTGGATACTTTTTAGAAATCTTATACCTATTCCGTCTACAAATGGATCATTAAATGCCGACGCTTTTGGTGTCTCGAGAACATTGTGAAATTTGTTTGGTTTTGGGGTTTCTTGAATCGAATCTTCACAATCGTCAAAAAGACTCGATGGAGGATCATTCGTAACATTATTTTTTTCTGGCGATTCGTTTATTCGCTCTTGCGAATCTACCGACATGTCCAAATCAGACATTGCATTGTGCATAGAGTTATCTTGCAGAGTTGAAATTGTTTTTTCCTGTATGTATTCTGAAAATGTGACTCGCGTAAGTAAAGTTTACCTTTTCCTCGTTTTGGCTCTATTATTGAATTTATTTCAAACAACAATTTTTCCATTGAGATTGTCCAAACGATTCAAACAAAAAATCGCTCGCATAAAGAATCTTTGGAGCATCATGCTACTCAAATCATCTTGCGGTGCAGAGTTTAGTCAATGCATTTGAAGCCATCAATTGGGATAATATTCAAATCGTCAGCACTTTTAATACCGGTTGTAAATCGGCGATGGAATGTTCAAGCGATCTTGTGTCCATTGATCTTTGTCTTGTGCCATACGTTGTGCTTGTTTTGTTTCAGTTTTAGGTATGGTGGCTGATATCTCAAATTTCGAAATGCGTTCCGGTAGAGGCAGCTCGCTTTAGATATGGGAATCAAATTATTTGAAACGCATTCTAAATCAACGCTTCACCTGCATTCGTTTACTCTCACGCAATGGCCGTGTTTTCATTTGCTTGTGATTGCCGTTTCTGCTGCGCCTCTTTTTGATTTCACCAGAGAACTTCAGGGTAACTTCTTGTCTGACACTTGAACAGAATGAGGACTCAAAACCCAAACAACTGTGATAATTGCGCAAGAAAAAAGAAGCGGTGCGACAGGGAACAACCGCAGTGTGGTAATTGTATAGCGAGCGGCGCTGAATGTTCATACTATGATTTAAAGAAACCTGGACCAAAACCTGGACGTTCAAAAGCATTAGAAGATAGATTACGCAAATTGGAAGCCATTGTTGACGCATTAAATTTAGATGAACAAAGTGCAAGTGATACAAACGACCATAAATCTGTCTCACCGTCCCAAATGTCCAAACTAGCAATTGCCCCAGTTGTTCCAGCTTCTCCTGCCTTTTCAAGGCATACGGCAGTCCCTGCTCATGTAGAAGCTCCACGGCCGGATTTGGAAGAACTGTTCTTGTCCACTGGCTCTAGCTATTTGTTTTTGGGCGAAGACGAAATCAGAAAGGCTGTAAACGATTCCTTGTTTTTGCGCTACGTTGTATATGCTCTCGGTGCTTCAGTTGCTCCTCCGTCGATGGTTTCTGCAGAATTTGGGTCAAGACAGGATATGGCAGAAGTGTACTTTAAGCTTGCAGAAACATTTTTGCGAAGAGTGTTCAGGAAACCTTCTTATCATGGGGTATTAGGGTTGTTCGGGTTGGTCATTTATTGCACTCGTAAGTAGTAATTAATTTTAGGCACCAACCGTGGTCCAGAGACATTTTACTATTACACTGTCGGAGTAAGAATCGCTATTTCTATTGGCTTGAACAGCGAAGAGGAATACAAACGCCAAGGCTTAACAGACGAGCAAAAGGAAATTATGCGACGAACGTGGTGGACTGTATATCTTGGAGATAGAATATTGTCCGCATTGCGCTATGAATCGCCGTTAATCAAGGATGAATACTGTCTAGTACGGCTACCATCATCGCCAGAAAGCGTGTTCCATCCCCAAGACAAAATGGAAATTTTGGAAACAAGCATAATGTCTTCGAACGAATGGTACATTCCAACCCCTCGCAATTTAGCCCATGAATCTTATCTGATCATCTTGGTCAAATTACACGGAAGAATTATCGCATTGTCAAAGGAAAACAAGAGCACCAGAACCAAACTATCGCAGGCAGAGTATTTGTTTAGAGAATGCTCGTTGAGCAGTGCGCTCAGAGACTGGTATGCAGCCTGTCCAGATTCAATCCGTAATGTGCTTCAGGACATCAACAAAGATACTCCACCTGCAAATCCAAAGAAGATGTGGAATAATGCATATATCATGATCTTGTATTACTGCATCAAATTGTATTTACCAAAGAAATCATTACTGGGTAATATTCAAGAAAACGTTCAATTGGCAGCATCTTCATCTGCCGCAAGGGAAACGTTCTTGGCGGGATGTGACTGTGCTGCTATTGTTCAATGTTTCTTGAAGCACAACCCATCATTCCACTACGTCCCTCCATTTATTGCCTCTTGTTTGTTTGGTGCTGGTATTATGCTTTTGGTAGTCAGTAGAATGAACCTCAACCCAAATGATGTCGCGTTGGCTGAATTTAGTTATCAAACAGTAATCACCTCGCTTGCGCAACAGAGTGCTTTGTATAATATTGGAACTAGTCAAAAGGCGCTTTTGGACCGTTTAGAAACTTGCAGAGACCCAGTTTTGCTGGTTTTAGCAATCAAATCGCTCAAGAATATGAAAGGTGAAGCATATGCTACCTCTTCTGCAGAAATGCTGTTGGCAGACCCAGACGAAATCACAGGTGCAACAATGGATGCTCTTAGCGACGGACCAATGGATACCCAGTTCAGGGGTATGGGTGTTCCAATGAACATGGGCATGACTGCATTTGCCAACACTGAATTGCTGGAAACTGTTGCTGAGCTATCAAATCCATATGCAGAGCTTTTAATGGGCGTTGGTATGCCAGAGCCAACTTTTGATCAATTGTTTGATTTCTCTGGTGGTGCTATGCAGTAGTGATTATAGACTGAATTCTCAAGGTAAATAAACAAGTATAATTTTGAAAGCTGTTTATAAAAGTTGAGTTTGCTTTGGAATGACTCCAAACCGGTTACAATCTACGCATGCTCAAGAGTGCCAAATAAGATCAGAGCTTTATGTGGTAATTGTGCTTGCCAAATAATAGAACTCCTAAGCCGCATGTTTCGCGGTTAAACTTCGCAAGGGAACATTTAATACTTCCGACGCCTCATTCGTTTCTTCTTCGCCATAAGAAACAGGCTTTTTGGAAAGAATTAATGCAGGAATATACACCAGTCCCATCGCCAATCGTAGTGAAAGGAGTTGAAAAGAAGAGGCAAATCCGAACCTCGCATGCCTGCAACTATTGTGCTGCAAAGAAAACCAAATGTGACGGGCAGCAGCCATGTGCTAAATGCCAAGTGCTGCAGTTGGAATGTATCTATGTAGAAAAGACCAAGAGAAGAGGCCCAAAGCCGGCGCAATTGGAGCTTTTCAAGCAAGCAGGAGCCATGCACGAAAGAAATGATTTCTATTCCTGGACACACACATCCTTTCCAGCTATTTCAAATCAGGACGGAGGTATTGCAACTTTAATCTCTAGTTAAGATCCCATGGCTGCAGATATATTTCACATGGGTTAACCCAAAAATGCCAATGCTATCTCAAAGTTGGTTCATGGAGAATGTCGACCAGGTGCCAAATGTCCTGTTGCACATCATGTATGCTCTGGCCTTAACCATTCCGATTAACAAGAGCGTTACTTATAATGGGGGCGATGAGCATTATAAATATTGTAAAGCGGTGCTGGACAATCATTTGGAAAGCCCAAACCCATTCATTGTCATTACCGCATTGCTGGTATCGTTTTATGGCATTGGCTCCACCAGACCAGTTTCTAGCCCAATCTACCTGGCTGCAGCTATCAGAATGGCACAGCATTTAGGAATGGAGAGGGATGAAGACATTATCTGGATTTCGCACAATGAAAAACTCTTGGGCACTCAAATGGGGACGTCCAAAGAGTTTTGTAGGCTGATTTGGTGGCAGTGCTATGAACACGATTTCTACACCTCGTTCTATTCACGACTCCCATACATGATTGATGAAAACTCACAACATCCTCCATATCCAAACGGCTACTTTGAACAGCCGTACTTGGATTCTGACGAGCAATCAACTATATTGACTTCATTCTTTGGATTAATTTCAATCTGTAGAAAAGTTGGAAGATACGAAATCAAAATGAAAACCAATACCATGATTAATATGGCGGATGAAAGGGAAAGAATCGATAGCGAGCTGGGTAATTATTGTTAACGTTAGTTTTCTGGTACAATTCATTGCCCCAGTGGATGAAATCTAGATCTGACGAATTCAGCCCGCTGTTGACTTCAATTGAGCCTCCTCCATGGAGATTAGCATACATGCTTACCCTTTATCACTTTTGCAGGATAGTATTGCACAAGCATGAACTTGTAATGTCTACTGCCAACCCAGAACTTGCCAGAAGCTCATTATCAACCAGAATATGTATTGAATCAGCCTCAAACATTTCCAGTTTGCTGCAGATATTTATGAAGACAAATTCTACCTTTGCCTTTGTGCCATCTTTCATTCATTTATGCATATTCACTTCAGGCGCTGTTTATTGTATAACTGCAAAAATTAATGGAAGCTCTAATGCCGCAAGCAATATCCTTGAGCTCCATGTTACTGCGCTCAGAAATATTGGATGGCATTATTCGTTAGCTTTGGAAAAAGCTAATATTCTTATGAAATGGATTACAAATGTTGATTTGGCAGTGCAAGGCATTTAAATCTTGATTTTACCGTAATATACATTGTTTATGGTAATTAGCTGTTTATTTGATTGAATTAAATATAAAACAAGGCCCTCACTGTCGCCGCTTTTGCTGAGTTCTCTTCTTAGTTAGCAGTCTGGAGAGAGCATCTCCAGTAACATCATTTCCATTGACAACATCGTCGTCAAAGTCGATTTCGTGTTTTTCGTCCATCTTTGCCCTCATCGCAGAATTCAACTCTTTGATTTCCCCCTGGATGTGCTTTAAACTATCCACAATCCTCAGATATTCCGAAAGATTTTCTTCCATGATTGCCAACACAGTAAAGTAATTTTCAAGCTTTGCTTTGGAAATTAAATCAAAACTAGATTAATAAAATGTACTTGGGCACTTCGTAAGGGATCTGAGATTCCCAACAAGGCACATTTGATGGTGGTACTGGCGCTAAGGTTCTGAAATTTTGGCCTGTTATAATTGCTTTTGAGGATTTCAACTTTTGAATACGCTTCTTTCTAGTTTCGCCTGCTTTTTTGTGCAAATCTTCCAAATTCGAAACAATCACAGCAACAATGATCTTTGAAATGACAAAAACTACTATAAACAGGTAACTGGAATAAAAGATGGATGCTGCGACAAAGTTTCCTGTTGACTAGGTTAATAAAAAGTACTTCTAGACGTGCCAGACTATCTGCCCATCCAATTTGAGTTATGGCAACAAACAACGAAAAGAAACTTGTTCCTAAATTACCAAAATCCAGCGGATTACTGTCAGCAAACAGCACCACTGCAGCATTTGACCATAAATAAGTCAGCCCAAAGACTAATATAGAGATATTTACGACATCTACGTTAAACTTTATATCCCTTCCACCGATCTTAGTATTGTCAGGACAACCGAACGGACACCAGCAAAGTACGAAGAAAACTTTCTCTTTTTAAACGGCAATGTGATCCTAAATATTCTTACAACTCCTATATACCGTAACGCGTTTTCTAAATCAGAACAGCTTACGATAATCTGTAGCTTGTGCCCCAAGTTCGATCAACAAAATCAAAAGATAGATCATGTACTCTGTCGAATGAAATGTTTTCATTTTGTATATATAGAACTTTACGCCAATTTCAGTTGCAAAGGCGGCCATAAAAATGTACTGAAGTACTTGGAATACATCGAACCCGTATTTCGTCCTGAAATTACGAACCATACTGTCATCGGTTTGCAATGTTATTGTTAAACACTGCGCTATTACTACTCCAAGTATACAAAATCTTACTATATCTGATTCAAAAATATTTTCCATTCTGCCGATTTTTGCTGCGTGGAGCTTTGATATCGTTTCGCTAATAGTGATTTTATGGTCTGCTTTGGTAACTATATACTTGTGAGCATGGGAAAAGATGTGTTGCTGTACTTTTTGGTAGGAATTACTGGTTAATACAACAATACGTGTTTTCTACGATGTAGGCGGTGTCTTCTTTAGACGCTTGTTCAAGTTTCGCCTTTTGTTTGAAAGACTCTAGTTTGTCGTATGCCTCCGATAAGTCTCCGGTTTCTTGTGCGATTGTGGCCACCGAGGCTTTCTGGAGCGTTTCTTTAGATATCCGCGGCTATTTTAGTTGAAGTTACTAGTGAAAGTTGCTTGAGTTCTTGTTCTACGTTCAGTTGCATTTTGTTTGTACGCGAAAAAAGTGCGAAAAGAATCGTTTATTAAATTATTATTCAAATGATTCAAAATCGTTTGGTCTACGTTTCAGATTCTTTCTTTTCGTAGGGTCTAATTCCTTTTTACGGATTCTTAGACATGTCGGGGTGATTTCAATGACTTCATCATCTAATTTAAACTACTGGTTACCCTGAATATAAGAAATCAGCTGTTCAAGAGAGTGCTGGACAGGAGGGATAAGTCTTAAAGAATCATCTTTACCAGCAGCTCTGATGTTTGTAAGTTGCTTGGCTTTTACCGGATTTACTTCCAAATCTCCTTCTCTTGAATGTTCGCCGATAATCATACCTGGATAGACAGTTTCACCATCTCCAATAAACAGTTTACCTCTTGCTTCGACACCTACAAGTGCATATGCAGTCGCAGTGCCAGATGCAGTTGAAATAATTGAGCCCTTTCGGTTTTTATCGATTGGACCTCTGTAGGGTTCATATCCTAATACAATACTATTCAGTACACCTTCTCCACGAGTGTCATTCTTGAATTCCGCTGGATATCCAAGTAGCCCTCTGGTTGGAATTTCAAATATCAATCTTGCCTTTTCTCCTGAATCCTAAGTTAACCCTAGCATTACGTTGTAGGTCTTCAAATCACCTTTGCGTAGTGTCATTTTTTCAATGACAGACCCAGCAAATTCGTGATCACAGTCAATAGTAACTTCTTCAATAGGCTCAAGGAATTTTTTATCATCGTCTGGCACTCTTTTCATAATTACTTTTGGCGGAGAGACCGACAGTTCAAACCCTTCTCTTCGCATGGTTTCAATCAGCACACCCATTTGTAATTCACCTCTTCCTTTTACTTCAAAAGCTTCATTCTTTTCAATCAATTGTAGAGAAACGTTGGTTTCTAATTCTTTGAGCAATCTTCTTCTGATAACCTGCGAAGTTAATTGCTTTCCTTCTCTTCCAGCCATTGGGGAATCATTAACATAGAACAACATGGAAATGGTTGGTGCATCAACAGCTACGTGTGGCAATGGCTCAACAACTTCAGGCGAGCAGATTGTGTGATTGACATAGGAATCTGGAATACCAGCAATCGAAACAATATCGCCAGCAATTGCTTGATTTTCCGAAGTCTGTGTAAATAAAAAAGTACTTGTTCAAGACCTCTTCTAACAATGATTTTGGTGCATTTTCCCGAGGCAGCTACTTGTCCATCAGTGTTCATGCTGTTGATGGTGTCGCCAACCTTTAAAATACCAGAGTAAACTTTACCAAGATAGCACTTTCCAACATAAGGATCATTTTCAATCTGAGTAACCAGCATTGAGAATGGTTTGGTTGTATCAACAGTTGGCGGTGGAATATCCTCAATCATCTTTTCCAATAGCGGATGGAACGTTCCCTCTCGGTCTTCAGGATTGAATGACGCATATCCATTCTTTGCTGAAGCATAAAGCAACGAATATTCCAATTGGTCTTCATTGGCATCTAAAGCAATAAACAATTCAAGCAAATCTAGCAGCTAAGTTCAAAAGTACCATTTTCGACTTTATCCGGACTAGCAGTTTCACGGTCAATTTTGTTCATTACAACAATAGGCTTCAAGTTTCTGGCAAGTGCTTTTGACAGCACAAACTTGGTTTGCGTCATTGGCCCTTCTGTTGCACAGACAACTAAGCAAACTCCATCTACCATGGACAGCACTCGTTCTACTTCTCCGCCAAAATCTGCGTGTCCCTAATATTAGAATAGAATCACAGGAGTATCCACAATATTAATTCTATGTCCTCGATATTCTATTGCAGTATTCTTACTCAGAATAGTAATCCCTCTTTCCTTTTCCAAATCGTTGGAATCCATCACCCTTGAATGTTCTTGGATTTGAGCAGCACCCGACTGTCTCAGCAGCTGGTCAACTAGTGACGTTTTACCATCTTGAATTAAAATAAAATACGATCTACGTGGGCTATAATGGCGATATTTCTAAGCTTGCTGACTTCCTGAGAATAATATCTGCATTTGCTTTGAAATATATTGCATTTGAATTTTAAAATATTTAACCTCTTGAACATTTTCCAAGAAAAAAAAATATACGCTAAATCTCATCACAAAAGTTGGAGTTGACAATCCATCCCCGATATTCTTTCATGAAGCGTATGCGAGCGGCAGATTTATCGCATGTAATGAAATTAAATACCCGGAATTCCGTTCCAAACTATTTCATAGATTCACTCTTGATTTTGAATTCGACTATAATTATTAGACTAGATTACGCTGGCATATTCGTAATTGAGATCATATTCTCCAAATTTAACTTTTTCTTTTTTTTTGAAATGCCAAAAGTAAAGAATGCAAAGAAACAAAATAAATCAAACTTGGAAGAATTGAGAAGGCAGGCTCAACAACTACCGATTTATCAGTCAAAGGACATGATTTTGGAGCACATCAAACAAAATCAGACTACGGTATTAGTTGGGGAAACAGGTTCCGGTAAAACAACACAGATCCCACAATTTCTATTTGGGGTCACAAAGAAATGTATCGCCATTACCCAACCGCGTAGGGTAGCAGCTATATCGATTGCCCAACGTGTTGCAGATGAAATGGATTGCAAATTGGGAACTACTGTTGGGTTTACGATACGGTTCCAGGACCAAACAAATCCACATACCAGAATTAAATATATGACTGATGGTATGTTGTTGCGCGAATTATTGAATGATTCCCAGCTGTCGAGATATTCCATCATTATACTGGATGAAGCGCACGAAAGGACTTTACGTACAGACATTTTATTTGGTGCCATTAAAGGGATAATGAAGCAACGCAAGGATTTGAAATTAGTAATCATGTCAGCAACGATGAATGCCGAAGCTTTTGCAGGCTATTTCAGGTAATTGGCTTGTAATCTAGTGCGGAAATTATCAATATACCTGGAAGGCAGTTCCCTGTGAGTATTTACTATGCTCCAGAGAAATTAGCCGACTATTTAGATTCTGCACTCACCACAGTATTTCAAATTCATACCAAACAGCCAAAGGGGGATATTCTGGTATTTTTGACTGGACAAGAAGAAATTGAAAATTTAGAGACTTTAATTGGTGAACGGGCAAAAACTCTGCCGGGCGATGTAGATCAGCTACTTGTATGTCCTATCTTTGGTAACCAGTCGTCCACCCAGCAAACACAGATTTTCGCACCTACTCCACCTGGAATGAGAAAGGTAGTCATTGCTACAAATATTGCTGAAACTTCAATTACAATCAGCGGGATTAAATATGTAGTGGATAGCGGGATGGTGAAAATAAAAGGATTTAATCCAAAAACTGGGATAGAAACATTAAGCGTGCAGCCAATCTCAAAAGCTGCAGCAAATCAAAGATCTGGGAGAGCAGGCAGGGAATCATCAGGTACATGTTACAGATTGTATCCTGAAAAGCTGTTTAATGAATTAGAGGCGGAAACACAGCCAGAAATCAAAAGAAGTAATCTGGCAAACGTAATTTTATTGTTGAAAGCATCTGGAATCGACGATATTGTTGGATTTGATTTTATGGACAAACCAAGCAGACAAGCCTGTAATTGATTGCTAATCTAGTGGTTGGAGCGCTCGAACAGTTGTTTGCACTTGGAGCACTAAATGATCAAGGGGAGTTAACTGATATTGGACGGCAAATGTCGTGGTTCCCGACTGATCCTACTTTTGCCAAAGTTATCATTCAATCCAAGGTAAATTTGCCTTTAGTATGTAGAAATATAAATGTACAAAAGAAGCAATTGACCTGATATCCATGCTATCTGTTGATTCCTTGTTCTTTTCTCCGACCGACAAACGAGATGAAGCGCAAGCATCAAAGAAAATATTCATGTCATATGAAGGAGACCATATTACTTTGTTAAATGTAATGAAAGCGTATGAAAGCACCAAGGGAGATGCGCAATGGTGCCATGATCATTTCATAAGTGCTCGTTCGATGAAAAATATTATGGTAACTTGGCGTAATATTAGGATATTCGAAAGCAATTATTATCGTTTGCTTCCCAACAAAATATTGACACATCGGCCAGCTGTGGACAAGACTATGAGTCTCTCATCAAATGTTTACTCTCTGGCTTTTTCAAAAATGTAGCAATTAGACAACATGATGGAACATTTAAAACGCTGCTTACTAGGGAAATTGTTTACATCCATCCTACATCGGTTTTATTTCAGACAAAACAGCCTGCAATCATGTTTTCTGAGTGTGTGAAAACAACACGTCAGTACTTGAAGAATGTCAGTGTAATACAGCCTAGCTGGTTAAGTGAAGTAGCCCCCCACTATTATTCTAGAAACTCAATGACTACTATATAATATAAAGCTCGATAAAAAAAGTTGCATTATTTAACAATGAGGAGAAATAATAGCTGTGCTTCCTGTGCCAAAAAGGCAATCATCCGCTAATATTAGAAAAGAAAATGCGACAGAAGCCAGCCAAATTGTGCAAAGTAAGCTCAGCTAACGTAGTTGTATCGCGTCAAACATCCAGTGCATTTATCCGGAATCTAAATATAAAGCTACCAATAATGCTGAATTAACAGAGCGCTTAAATTTGCTGGAGGAAATGCTGATATCCACTGCGAGTCAAGGATTCGAAATTGCAAACATCCAGTCTACCGATACTCTTTTGAATGATATTTCAGAAGAGTCTAAAAACTATTTATTCAATACCAATAGGGATTATCTAGTAGACTATGCGCTGCTGGTATTAAACAGCAGATTTATTTATATGGAAGATACATTCATTAGAAAGCAAGTAGATTGCATCCAGCCTCTGAGATTTATCATGTATGGGTTAGGGTCGATTATGGCAAGACCCGAGATGGTTCCTGCAGATATTAAAGGGAGAAATGAAATGTCTTTGATTTACCTCAACAAGTCATTGTCGTATTTCCCTTCTCTTGCTGCAGCCCCATCGCCAGGCACGGTTTTGACATTTCTAATGATCACACTAGCTTACAGCAGTAACCAAAACTAAATGTAGGATTAGACAGAGTAAGAGACAGCATAAAATATTTGGGGATGAGCATCACAATTGCCAAACAGATTGGATTGAATAATGAGATCAGACTGCAAAAGTTATCTGCGTTTATTCATGAAAGGGAGCAATTTAGAGCACTATGGTGGTATATCCACGATATAGACAGATACTTTGTCCACAAGAGCCTCCATCATTTGAAAGACGAAGATAATCAAGTGTTTCTACCGGCTTTGCCAAAGAAATTGGCTGATGAATTGGCAGAGGAGGTTCCTTCTCCTTATTTTGCTTGCGAGGTTATGCAGTCCAATGAATGGTTTACACCTGGAGTAAGCAATCAAAGCATCCATGCTTATAGAATCCTACTTTCGAGGATATTCACAAAAGTACAACGCTACAGATATCTCTTTCACAATGATGAGCTGGAAGACCAAGAATTAGTAACCGTAGCTTTGGAAAACTCGTTAAATTCCTGGAAATTATCGCTTCCAGACTATATTACTGCCCATATCAATTTGGCAGCTTCCATGCAACCAATCACAAACCCCGAGGAAACGTGGTTGATTATCCACACCTTAATCCACTTTAACTTTACAAAAGTGTTGCTCTACAACACCAGAATGCTGATTTATATTGTAGAATCTATAGAAAGCGCCATTTTCTCCAACGAGTTCATAGAATCAGTAAAGGCAGGACACAATACCGCGCAGCTACTGACATGCTACTTGACAAGGAACCCAAAGTTTGAATATTCAACTTTGCAAATATTTCCTCTGATGTTGCTTCATATTCCAATCGCATTGATCTGTGCCTCGAAAATGAACTTGGATTTTCATGAAAAGCAACAAATACTGCAATCGTTAGAGGTTATTAGACAGTCGCTGTATCGACATACACTTACTTACGAGCGAGTTCCTGCTTTGTTGGAAGCGTTTGATTATTTTATGCAACTGAACGATCCAGTAGCAGTTGTTATGGCCTATGCGGAATTCCAATGGCACGATGGAAAGATCCCAAAAATGATCAAGAATCTGGATGTCCATCCAGCACATGCAATCATTACCAAATAAACTGATTTTTCCATGTTTATCTATCTCCGGCCGCGCAACAAAGATCCTTAATAGCTCCGCCCGCCAAATTTTTGAAAAAAGCTGCTCTCCTCCCAAGTTATGTACGACGAAATATACTCTAGGATTCCTCTGGAAAATTTAAAAGGATACGGCGAATATATACTTTTATCTGCGATATGCTGGCAAAGCTTATATTGGATTGCAGGGATAGTTTCTCTGCAATGCTCGACCATATTTCAAAAAATGGATAGAAAAAAGAGGGGAAATTGGAATATGCATGTGGTTGCGCTTGTTCATGCTATCACAATGTCTTCACTGGCTATCCCGCTTTTAATGACGGAGGAACTACAAAAAAATCCAATAACGGGACACACTAGATTTTCACAAGCTGCTTATACAATTACTGCTGGATATTTCATTTGGGACTTTTTTATCTCGATTGTTCATTACGATCTAGCTGGCCCGGCATTTGTATTTCATGGATTTATGGCTACTTGTGTCAGTATATGCTTGTTCAAACCAATATTTCAATATTATGGAGGAATATTCCTGCTATTTGAATTCAGCACAGTTTTCTTGAATTTCCACTGGTTTTTGGACAAGTTTGGCTTGACGGGGTCGAATATTCAATTGTTTAACGGATTGGTGCTGCTTTTTACATTCTTTTCGGTTAGAATAGTGTTTGGGACTTTTCAAATTTATTCCTTCTTTAGCTACTGCTTGTCTAATTGGGAAATGTTACCCGGCGGGTACTTTTACCTCTACGCATTCACAATGTTGACTATGCAGCCATTGAATTACTTTTGGTTCTACCAGATGATCAAGGCGATCACCAAACGATTTGTTTCTGCAAAAGTAAAAGAAGATTAAATTTGGTTAATATACAAGTTAATTGCGATTATTGCTTTATCTCGGAATAATCAACGGTACATCATCTACAGACCATGCCAACTTGTTCTAGTCAACACAGGATTGTTTATTCTATGCCTCCTCTGGTACTTCAGTGTAACTATAATTGATCCGTTTCAGTGCGTTCTCTGCTTGTAATACCCAATCCATATAACAAAGGATAATAATTTCACAAAATCCAACAAAGAATAACCCAATCGACAAACCGATCCATAAACCAAGTAACCCCAGATCAAATTTGAATGCGAGAAGTAAACCTAAAGGTATTGCCAAAATATAATACCTATCGTTAGGTAGATCTTACCCAATTAGATTAAGGTATGCCCCATATTTCTGCAGCCCGCAGCCTCGCAATGCTGATCCAGCAATAACACCAGTACTTTCAGATATCTGGTAAATGGCAGCTAGAGGAAGGATAACAGCTACTAATTCAATGACTCGTACATCATTAGAGAATAGGTATCCCCAGCTAGATTTGGCAGACATGATAAATGTGGCATTAAATGCAGCAGTGAAGAATGAGCAGATCATTGCAGTCCAAGCAACTTTCTTGGTAGTAAATGGTAAATTACTTCCTAAACAGTTTCTAACATAAGAAAAATCCTACCCGATCCTTGTAGTCGTCGCAACACCTAGTCCCATTGGAATCATGTACAATAAACCACATGTATTCAGCACAATAGTCTGTGTAGCTAAAGCAGTTTCTCCAATAATACCGGCAGCCAAAGAGCATGCTTCAAACGCCAGCCATTCAGAACAGATCATAGCAACACCTGGAAGTCCAAGGCAAAGGTATTCCACCAATAGCCCACCATCGAGCATTTCCTTGAAATCCCACCCTCCCCAGACTTCAGATCCTTGCACAAACCTGATGTATAATGCTAATGCAACTGCGATAAAGATGTTTACTATACTTGTTGCCAACGCAGCACCTTCAAATCCGATCGCATAAGGAGAAAATACCAAAAACCATTGTAAAAATATTGCTAGTGGAGCTGCGATAATGGTAACTAGCATTCCAGGCTTCATTATGGCTTGTGCTTGGAGATATCTTCTTAAACACTCTGCTACAAAAATTGGATACAAGCCTGGCAACATCCATCTTGAGAAGACTCCAGAGATTCGTGCAACTTCTGGCTGCTGTCCCAAAAACATCATAACTGGCTCAGTGTACCACCATAGGATTGAAATGGGTATACAGGTGATTAGCGATAGAAATAGACCGCGTTGCAAGTGTTTACCAAGTGCGTATCTATCGCTCGATCCTGTAAATGATTGCGAGCAGAGTGTATCTAGCGCTGATGCAATCCCTTGTGAAATCGCCAACCCTGTAACATTGCATAGCATAAGTGACAACCTAAAATTAAAAAGAGTCCATACGCAGCAGCTCCAAGATATTCTGTTCCAACGTGTCCAAGTGAGAACACTGAAGCGGATGTAATAGAGAAATTAAACAAATTTGCTGCTGTTACTGGCCATGAAAGTGTAAATAACAATTTTGCTTCTTTTGCAACCGATTTGGTAGAGAAATCCCATTTGTCCTCGTCTATATGTTCTTCTACTACTGGCGGCAATAAGAAATCGGTTTCAGTCATAAATATTCTGTTGTAAAAAATATCAAAACTCCATAGCAACTTTGCCACACTTGCGGTTTGCCTACCAATTTGGACGGATCAGACTAAAAGCAGGAACTTATGGAAATTTATTCTAGTGTATCTGTTGAGCCGTAAGACTGACTTGCGGTTGGGAGTAGCAATGCTTTATAATTGACACGTTCCAAGGCTTTTTCGCACTCGATTGGCCAATCCATGCGATATAACATGACAATTTGGCAAAAGGATACGAAAAAAAGTCCAATACTCAAGCCGCACCAGAGGCCAAAGAGTCCCCATCCCACGTAAAAGGTCAACAAGAGGCCAATCGGTATTCCGACAAGATAATACCTAGATTAGCTGTACTGTACCCAGTGAGGTTAAACATTGCTCCGTATCGTTGCAGTCCACATCCTCTTATCCCTGCTCCGGCGGTTACACCGGTTGATTCAGCGATTTGGTATATAGCTGCAAGAGGGAAAATGTCTCTAACAAGGCCAATTACTTTTTCATCACTGCTAAACAACGTCCCCCAGAAACTTCTTACAGAGAGCAGGAATGTGGCATTAATACAAGCAGACATTAAAGAGCAAATGAGAGCAGACCAGGCTACTCTTTTAGCGCCGTTAGGTAGACTTGAACCGAGACAGTTTCCAATTCTGGTGGTGGTAGAAACGGCCAATCCTAGTGGAATCATGTACAACAAAGCACAGGTATTTAATACAGCGCTTTGTGCAGCGAGCGGTGCATTTCCAAGCAATCCAGCGGCAATAGCGCAAGCTTCGAAAGCTAACCATTCCGAGCAAATCATCGCGACTCCAGGCACTCCTAATTTTGTAAATTCCCACAGCTGCCTCCCATCAAATGCTTCCTTGCAATCAAACCCATTCCAGCATTCTTTTCCTTCAATAAATGCGATATAGAATATTGTAACTAATGGTATAAAGATGTTGACCAAACTGGTAGCTAATGGAGCTCCGTGCGGACCGATTGCAGCTGGCGACCAAACTAGCAACCATTGAAGAAAGATTGCCAATGGCGATGCAACTACACAAATGTACATACTGGGTTAGCAATTGACTTGCCTAGGTTTCATAATTCCTTGGGCTTGCAAATACCTTCGCAAGCATTCGTTGACAAACAACGGATACAGCCCAATCAACATCCACCGAGTAAACATGCCACTGATTGCAGATACTTCAGGATCCTGTCCCAACAGTAGCATGAGCTGTTCAGAAAAGGTCCATAAGGCTGCAATTGGGATGCAGGCGAAAAAACAAACAACCAATCCGCGTTGAAGGTGCTTTCCAAGTGCATATTTATCACTAGACCCGGTATATGCTTGTGTGCAGAGCGTATCAAGTGCAGATGCTAAACCTTGAGCAACCTAAATTAACAGCAACCCACCCCCATCCCAGATACGTTACACAGCATCAGCGCTAACGAACACGCAGCGAGATATTCGGTGCCGACATGTCCTAAAGAAAATACTGATGCGCTAGTAATAGAGAAATTGAGTAGATTGGTTAATGTGACTGGCCACGCAAGATCAAAGATAGATTTCGCTTCGTGGGAAAATGTTGAAGGTGTAAACTCCCAATTATCATTTTGTGGGAGGTCAGTTTGATTGCTAATCAGTGGTTCCTGCTCAATTTCCATTGGAAAGAAAAAAGTTGGCTATCGCATGGCAACCTCCCAAATAAGGAAAATCTCCAGCAACAATAAACCAAAGGGAGAGCGGATCAAAGCCAAGCTGGGCTTCTTGCGCTTGAACAATGAAAAAGGAGGAAATACATATCCCCATCCAATTGAATTGATGCGAGCTAATTCAATTACAACTCCATTCAAGGATATAGAAATTATTTATAAAAGTTACAATTATTCGTCTTCAAGCATGATCTGATACCCCGAAAGTTGAATATTATTCTCCTACAATAAAAAATCACTCACTGCAGCGTATTTCTTGATGTATGGTTTCGACAGAGCAAAGGCAAGCATACCCACCGTAACAATAATAAATACATAAATCATAATTTCGTCCTTGTAACTCCCACGCTCTACGATTAGGAAAATGTACGGAAACAAGTAGTCTGTAGATCGGCTAGGTTTTCGTGACAAACTTTATTTGATGTACATAAATCTTTAGTGCATTCTGAACAAACTGGCACTGCGAATACTTTTGATGTTAGATAGCATTCGCATTTGCATAATACTGTTGTGTTTGCTGCTTGTGCCAGCTGCAAGAGAGATGTGAGAGTAAAAATCATGAAACTTTTTTCAATTCTATCATGATCAACCAAATCTTTTTACCTGCTGCAATTTAGCCAGCTTGTCAATCCAAACCAGATGCAACAAATAGAATGAAATAAATTATATTTGGGATTACTCTTGCCTTGAATTGCGCAAATAAATACTACACTCGGATTCCTTTCCGTTCTCTGGAGTTCGCAAATGTCTCTTTAGATAATCTGATCGAACAAACGTCTTTTGGCAAGTTGGACATGCAAATTGCTTTTCGCCGCTACAATTAATCATCAGTTACGTATGAAGTTTCGCATGTCTCTTCAAATCATATTTACGAGAAAACTTTAGTGTGCATCCAGGGTAGTCGCATTCGTACGGTCTTTCACCTGTATGCCCTCTATAATGAGATTTGAGATTATAAGGTCTAGTAAATGCTATGTTAATGGGTGGTTACTCTTTTCACAGCTTGGGAACGGACATTGGTATAGTGTTTGATCTCCGGCTTTGATTGTTTTCCAGTATTTCTTGTCTGGTGTAGAATCAATAGGGAAAACACCTGTCTTTTCATTCACTATGGTTTGTTCAGAATCCAAGTTTGGGGCGAGCAGATGCGATAATGCAGATGGCTCCACTGGTTCATTGGGAACATCCAAAGTGTCTCTAAGCATATCGTTGAAAGACCTGTCTGTATTGACTACAGTCTGCGGCTGATTCCACCAATTAGTAATATCATTGGAAAAGTTGTTTCTATTCATCCCTACACCCATAGGAACCTCATGGGGAGACAGGAACGGCGAACCAACATATGGCGATTGCATTGGTGTCATCATTGGCGTTCCAATAGGAGAATCTATTACTCTAATCCAAGGAGATGGAACTGTGATGATATTTGAATTTGGATTTGGAACAGTCAGCCCATAATCAAAGTTATTGTAAGTGTCATAATTCTGCATAAACAGTCCTTGTGGTTGATAATTCTGTTGAAATTGTACCTGCGGCATCATTTGTTGAATGTTCTGTACTTGAGGGTTTTGCAGAAACAGCCCCTGCGGAGGTTCCTGTGGAGACCTGCTTTGTATCTTGATACTGGGGACTGCAAACTGGAATTCTTGATTATTCATCTTTACAAAATTTGTGGCAAAGCGCTTACTTATAATCTCGTTAGGTTGAAAGCCTTTTTTGTGACCAAAGATATAAAAGGAGAAGGGAGAAAGGAAAGATTAAATCCTTGCGTTTCAAATTGTCTTGCGAGCGGCCTAATATTACGCCATGGGGTTGGTGGACTAATGAAACCAGTTTCATCCACAGAATTAATCTCAATTAGATCGCCTAAATTAAACCAGAGTGCGGCCTGCTGTGTTCCAATTGTTGGCAGCCCATCAGTTCTATTGCTAAAGCCCAAGAGTGTTTCCACAAATAAAGTATTGTTTATTTCTTTTGCAGCAAGTCCCATTTGTTTCCGTACAAATCTTGCCACACACATACGGTACCATACACCTCATTCCTTGGTTCTTCAAGGAATTCAACCCCATTGCTTTTCATCGTGCTATACGAAGACCAAAAGTCTTTTACATGCAGGAACAGCCAAACGCTCCCAGCCCCTTGTTTACCAACGATTGCATGCTGTTCAGGGCTATCACTCTTTGCAAGCAGAATCCCGCCAGTTGTAGCTGATTTATCTGGATTGACTACGACCCAGCGAAAAGTTTCTGATAGTTTTTCATCTTGTTGTAAGTGAAATCCGGTTTTGTTTATATAAAAATCAATTGCTTCGTCATAATCATTTACGAAAATGGAGACTAATCCAAGAGCTGTCATGTTTTAATGTATCGGGGAACTTTTTTTCGCCTGCACTCTGCGGTAGATTCATTGCCAAATGTTTCTATCAGAATTACCAAGTTGCATGTGCCGATGGTTAATAGATTGGCCAATTGTGAGCTTGGATAATACTCAAAAGTGGCTGGAATGACTTTATGAATCTCGAAATATTCAAAACTTTGGACACTGATAGGATATCTGCATTATGCTCTTCTATACCGCAAAGGAATGATTATAACGGAAAACTAATTCAGGACAAGTTATCTTTTTGGTCTTCAATTCTAACGGAAAATTTGGTATTTACCAATGAGCAGCTGAGGGAGATAACGATAAATGGATTGAAGCCATTATGTTTGGACGACGTTCTAGTATTTTATACTAATTTAGAACCATTTGGTTTCCGCTGGAAAAATTAGGGACAGAAACCAAGGCTGGATTAATTACTTTTGGAGTAAAATTGCTTCCAGTGGGTTGGAAAGTGAAAAGACATGGGTTGTAGTTGTATTCACTATTAATTACAGGAGAAATTGGAAGAAATTGTAAAGTCATTGGAAATCAAACAACATTTACTGGACAAGGAAGATTACGATCATTTATCAAGTAGAAACGAGCTGGAATCGCAGATTATAACTGAATATTTGGTATTTGATAATTGACAAGGTATCTCAGGGGAAGCTACTCGTACAAGACAATGTACTTTATTTTAACGGCAGATTTATAAATTCAAGCAAAAGGAAGGCTTGGAGATTACAGACACTGATGTGGATATAATCAAGCTACAAAAGACTGTAAAGTCCATCAGAAAGCAAATTGCGGAAATTGAAGGGCAGATCAACAAACTCGAAATAGAAATCAAAGAGCTCCTTGTCCAGAAGAAAAGACAGAAAGCAGTGTATTCTTTAAAAAAGAAAAAGACGCTTGAATCTGTACTAGAAAGGCGATTGAATTCACTGGCAACTGTGGAAAACATTGTCGACAAAATCAATGAAAAAACGACTGAATTGGAGATACTGGAAGCATATTCTACTGGGACTGTAGTGCTAAAGGAATTCTTAAAGAAGATGGACAAAGCCCAAGATACTGTAGATGATTTACAGGATATTCTGGCAGATCATAAAGAAATTGAAGATGTAATGAATATTACTACGTATGACGATGTCGAAGAAGAGTTGGAAGAATTGCTTACACAGGAAGAGCTTTCAAACAAAAAAGCCAACACTCTGGATGTGGAAGGTCTGATTAAAGAATTGGACAATCTGAATACTGGTCCAGCGTTGCCTACCCCCAAAGAAAAAGAAAAAGAAAACCAACCGGAAAAAAGTGCTCTGCTAGCTTAATAAATTCTCCATTTGACAGTTTTCTTCGCGTCAAGTTACCTCATTTTGAAAATGGTTAGAATAATAGCACACCAAGTAGATGCACTTAACCAAAGGATAAACAGAATCTACAAAAAGAGTGGCTGGATAGTCTTGGTACATTGGAATTAATTCAGCTCAGCAAAAGCGCGAAGCACAAGAAAAGAAGCAGTATGAAAAGATTCAGGAAAAAGTAAAAGAGGATTAAACCAAGGGATTGTCGGGTGCAATTCCAGCAGAGAAGCAGATTTTTAGAACAGGACGGGTACTATCGTTTTAATTCAGCGAACTCTGGACACCATAGTAGAATTTGAAGTAATACCAATTAACAATAGAGAAAAGGTTTCTATTCGATAATATAGGTGATTTATTCTAATAAAGGTATGCATTCACTAACCAAGGCCCTCAAAAGATCCCAGATCCAAGGCGAGCAAAACCTCCTCATACCCAACTAACTGTACAAACAGACTTTTTTTGGGATTCTAGAAACACTCATACTAGGATACAAACAAACAACTCGCAAACGTCAATGCTTTCAACCACTTCTTCCAAGCCGATGAATGCATACTTTAGGACTAAATCCACACTTGCATCTGAGGATCCCGATATTCAACAGAGACAACAAGCGACGCAGCAATGGAAGCTAGATATTGAGCAACAGATCAATGAAAAGAAAAGGCGAGAAAAAGAAGAAAAGCAACGAGACGAGTTGGAAGACCGCATGACAAGTGTAAAGCTACAGCGACAATTGTTCAATCAAGATCAAGAAATCGTGCATTTGAAGCCGACAGATACTAAACAGCCGCAAGAACTGCCAAAGTATGCGAGTAGTCTCCTAGCGAGCATACCTATCTACAGCCGAATTCCAAGAGCCAGTAAAAAAGTAAAGGAAGCGGCAATATCCGATCTGGAAAAAAAAGCTGCAGCAAACTTGGATAAAGGAACCACTGATAAGCTAGGTAACTCATGATTAAAAAAAGTTAACGCGTCTAAAAAAATGAAACGAACAGCTAGCGATAGACCTAAACTACCTGATAAAATAGAAAAGGCAGATAAACTAGATAAGCTGCCAGAACTCACTATTAAAGATCCACCAGCTAAATTGGTTGAACAAAAGAGTTCGGGTAGTCTGACTACAAGTATAAAAAAGACACCAGTAGGAATGAAGAGGAAAAACATAGATGTAAAATCCAAAGTCAAGCCTATTGAAGACTCTAAATCGGCAAAAGAATCGCCACCACCGAAACCTGTTGCTCCGTTGCCGTCAAAGCATAAAGTGCTGCCGTCAATACATAAACCAGGAATGGAAGATATTCTGGAATCGTTTGATGAAACTCCAGAAGATACACGTCCAGGAACACCAGAACCTAAACCTGTTTTGAATCCTAGAAAAGTGCCTCATACAGTGAAGCCTTACCAAGTAATTGCTTACTTATTTAGCGTATTAATAAACATGCGGTGGGGGAGATGGAAAAGTTAAAGGAAGAGAATTTGGAGCATTTGAATAATATGAAGCAGTTGCTGCAAGAGAAGGCAACAGAGCTTCGAGAATTGAAATAATGTGTATATTTATCAATAAAGGCTATTCCATATCATAGTCATCATCCGCATTCGCAATATTTGAATTAATAGTAATGGGTTGAACAGGTATTTGGATTCCTGCTGGTGTTGGCATTGCGACTGCTGGTTTTTTCGCGACATTTCCTGGATCTACTGATACTCGTTTCTATATTAGTAAATCGTACTTTTGGATTGATACTGATATTATTGCGGATAAGACAGTGTCTTTCAGGCGGCAATCTTAGCCCCAGCTTTTCAGGCACTAGTGGTAATGGTATCGAATTCTTTTTCTGTGCTAGTTGCAATAATGCCTTTTTAAACAATAATTACTTGTCTGGAAGGAGGGTTTGTGAAATCCAAGGTCGCTCTTGTTTCTATGGCCAATTTTACATCTGCAACTGAAAGTTCCTTGTGTTCCGCATGGTCTGCATATAACTGAGCATCTTGGAGTACGTTAAGGATATACGAATGGGCAACCTCGTACAGCTGCGCAAGTACTCTTGGTTCATAATCCTCCACCGAAGCTCCTTGCAAAATCAAAGAAATCAATCTTGCAGTTGGTGGAAGTTCGTTTGGATCCTGAAATGCTTCAAACATTAAAAAGAAAATGATCAGAAAAACTTTGGCAAAGCGCTTCTATACAAATATAGCTCCATTAAACCCACAGTATTCACTAGGAGAAAAGATTATTCATGAAAAGTTGGCGACTGCGCTTGAAGCACCAAAATTAAACGTTAAAGACATTTCAGGTATTTTATTTTAATTCAGGTGGATGTGGATCAATGTATGCAGTTGAAATTCATTCACCTAAATTCAAGGGAAAGAATTTGGTTACTCAACACCGCATGGTTAGCGATGTTATCAAGGATGAAATTAAGGAAATGCACGGAATCCAAATCAAGACTCATGTTCATGAATAAATATATTTAATTTCCCATTTATCTGGAATAGTTTAAATCAGCAGGTTGGAGTGGTTAAATCGGCAGGTTGGAGTGGTTTAATCAGTAGACTGCCAGTTGAGCTTGATTCACCTTGAGAATCGTCGACAGTTAAGCACAGTGAGAATATTGAGTAGCAGCTACAGAATACTCTGGCTGTTCAAGTCAGCAGATAATACTAACGCCGATAAATAGACACCAGTAATTTATTTTCAAACCCCAATTGGTATGTCAAAATACTGACCATTTTTTCCGCTTACATTGTATGATGGCCGAAACAGATTGGTCTAGTGACTGGATTGGTATTTGCAATCAGTAGAAACCCAGGTTCAAAGCAATTCTGGCACAAAACCGAAACCTTGGTTTACTGTCTAGTCCGTGATTTTGTCAGAATAATTAACGCAGTCGCAGTTTCAGCTTTGCAAATATATTAATATCTCAAACCAAGTCCCGAACCAAGATCACTATCTATGAGCCACAGTTTTAAACAGGAAAAGCGTGGTTGAATTTTTATATGGAAAAGACAAAACCAGAGAAAGAAAATCACTCCTACTTTCTATCCAACTTGAACGTGCTTAAAATCCATATTTTTATGGTTTTATTCTTGTACACATACGATGCTCTGAATATCATTGTTTACGGCGCATTCTACTTTTACTTTCTTACTAGTAATTGTTACTAATGGTAGACTGGAACTGGATCATTAACACTATTTACTTTACCTTTGCGTTGTATAAATCTTACTTGGTTTATAACGGACAGCAAGTTGGGCCTTTGTTACAAAAAGCTTTGTTTGGATTCTTTGCCTTGATTCAACCGGTTTCATGGCTAGTTAGTGTCGTCTTTTGGGCTTTATTGTCGCCTGGCATGGTATTTCACAATACGAATGCGTTTGACAGGAACACATGCATTATCTCTCACACCCTCAACTTAATCTTTCCATTGGTAGAAGTTGCTATTAGCACCACTGATTTATCGTTTGTTCACTTGTGGATATCTTGCTTGGGGTTGACCATCTATTCAGCTGGCATTATTATTATCCATGCGGCTACTGGGGCAGATTGGCCCTATCCTTTCTTGGATGATTTGAACGGTGGGCCAGCTGGTATAAGTTGGGGGCCAATGCTTGGGTTCTTGGCAGGAATGTTTGTATTTCTCGCTATATTCCTGGCAGTCACTCTTCTTTTTATTAGAGTTCGTAATAATCGTGGAAACAAAAGATTGGCCAGAATTGAAAAAGAGTCGTCCACCTCTTCAACCGCTACCGTTTAATAATATATTCGTAATTCTTATGGTTATTGAATGACCCCAAATCTAGACAAAAGCGTTCGACAATCTTTAATTTGATATGAAACAGCCAATTAAAGAACAAATTCGATGGGTCGTTGATTAATTCATAGTTCAAGGTTGAAACAATCAAAGGAAATACTTGCTGTAATTTTTGTTTCTGGTACAATTTTTTTATAGTGCAATTTAAGATTTGTGAAACCAACTGAAACAGATGCGAGCCCCACTCGATCTGCCGACAAGACTTAAATAGAGCAAATAGCGGCTCAAATTTCACAACTATGAAAGAAACTCTCGATGCTGAAAAAAATGAACCGCATTCGTACTTTGCAACTGCCAAGACAAACTTCATCATTCATCTAGCCATTGTTGTATTTATCTATGGTTACTCTATTTGGAATCTCGCAATGGAAGGAGCATCGTACTTTTATTACTTGACTCACTGGAACTGGATAGTCAACATCGTTTATTTCACACTATCACTATTGAAATCTTATGCAAGGTTGAAAAACGTACAAATTAATTCATATCTGGCTAAAGCACACCATACACTATTTTGTGTTATCCAGCCGCTCTCTTGGTTAGTGTCGATAGTATTCTGGGCTTTACTTGCAAAATCGCTTGTTTTTGGATCAGGAATACAGACTGTGGATAGGTTTACTGGGGCGACTTCGCATGTACTCAACCTAGCATTCCCATTACTTGAACTCTTCTTGTGTACTCTTTCAGCTAGATTTATACATGTCCTGTACGTGTACGTTGTTAGCGTCTTGTACTTTATCATGCTATTAATAACGCATATTATGGGCATGGATTGGCCGTATTCATTCTTGGATACTCTTAACGGCGGGGTAAATTCTGGATTCAGATGGGGGCCATTGCTAGGTTTTCAGTGCGGTGTGCTTTTGATGTTATTCTTGTTCCATGCATTCTCAATGCTACTGATAAAGGCAAGAAACTCTATTGCAAAGAGAGTGAATTCGGCTGATGGCGGAGCTACCCTAGTATAACTTATCCATTCCTATATTATTTGAATATAGTAAATTATACAATTCCTTTTTCCAGATTGCATTCACAGTTGTATTAAAATCGGGTCAAATGGGGTTTCCACGACAGACGCGTTTAACAATGGACGAAGAATACGACGGCCCACTTCTAATGCCTCCCCCACCGCACAGCTATTTCCTAAAACCAAAAACAATATTCATAATCAGATTCATACTTACGGTATTCTGTTTCATCTGGACAGTTACAATGCTATCGCAACAAGGATTATATTACTTTTGGTTTTATACACACTTCAACTGGGTACTGAATTTCATCTTTTTTGCTATAGCGACATATCAGAGTTACATGGCGATGAATAACAGTGAATTATCCCGGTTTTGGAACGAGGCATTCATGTGTTTCTTTGCGAATACGCTCACCCAGTCGTGGTTAGTAACAGTCATATTCTGGAGTTTAATCGCTGGACAATTGTTTAGTAATGATAGCGCTGCGGATATAGCTGAAGGATCCATTTCGCATGTGTTTAACCTTTTGCTCCCAGTATTTGATTTATACCTCACAACTTCAGATTTTCCTATTGTATACATGTGTTTTCCGTGGTCGATTGTCATAGTATACTCATTTTCACTTATTCTTGTTAATCAAACAACCAGCATGGGATGGTAATTACTGCTAACAAAGGCCGTATTCCTTTTTGTACTCGATAAATGGAAATCAAAAGGGAATATCCTGGGGACCAATGATTGGATTCTTGTTTGGCGTATTATCCGCATTGCTACTCTTCTACGGCGTCACTTTGCTGCTAATCATGCATCGTAATTATCTAGGTGAAAGAAAGCACAAGCTACAACCGTCGTACACGCACTCCAAGCTTCGGTTAGTTGACGTTGGTGTTGCAAAGACTAATGCAAATTCACAAGACCAACCGGAGCCAGTGTTTGAAGTGTAATTTTTTAATATATTTTTCTGCAGTCTGAAAAAGTTCGGACAAATGAAATTGGGAGCAATCATCTCACAGCCAGACTTGTTATTTAGTACTTGCTGTTAACACAGAATTAAGTTCTAGTTTGGAGAAACTTGACAAGCAATGGGTACTGTGCTTTAGTGAAACTCAGCTGTCTGTAATCGTACTAAACAACTCTGTAAATTCAAGGATCAAAGTATGGGCAAATTTATCAGTGGTAAACAAGTATTCACCCAGCATGGATTGTTTGAAGAGTACCAAATTAAAAGTCTGCATCAAAACATGATTTTTATTCAGCTGTGCGGAGAGCATTTTGTTAAAGCATTGAAATCAGCGCAGTCGAGCATATCTGTTACAATGAAGCTTACTAGACGAGAATTGCCATATCTAAGCTTAACTATCACAAATCAGAGTAGGACAGGAAAGCATTTGCAGCTTGTCCAAGATGTAAGCTGCGCATAATTTAGATTCCAGTTAAAGTAATTCCTCCGTCATCAGCTGTAGATTTAGGCGAACCAGAAATGCCAGATCCGACACTCTCGTTACAATTCCCACCAATCATTGTCTTAAAGAAACTAATCGAAAAGATGAAGAACCTTGCGAATACGCTAACGATAAGTGCGACTACGAATGGTGTGTTGGAATTTGAAATCCAAACGGAAATGCTATCAGTCTGTTCAAAATATAAGGACATGCAGATTTACCAGGATGCTACACAGAATAGTGCACATGTAAAAGTCGATATTGGAGATTTTATAAAGTTTATTCAATGCTACCAGATAAACCCAAACAAAATTGTGTGCAATATCATGGAGCAGCAAGGGATTGTGCTTACGATTACATTGGATCATATCCTACATTCGTCAGACCCAGCAATTGAACTTTGTTACTACTTGCCCTGCAAATACGACTAGAAATATTATAAAACCATTGTAAAATATTTTCAATTTATTTACACATTACATGATTAGGGCGGATTCAAAAACTTGGGTTAAATGGTTTACGGCATCGTCCCGCTTCATTGCCTCTTCCCATAGTTTTAAGTCTTGGTTAAACCGCTCCTGTTTAGTCTTGTTTGTACAGTGCAGCGCATCTTCAATTTGCAGCTTAAATATATCATCGTCCATAAAAAAGTCTAACTCGTCCTGCATTGCTAGGGGAGAGATTCTAGAGTGGTATATACATTCATTGATTGACTCGTCTTGTCCTCTTTTGGCTGGGATTGCGATTGGAGATGATTTCATTGATCAGAGAATTCAAATCGCTGCTTTTTATATTTTCTTTGGTGATTCACACACGTATTTCGGGGGGATAGCTCGCACCCCCTGTGTCCAGCCTCGAATATTTTGGCCAGCCTTTCGTTAGCAAAGCAGAGAAATGTCCCAGACCAAATAGCCTGGATGATAGTTGATGCACGTAATCCCTTTATACAAGTCAATGGGACGGACCCCTCTCATTTATGCGAGGTTCAGTTGCACTTGAAGTATTATTTCTCTTGGCGAACCACTGTCGTTGACATTAATCAAGCTGAGTAACCCGCCATTACCGGATTGCATTTTATGGGTCAATCTTGTATCCACCGTTACATCTGGTGTTGTAATTGAATCGCCAATTATTCATGGTTATGAATGTCGAGTAACCTCGTACTTTATGGCTATGCCAACTTTCTGGCCGTGAATAGCCAGTTCCATTATACAACTTTATTGGTATTCCAATCTCCAGTCTGTTGATTCACCAAACACGCCTTATCTACCAAGATAGTAGCATTTTCATGCAATATGTCTGGTACCAGCAGTTTGCGCCTCTTTCCTAAGGTTATAATAAAGATTCCACAGTAACGGTGGAGATTCCTTAATAAAGTACAATGCGCACCCGCAACAATTGTCTTGATGCCGCAATTTCATTGGTGTAGAATTCTCTGGCATTATTGTGTCAATATGACTCGAGATCATGAGTCATCCGTCAATTTCATGCAAGCCATATAAAAGGCCAAACAAACCTCAAAATCATCAATTCGAAATGTACAACTCAAACAATCACTTTATCATGCAACCTTCCAAGAAAGTCTCCAAGATACAGATAAACAAGGAAATATCAGCCGAAACTCTGGTTGAAAACCCTGAAGTGGAAGCAAAGAGAAACCCAGTGAATAAAGCCTACGCAGACATCATGATGCTTCCTGGCAGAAAACAAAGCTCAATCACTCTAAATCCTGATTTGGCTGTGGAACCAAAGCAAGAGTCGAACAGACCGCAAAAGCAAGTTCACACAGATCCTAGATGCAGAATGAAGAAATCTGGCTCTGGGAAGGGCAACTGGGGATCAATCAAAGACGAAATAAGTCTTGGAACTGCTTAATCTTGTAAACAATGAAAATAAAAGGAACTTTACGGAGTTTTGTGTTTAAGAATTGCGAATGAGTAATCTTGATGGTGACTTTCTCTGAAGCAGATCCTATTGAAGATTGGACCAAAGTAACTCAATCATGGGGCTTCAAATTGCGGGCGGACAATATTGCACTTACCAAGATGAAAGAAAGGAAAGAAATACAGCCTGTCCAACTTCCAAAATGGAAGTCATTGAGTGAAATACTGCTCCATTCAGTTAAAAGTAGTGGCAGAGTTTTCGCAGTTTCCTTTCTCATTCGTGGTGGAGTAAAATTCCTGTTGCTGCTGCTTAAAGTATTCAAAAACAAGTATTTTTGATTAACCCAGAAAGTCCCTATTCGATGCCACCAAAGAAGCATTTGGAGGTGAAGCAACTAGATTTGGATCAATGATTGGACTATTTTCCTTCATATGGAAAACAGTGTCTAATAGTTTAGCCTATATCGAAGGCAAACACACCAAGCGACAAGGCGCTATTGCAGGCTTCTTGGCTGGACTTGCAATATTGTGTGAAACTAAAGAAAACAGGATTGGATATACTCAACAGTTCTTTATGCGATCTATGCAGGCAGGAAAGAATGCTCTAAAGCAGCGCAAGTTCCCAACAGTCCCACACGGAGATACTCTCCTATTCAGCTTCGCGTGTGCCCAAATATTATATTCATACGCATTTCGTCCCCTTACACTTCCAAAGGAATACTACTCGTTCATGATCAAAACAGCGCGAGTCCCTAAACAATCTCTAGTCACCCAGGCTGCACATATCAGGAAGCTTGAATCTATTGGCGAATATAATGTTGGAGATACGTTCACTAAAACCATGAAGGAGCTTGGCGCTACAAAAGGAAATATGCAGAGGTTGCAGGATTACCTTACTAAATTCAATGGAAAGATGCCTGGAATTCCCTGTCTCATTTATCATCCCAAAGAAGATAGCTGTATCAGCTGTTCTGCAAAAAAGTGGTACCAAGTATTCATGCAAATGACGCCAGTGTATTTATCTTTGAACATTGTCCCTGTACTTGTATTGAAAACCAAGCACTTTTTGCAAAAGTAATTCTTTTTAACTGTAGCCCATCTAAATACCTTTCGCAGAGTTTCCAATCGGTACTTTTTTCAGGCACATTTATTGCTTCGTATATTTCATCCTTCCAAGCCGGAATGTGTCTATTTTGCAACCTATTCCCGTCCACCAATCCAAAGTATCTCGTATATGCGATGGGGGCAATCAGCGGGTTTACCATCCTCCTCGAACAGAAACCAAAAAGAGCCGAGTTGGCAATGTACTGTCTGCCTAAAGCGATCCAGTCATTGTACGAAATCTTGATTGATAAAGGAAGGATTATCCACGTCCCGCATTTGGATATTTTAGGCAGCTGTATTTCATGGAGTGTGATCATGTCGCTGTACCAGAAAGAGCCTCACCAAATCTCCTCAATCCTGTACAAGATATTGAGGGCTCTTGTCGGCACTTACTAAATAAACATCAGGTGTCTGTGTTACACACGTTTTAATATGCCAAATCGGTGTAAATTGATTTTTCTTCATGAGTGGAAACAAAGTCGACGAGAAGAAGTCTGTCACTCTACCTAAATGGAAATCACTCGGTCAGATCCTCATACACGCACTGAAAGGCAGTTCAAGAGCTTTCCTCTTTTCATTCTTGATTAGAGGAGGGATTACGTTTCTCTTGTCGCTCAACAAACTGTATCGCAAAAAGTACTCTAGATTAACTCAGAGCAACATTAATCCAATGTTTTAGAGACTCATTTGGCGCAGAACCCACTAGATTCGGATCAATGTAAGGCTTGCTAATTCAGGATAGGTTCCTTCTCGTTGATCTGGAAACTAGTATCAAACACTCTTGCTTTTGTTGAAGGTCGCCATACTAAAAGGCAGGGAGCCATTGCAGGTTTCTTGGCAGGATTCGCAATTCTATGCGAAACTCGGCCTAATCGAATCGGATATACTCAGCAGTTCTTTATGCGATCTATGCAAGCCGGAAAGAACGCTCTAAAGCAAAGAAACATCCCTACCGTGCCTCATGGCGACACGCTTCTATTTTGTTTGGCATGTGCCCAGTTGCTTTACGCTTCGGCCTTTCGACCATCAACGTTGCCCAAGGAATATTATGCGTTTATTATCCGGACGGCCAAAGTGCCAAAGGAATTCCTTTTAGCGCAATCACTGCATTTACGTAACCTTGCCAATCCGGAGTATAGCGCAGATGATTCAATGCTAAAAACAATGCAGTTGCTCAAGGCAACCAGCACAAACATTACAAAACTGCAGGATCGTATCGTAGAATACAGGGGTCGGATGCCTAGTTTACCGTGCTGTATCTACCATCCAAATGTTGATAGCTGTGCTGAATGTGCGTCGCTCAAATGGCTGGCTATATACAAGCAAATGACCCCAGTATACTTTACTTTAAACATTGTTCCGCTGCTGGTATTGAAAACCAAGCACTTTGTCCTCAAGTAAATCACACTAACATAGCCCAGTCAAATATTTCACCCAGATATTCCGATCGGTATTCTTTTCCGGAGTATTTATCTCATCCTACGCAGCAGTTTTCCAATACTGCATGTGCCTCTTGAGCAGCGCACTCCCAACCACTAGCCCAAAGTATTTCTTTTACTTTCTAGGTGCTTTCAGCGGTCTTTCCATTCTGCTCGAACAAAAGCCAAAGAGAGCGGAATTGGCAATGTACTGCTTGCCCAAAGCTGTGCACTCACTGTACCGAATGCTGGTAGCCAAAGGAACCATCATTTACATTCCCCATCTTGATGTTTTGGCCAGCTGTATTTCCTGGAGTGTCATCATGTCATTGTACCAAAAAGAACCATGGCATATTTCGTCCATGCTCTATAAAATGATGAAAGCAATACTGGGAACCTACTAATATACAATTTATTTATATATACGCAATGTGCAAATGATTACATTCCATACAATGAGAATACTTAGGAATCCGTATTTTAGCAAGTAGTACCAATTTGGCTTTGGAGGAATTTCTCTTGTTAGTATATTTAACCTGTTATTATTGTGAGCTCTTTTATCAGGCGCTCGTCGATTTGTATACTTGTGTCCATGCTGTCTGTTTTAATTTTGTAAAGATGAATTCAACGACTGGGCTTGACTGGGCTCGAACCAAATCAGCATGACAAAATTGAAAGTACTTTGAGCATTTTGGGTTTCCTTAGTATTATTCAGGGTAATCAATTATTGCAATGTATATTGGGCAATCGTTCATTGGAGATATTTTGCAATGTGGTTGACAGCTATTTGCAATGTGATTGACGGCTACCAATGACAATGTCAATAGTATATTACAAACCCTGATAACTATTATCCGCGAGTTAAGATTGTGCAAGATTGGTCAAATCCCATTTTAACTGCACAAAAAACATTAGCTATGCACTAGAGACTGAACGTCTTTTAAAGCAGACCAGCAACTACGCTCGAATTCCATGGATACATCCTGGATTAATTACCTATCCCTGAATTTCAAAGAGAAAAAAATTTGGCAGATCCAAAAAACATATGCATTTCTACAATCTCACACTGCAGTCAACCAGTGCAATTACAGCCTCATGTGTGGGTAATTTTACAGGTACAAAACGCCAAGAAATCCTGGTCGCTCGGAATACTGCCATTGAACTGCTACATATTGATACCACCACTGGATCACTGCAAACAGTTGCTAGTTCACAGGTATTTGGAATAATCAGGTCCATTCAACCATTCAGATTAACCGGGTCGTCTAAAGACTTTATCGTTATCGGATCTGATTCTGGAAGGATAGTAGTGTTGGAGTATGCTGATGGAAGATTCAACAAATTACATCAAGAGACATTTGGGAAGAGTGGGTGTCGTAGAGCAGTTCCTGGACAGTACCTTGCATCTGATCCTAAGGGTCGTGCGATAATGATTGGTACATGCTATTTAACACAGGCGCAATGGAAAAACAGAAATTTGTATATGTATTAAACAGAGATGCAAATTCAAAACTAACCATTTCGTCACCGTTGGAAGCTCACAAGTCACATACAGTCTGCGCACATATAGTACCAATCGATGTTGGTTTTGAAAATCCTATTTTTGCTTCGATTGAGGTTGATTTTGGCGAATCTGATACTGACCATACTGGGAAAGCATTTGAAAATATTGAACAGGTCAGTGGATTATTAACTTTAGAAATTGATATTCCATGAATTAGATCTTGGTTTGAATCATGTTGGAAGAAAGTGGAATGCAGTGATCGATAGGACATCAAACTATTTAGTCCCAGTACCCGGGGGAAATGATGGCCCTTCAGGTGTTTTAGTTTGTTCGGAAGGATATATTTCTTGGTTCCATCCAGACTATCAACCAGTAAGAATTCCAATACCAAAACGAAAGAATCCTCTGGATCCAGTTCCGTATCCAAACGGAGAATTGCCACCAGAAAGAAAAACAATTATTATTTCAAGCGCTGTTCATAGATTGAAAAAGAGCTTCTTTATTCTCTTGCAGACTGAATTAGGAGATGTCTTTAAATTGACCATGGATTATATAACTGGAGCAGATGGCGGATTTGGACAGGTTGCAAATATCAGATTGAAATATTTCGAAAGTTTGCCGCCATCAACAGGATTGAACTTGCTAAAGTCAGGATTCTTGTTTGTGGCATCAGAATTTGGGAACCACCAAGTATATCAAGTTGAAAACTTGGGAGATGACGACGAAGAACAGCCAGAATTCCAAAGTATCGAGATTGATGAAAATTCACCACAGCCAGAGATTACCCCGAGAAAACTGCGCAACCTCGCTCTTGTCGATGAAGTAAACTCTCTTTCTCCGTTGATTGATGCAACCGTGGCGAATTTGACTGGTGATGATTCGCCCCAGATCTACGCATTGTGCGGAAAAGGAGCTAGATCTTCCTTTAGAATCCTTCGACATGGATTGGAAGTGTCTGAGCTAGCCACTGCTGATCTTCCCGGTAGCCCAACGGCTCTTTGGACTGTAAGAGGTTCCGTGGAAGGTATTCCAGACTAATATTAGATGAATATGATTCCTTTATTATTATTTCCTTTATTAATGCAACGCTTGTCCTTAGCATTGGTGAGAGCATTGAAGAAGTTCAAGACACTGGCATTTTGGACACCACACCAACAATTAGCGCTGGACAGTTGGGCGATGATGCACTGGTACAAATATATCCAAAGGGTATCCGACACATCCGATCCGACCGTCGTGTCAGTGAATGGAAAGCACCAGCCGGCAAGACCATTATTCAAGGATCAAGCAACTATAAGCAAGTGGCAATTGCATTATCCGATGGAGAAATTGTCTACTTTGAACTGGATAATGCAGGAAACCTTAATGAGTTCCAAGATCGTAAAGAAATGAATGCAAATGTTACTTGTATGGCAATGTCGCCTATTCCAGAAGGGAGACAAAGAGCTAGATTCTTGGCAATAGGGTGTGATGACAATACTGTCCGTGTGCTCTCGTTGGATCCCAACAGCTGCCTAGAATCTGTCAGTATGCAGGCCTTAAGTGCTCAAGCCGAATCTCTAGTTATGGTCGAAATGGTTGACCCAACCACTTCAGTCACTTTGCTATATCTAAATATGGGTTTAGCAAATGGTGTATTTTTGCGAACAACAGTCGATAATGTCACGGGGTTGCTGACTGATTCTAGACTAAAGTTTTTAGGCGCAAAACCAGTAAAGTTATTCCCAGTTCAAATCGCTGGAGGACCAGGTGTTTTAGCACTTTCTACTAGGCCATGGTTGTCATTCACATATCAATCTAGGTCAAAACTTACTCCACTAAGTTACGAATCTCTTGAATTTGGATCAAAGTTTTGTTCGGAACCTTGTCCAGAGGGTATTGCAGCCGTTGTTGGCAACACTCTTCGGATTCTCAACGTTGACAAACTGCAGAATGTATTTAATCAAGTTTCGATACCTCTAGATTATACACCAAAAAGATTCATGTTGCATGAAGAGTCAAGTAACTTTGTAGTTCTGGAAGCAGAAAATTGCACACCTTGCCAATCAGAAAAAGTCAGAATTTTAACTACTAGAGTAAGTAATTGATAACGGTAGGCTCAAATGGAAATGGATACTGATGATGGAAGTATGCTTGAAGAGCTGGACGCATCGCACTTTGGACTGCCTAAAGCTGCGCCAGGAAACTGGGCATCGTGTATTCGAATTCTCAGTCCTTTCAGCGGAGATACCTTATGGAAACACGAACTGGATGACAACGAGGCAGCGGTGAGTATTGCACAATGTTTGTTTGCTGCACATGCACATGAAAAACTATTGATCGTTGGGACAATGAAGAATATGGTTCTAAATCCAAAATCAAATTCTGGAGGCTGTCTTTGGGTGTTTAAATTCAAGGAGGATGGATCTAAACTTGAACTTTATCACAAGGTACTTTTTGATTAATGTAGACTGATATTGAAGATGCACCATTGGCTTTGCTACCTTTCCAAGGAAGACTTTTGGTTGGTGTTGGGTCGGTTTTACGTATTTACGAACTTGGCAAAAAGAAACTTCTTCGAAAGTGTGAATCCAAAGCATTTCCGCATAATATTATTAAGCTACACACCCAAGGTGATCGAATTATGGCTTCAGATGCCTCCGAATCGATACAGTTTGCCCAATACCGGCATTTCGACAACCGTATTGTGATATTCGCTGACGACCCTACTCCAAGATGGATGACTTGCTCTGCATTACTGGATTACGACACAGTAGCCGGCGGGGACAAATTTGGAAACATTTTCATTGGCAGGTTGGATGCAGAGATATCCAAAGCTATTGTTGAAGATACAACTGGCAATACGGCAATGTATGATAGAGGTTTCTTGCAAGGAGCACCCCACAAACTCTCTTCTGTGGTTTCATACTTTGTAGGTGAATCCATCAGTTCAATTACAAAGGTTGCGCTTGTCCCTGGTGGTAGAGAGCTGCTATTGTACACTACTCTGCTAGGAACCGTTGGAATAATGATTGTTTTTACTGCCAAAGAAGATATCGAATTCTTCCAACTGTTGGAAATGGCTCTTCGTCAAGAAGTCCCTCCGTTAGCAGGTAGAAATCACTTGCTCTATCGAGGATTCTTTGCTCCGGTTCAAAATGTTGTTGACGGAGATTTGTGCGAGATGTTTAACACTCTTCCAAACGAAAAGAAGCGTTCGCTGGCAGAAAGTTTGGACAGAACTGTCTCCGAAGTAGCGAAAAAGTTGGATGATATCCGTAGTAGAGTTGCCTTTTAATAAACAAATTATGGTAAATTTATTTTCAATTAATCCATCTGGAGGTTCTATTTGTCATCTTGGAAGCCCTTTCCTGCCCATACAATGGCGAAAGACACACATGCGGACAGAAGCCATCTTGCTTGGTTGTTAAATTAATAGCTTGACACCACCCATCATCAAATGTAAGTTTTACGTAGATAATATCTCCAATAGCTAAGTTAATTCGATATTTACCTAAAGGTAATTCATCAGTTTCCTCTGGATCGTAAGGTTTCTCGACTTTCATCAACGCTAACTGCTCGGCCACTTTAATTGGAAGTGGATCAGTCGACGTTGTTCTTTGACTTGTCATTGTGTTGAATCTTTTGGAAGAGGATCTTGAATGGGAATCAGAGCTGAATACCGGTGGTAATTTGATGATTGGAGAGTTTGGAGAAGCTAGTAATTCGCTTGAAGGCGGTTGAATTAGTGTCTGAGTTGTTTTAAGAGGGGATGGAGTACGATGATCACGGAATTGGATTGTTTCTGGTCTATTATTTGGAACAAATGGCTTTCTGTGTTCGTTAATGGTGTGTCTCGGCTGATATGTCTGCCTATTATGTCTATCGTTGTAATTTACAGGATCGCGAATGGGCTGTCTTTGATTAATGGTATCCCTTGAAGTTTTGATTGGAGCGGGATACTGTGATACGTCTTGTCGATAGTGTGATTTGCGATTATTGGAAAAATGTGCAGGAGATGGAGGATGCACTGGAAATTTGTCTTCATCATAGGCTGGTATTTCACGTTGAGCAGTGCTGTAATATGAATTTTTGTTTTGAGACTTGATAGATGCAGTGCGGTATGGCATGCTGTTATCGTAAGGGTAAAAATCTAGCGGTCTTCCAACTAATGTATCATTAGAGCCTGGCTTGTAGTTTTGTGTGTACGGGTCTTTCTTTTTGTTTCTACTGAAGAAAACATAGAAAATACCAGCGCCAATCAAAATAACCATGGTAACAATAGCACTGATAAGTAGAGTGAATGCGGTTGAGGATAACCCGACTTGCGAAGAAGAAGACGGCATTGAAACGCTAGAGCAACATCTTTCTGCTTTGTTGATGGCACAGTATGATTGTGCTGAATTAATGTCTTGGAATCCACACAGTAGTTTTTCTTTTCCAAACCCTACCAGACAGCTTTGAGTTTCGCCAAGATTGCTGGTATAATTTAGATATTGTTGTGGTAGCCCAGTAACATTAGGACAAAATTTTTGGTTGTTGATAATGCCGTCCATCGTATCGACATAAGCTTGCGCAGACGACTTGCACAATTGCGGGATATTTTGGTTTGAATTGCAGCCAAAATTAGACTGGCTGGCGTACACTATAAATCCACAAAGAAAGCTGATAGGGTATCTCATTACATCTTCATTCCAAGATGCGCAATGATACATGTCTGTTAAAAATGTATTTGCTTTCGGTGTTGCATAATTTGCCAGGTAGTCGTCAAACTGGGACACATTTTGGAATAATGGCGAGGACTGAATAGAAAATGCTACATTAAAATAACAGTACCAGAATATTCAGGGCATTGCAAAGATCCCTTCAATGATATACATGTGCCTGTCTGTGATGTCTGACCAAAAACAGATGTGAACAATAATGAATAAACCATTATTTCTGTCTAGAATTTTAAAACGGTATGAAATGAATCTGCAACTGCATTTTGTAGCGAGGCGCCAGAGATATGAAACCCTCGTGGTTTTTTGGGCTTTCTTACTACGGCTTACCGTCTTTTTTTGGTACCGAGAATTGAGGGGAAATAGGCACACAAAGATAGGTCGTGTGCGATAATGCTGGAGCTGGGTTGTCGAGGACGTGTTTTGATTCGTATCCGCAGCATTCATCCAGGTTTATCCAGGTAAGTGTAGCTTCAAGTTAGGTGGCACACTTATTGGATGAATTGGGCCCCGCACAATGAGCTGTCAAGCATACTATGACCAGCGTGTCCACCGACAGACCTTGGAGCTGGCCAAGCAGCTAATAGTCGCCGATATATCGCAGTGATATTTTGCATTATGAATAGCCAGCTTACAATCCCTTGGAAACCTTGGCAAAAAGAATACTAAAGATTTGACTTTATGGATTCCTAATTACACTACCTTGGAATCTGCTGATAGCTTGAATGGCTCTATTCATTGCCTCCTATCTCGCATTCGGTGGCAACAGCAGCTCAGCTTTATCCTAATTGTTTCATTTTTTTGGTTAAAATGGGAATCAAATTACAGGCTCAGCCATATATGAAACCCGAAACCTGAAATATGCCAAAATATTTCGAGGACATTGTGGTTTATTAGGCATTCCCGCGGTAGCGTTGCTTCTCCCATTTCGTCACAATATCTTTATATCGGTTCAACAGATACCCAAATCGATCATTCAAGCAAGCTAATAAACAGCTTCTGGCATTGTCATCACACAAATCCAAGACCATAAAGCACAGCTCCTCTTGCCTTGTCAGAACAAAGAATAGCAAGAAAATGATGTGCTTGGAAATCCCTTTGACATTCTTCATGTTTTCCAAAATACGTGGCAGGTTGTCTATTTGTTGGAGGGCAAAAATGTATTGCGGGAGTATGACTTTGGAGTGCTTCAATAGATTGTACAATACAAAGTACTTTTCAGTTTTGAATTCCTTAGTGTCATATAAAAGCCCAAGAATGATAGGGACGTGAACTGGTTTCACCATCTTTGTTAAATCACGCTTACCTTGTTCTTTATCCAATGATTTACTATTTCATACACCGTCTGTTTAGTTTTCTCTGTTCCATATCTAAGCAATGACGGACAGTCCGAAATAAATAAGTGATTCTTTAAAGAATAGAGCAGCCCAGTGATTTCCTTGTCGGACCCATTGGTTATTTCATTCTTGAGTCTCTGTAGCTCTACATGGTGATAGGCAACCATTTCTGGAGCCAGCTTGACTTGATAATCCAAATTAAATGCCCATAGCCGTTGAAACAGCTGTTCGGTTTGTTTGTATTTCAACAACACTTTTACCGCTTTAAAGTCACTCAAATCTAGCCTTGAAAGTAATTCGTTGCTAAACTTGTGCTCCAACAAGATATCAATCAACCCGAGGTCGGTGGTTTCAAGTGATTTTTTGTACAATTCGTCGTACCCGCTTTTAAGTTTCTTTTTCCTGTATTAACAATACTTACTTGATCAATTTCCAAAATGGTTTAACCATGCTTTCATTCTCCATCACAATATCTAAATCAGATAATTTCAAAGCTTTTTCCATAATCTTTTCATTGTGCTTGTAAAATAGCAATTGGGACCTATCAAGCGTCTTCATGTACTTGATAAACATATCTTCCAAGTCGAGATTGAACTCTTTTTGTATTTGATAAAGATACTGCTGGATTTTTGCTCTTTCTACCCTGGAAAAATATTGAACTGGGAACTGCTTCAGGATATTGACGAGCTTTTCAATCTTTTTCTGCTCCTTCTGTTGCAAGACTTTATCCATCTTTTTGCTAAACAAACCAAAAAACTCTTTCTGTATTGGCTTGATTTCAAAAAAGTCTTCATCAACCCGAAAATCTTTGAATTTGGCTTTCAAATACATCTTGATTTGCTTGCTACTACTATTCATGCAAATTGAAAACAAGTATCGATCCATGATTTTGGTGTCCATATTTTCATAAATTTTATCAATGTAATCAGACTTCATTGTTTTGTCAGTGTGCAAACACATCAGCTCATAATTCAAGTCGTCTGAATAGTAGTCGTCCAGTAATTGATACAATACGACTTTAATATCGTCATCGCTAGTTTCTTGTATCTTTGCTTGATTGATTTGCGCATAAATTAGCAGATTGCAAGTAAGTAATGAACTCTTGGTAATCAAGTAATTGTAGAGTTGTAATGCAATTGCAGAGGTTTGTTGAGACACTATTTCGTTGAATTTCTTGATAACCGACTTTGATTTCAACAATTCTTGATTTGTATTTTCAAAGAATGAATCAAAAAGTTTAGTCATATCACGCGCTTTTGCATACTTTTCCATCAATACATTAAAGAACTGAATTTTTAATTGAATTTGATCTGTATCTACCTCCATCCCGTCATTATTTGATTCCAGTAGCTGAATTTCATCAACATTCACAATATCCCAAACTGAATCCAATTCTCGATCAATGATATTGTAATCAAATTCAATCATGACCAGCAGCAATTCGACTGATTTTAGGTCTAGTATGTCGCTGAATATGCCTTTGAAATAAAAGTGATACTGCTTGTCATATTTGATCAGCGGTAGCAAATCCTTCAAATTTTCTTTTCGCTGCATCAATAAAAACAAAACAATATCATTCTTGAATTTCTGCAATATAGTTTGATGTAGATGCAAATCGAGTGAAGGCAAAGTTGTAAGAATTTGCTTGTGAAATGATTGCTTGTCATTGTACAAATCCAGATTCTGCAGTTGTTTTGGTTCATCAGATTGAGCATTGGTGACAAGTTTTCTTGCAATTTCAGATAGTAGTAGTGAAATATCCGATTGGTACAGCAATAGTTTGTCCACCAGTAATGAAAACAGCTGCAAATCATATCTGCCTATTGGATTCATCAAGTTAACCAGCAGCAAGAAATGTTTCTTTGTGGGCTGCTGTCCAATTGAATACTTGATCATTTCATCAATTAATCCATTCTTTTTGTCCAGTATGGTGTGCAATTGAGAGAGCACCTGCTCTTGCGACAATGAAGTCTGATTTGGATTTTTGATAATTAATCTAAATATTTCCAAAAGCATCTCTAATAGTTCCGCATCATTCAAGTCCTCTGTGGTTTTTTGTTTCTTTTGCTTTGGTTCGCTTGTTGCCTTTGACTGAGGATCAATATTTTTTAGCAAATTGAAAAATAATTTATCGGTAGGATTCAAAATCGTTTCGGTTTCTAGTAATGATTTGAAGATGGCCCACATTTCCCTGTTTTTGCTGGAAGTTTTATATAAATAAACAGAAATATTTTCTAGAATGATTTGATTGTATATCAGCAATGGCCGCAATCCATTTATTGCCTGTAATTTGTCATTGATATCGTTGGATTTCAGCTTGTATAGTTTCTCGCTGATTTGCATTTTTATTTTTTTTGACTAAAAAATCAAATATCCAGCCAGATGCCTGGTATCCACCGATTTGCATTCCACATCGTCTCCTATAATGGCTAGGTGTGCATACTTTGGGACTACACAGAATACGCAAAGCCCCAATTTGACAGACTCAACCGCCAAGACTGAAGCAGATCTACAACTACTGTAACGAGCGGCCTTGTGTTTGATATTTCTCGGGAATTTATGCATTCATTATTGGTGACGTGCTTTTATTTCACTCCCAAATCATGAGGAAGATTAATCTGATGGCTTTGGAATCGGCACTGAAATTGGAATTTAAAGAGCCTTCCCTAGAAGCTGTAAAGGACCGCCAAGAAAGGTATTCTGAAATAATGAAAGGCGTCAAAACCAAGTCTATGAAATAGAGCGAGAACACACAATTGCAGAAGTAAGAAAATCGCATTTACCCGCCGTTAATATCCCAGCTATGGAGTATGAATCGGACGAATCAGAAATTGTGTCTTTGATATCGGAACCAGCTGCCACGAAAAGCGAGAAACCAGTTATTTCAAAAAGCTTACCACCGCTACCCAAAAAGATTGAAAAGAAACCGCACTCAAAAGATCTGTTTGAACATGTTGAAATACTGACTGACCAATATTTTCAAAGAAAATCAGTAACAAAATCAGAAATTATCGACTATCATCACGTAAATATTGTTAATCCAGAAATTTATAGACTCGATTGATCAATACAGGGTAGCAAAGCAAAGAAAGCCATCTGCCCAGACTGCGGCCCAATCAGAAAAGGATTTAACACTGACTTCCAGCGCTATAGTGTTAAACAGCGTTTACCACCCTCAAAAAAAAGTAGACAGAGCATTTTTGCAAAGAATAGACTATCACTCCAGCGAACTAGTCTTGAATCAAATAGGCTATGCTTTGAATCACAAGCACCCGTCAGAAGCCCATAAACAGATTCACGATTTCGAAAACAAACAACGGATGAATAGAAAACTATCCACGGTGGAGGAAATTATTGCAATATTATCCAAACAGAACAGAGCTACCAAGGAATTGCAGATGGTGGATGATTACCTGCGAACACAACCTGCATTTATCGGGAAGCCTGATTATATTCTTGTCCAATTATGGCGGCTGATGAATGTAGAGAAATTTGAAAGCGGAAGTGTGATATTTAGACAAGGCGATGTGGGATTAAAGTGGTATGTGGTTTTGACTGGTTCTGTCAAAGTGTTTCTGAATAAAGGTATCGAGGTTGACGGCAAACAGATAATAAACTATATAGCGACCATGCAAGCCGGCGAAAAATTTGGAGATAGAGCACTGTTCAACGACCTGGCGCGAAGTACAACCATCATCGCCAATCAAGACACTGTATTACTCTCACTTGAAAAACAGCACTTTAAAAAATTAATGGGAATAGCGCATGGGATGTATTTGAAAAATTTGACCTTTACTCTCCAAAAGTTCAAGTTTTTGAACAAGCTTGACTTTGCTTCATTGAAAATCATCGCGGATCGATTTGTACTTCGACAGATCCCCAAAGGCACAGTGATTATACAACAAGGAGGTGTAGCAGACATTGTCTTCTTTGTAATTTCTGGCAAATGTGCAGTATTCAGAACAGTAAAGTTTCCAAAAGGTGAAAAACAAGTGCTGATGGGCTATTTTAACCCAAATTGCACATTTAATGAAGAAGTTGTGTTGAGAGGAAAGTACATGTCACCCTATACGGTTACCGCTGTCGAAAATTGTGAAATTGGATCAATCGTTACAGCTAGCGATTGGATGAACCTGCCACTGAGTGTAGAATCAACCAAATTTATAACAATGACAGACGAGGAAATTCTGTACAAATATAACGTGCAGCAACAATGCAAAATGTTTAGAAAATACCAGCAAAGATATGTAGAGAAAGCTATAAAAGTAACTAGCAAGAACAGGTTCAAATAATATACATATTTATTAATTATCCAAGTGGTTTTCTTTTTGTACTGTCGTATCGTCTAATTAATTTCTCCTGTCCTTCAGATTGAGAGAAGCTGTAGCTTGAATGGCTGGCTCTATGGTACTTTAATACAAATTGGTTAAACCATCTTGTTCTCGGTCGATAATCAGGGATATTACACTTTTGTATTTCTTGGATAATATGGTGTGGATCTGGATAGTATCTGCATTTGATGTATTTCAGCGTGAAATCAAGTAGATTGGCTACTATTGGAATGAAAAATGTTCCAAAGTAGAATGCAGTTGTGGAAAGTATTCCCGGCAATGCATTTTTGAGTTCGGTTGAAATGCCAACCATAGGTCCAATCACGATATATGCAGGGAACAGACAGAGATATCCAATGACACTTACAGTAATAGTAAACGCAAAGACGTAGTTGACGCTGTCAATAACCAGGCAGAGCTTGATCATTATCACAAACAGAGTGCTCGTATAGACAAATATCCCAAATACCCAGTTGTCCACCACTTTCCCATTCCCCAAAATCTCCCCTTCTCCGATAATCAGCATCCAACCAAAGAAAAGGAGAACAGAATGACAGAGTGCTCCGCTTGCCCATCCTAAGAATCTAGCATGGTTGTAGTACAGATCATCCTGCCCGGCTTTATACAATTGAGGGTATCTGAACAGCATCTTGCTGTTTACACACTGGTCAAGTATTCCGAATGCTAAAGGGGGCAATAAAGTCCATAACACGTTGTAGGACGAAACTCCAGCCCAAGTTTCGAATAGAGTCTATGTTAGCAAGTAAATACCATGCCAGAAAAGTTATTTTTCAGTGTAAACCAAAATTGGATCAGGTACAGGGTGAAATTTTTGTAAAAACAGTACAAAATCACCTTGGACACTCTATCGTATGCCCAACTGCCGTGAACAAGGAGCAGTTTCTTCAGGTATCGAAATTGTGATATCGAAAAATCGCTGGACCGTGCAGCCTGCTGACCTTCCATGCCAGAAATACCAACCCCAACGTGAGCAGCTTGAATCATCCCAACATCGTTTGCACCATCGCCGATCGCCATTGTAACAGCACCTGCAACATTCCTTTTCACCAATCGAACAACCAGGGCTTTTTGTAAAGGAGATACGCGGCAACAAACTACAGCCTCGCACATCAGAGCCAGTTCTAGAAATTTAAACCTTAAAGAAGGATCCAAAGCAAAGCCCAGCGACTTTCCATCTATAACGAGCGCCATTGGAGGCTATAGTCAATGATAAATACCGTATCTAAACCATAAGACTTGTCAAACTTGTAACTTCCAGAATTTCCACGAATAAAAGTCTCTAGCCAGCTCGGCTTTTTATATGGCTTCAAAGATAGTTTGAGTTGAGTCAAGCAGCCCACCAAATATTCTTTAGTATCTTCCAAAGTCGTTTTGTTGCAAATTAGCAGTGCCATTCGAGGGTTGATTAACTTTGTTGAATATGCAATGTTGATTGCTGTTTCTTGTCTATCCCCGGTTAATACCCAAACTCTTATTCCTGCCTCCATTAATGTGTGGATGGTATCTGGCACTTCATCTTGTAATTTATCTTCGATTGCAGTCGCGCCAATAAGCTCTAGATTCTTTTCAATGATATCTGCAGCATCTTCCAACTTCTTTTCTCTATTTTCTATCGAGGTAGCTGCTGCATTGTATACCTTGCTCCATTCTTCATACTCTGGTTCCGAAATTACTCTTGAGGCAATGACTAGTGTTCTTAAGCCTTCATTTGCATATTCAGCCAACGAATACTCAGTTTCTTCCCTGTACTGCGCTTTTTCGGATAGTCTTTCAAACATGACTGTATCTGCTCCTTTGATAAACAATTTAATCGTCTTGTCCGGACATCTTACTACCATTGACATTCTTTTTCTATCTGAATTGAATTCGTTTATGTTTAAAAGTTCATATTGAATGTCAATCCCGTCGACGCTGATGCATATGTACTTTGGTTTTCGAGTGTGGAAGAAATAGCCTAGCTGCTTGGCACCTTCAACAAGTGCAGCTTCATCCGGCGAAGAAGCTTGGTATTTAACAATTGAAGGGTTGGCGTCATCTCTTTCAGGAATCACTGTATGACAAACAGATAAAAGAGCCAAAAAGTTGTTCAAGATCGCCTGATTTGGTCCTTTTTGAAGATTTTCCTTAAGGTCGCTGAATGTCTTGTACTTCTATCGTAAACCGAAAATTACCATATGACCTTCAGCTTCTGCAATAGCCTTGCCCTCCGGAATGGTTTCCGAATAATTTACTCCTCCGATACTTGCCATTTTAAATGTCATAATATTTTGGGTAAGAGTTCCAGTTTTGTCGCTGAATAGAAAATCTACTTGGCCGAGTTCTTCCACCAATGTTGAAGTTTTGGCTACTGCACCTATTTGGCTTTGATCGTGATACATGTCCAAATCCAAATTTATGAACTGAGCAAGCGCTATACGCACAATTTCCACTGTAACAACCATCGATAGCGGAATAAAATTATTGAAAAGGATAACAAACGTCAAAATATTTCCTGTAAATTCCAGAGGTGTAATTTTGGAGGACAGTAGGAAATGATGATTGAATAAGGATGAGTTTTCAGCAATCATTTGTCCTGTAGCGCAAGTAATTGCCATTATTAGTAGCACAAATAGCAAAAATATGATTTCAGAGTTGACCATGTTTTCTACTTTAGTTTTTTTGATTGGAGTTGGAGTTGCATTTTTCATTAATTTTGTTTCGTGTCCTGTGAATACCACGATTGCATACACCCACTTGGTATTCCTTAGCTGTGCTCCGCGCAATAATAGCTGGTTTGGTCCTATCGGATAGCAGTGTCCGCTGAGATTGAGCGTTGCTGAAAAGGTGTATAGTGAGTTGTTTGGAAGTTCGGTTTCTAATTTTGCGTCAAATCTTGCAATTGAATCCGGAGTTATACAATTGGCTGTTTCTGGTATACTCTGTTTAATTTTGAGATTCGTTTCGCCGTCCAAGTTTGAAGTTTCAATGTAACATAATCCATCTGGTTCTGAAGACGAAATTACGACTAGATCCGCAGGGAAATGCGCTAAATCCTCCACTTTTACAACATCGCCAACCATTATGTCTTTCCACAAGCAATCCTGAAATGAAGAGCCTCGAAACACTTTTACGATTCGATTATTCACGATATTGTCCTGCATATGCCGCTTACGGTCTTCAGACAATTCTTTTAGTCCGGAAATAAAGGCAATCACTGACAATGGTATTACTGTTCCAAATCTCGATGTTGGTGATAGGTGGCCAACCATTTGAATCGTCCCTGTAAACAAGAAAAAGATGTTGGCATATTTGGAAAAGAATTCCGCTAAAAACTAGTGTCAACAACTGTTACCTTTGGCAGGAAAGTATGGGGTTTGTATTTGCCAGTAGAGATAGAGTTGTCGCATTCTAAATTCTGGCGCTGCTTTACTGAATCATTAATGTAGACTATTCTGCTACCTTCAGGTACAAAGGTTTTCGGATGCGGATGTTTTATTCCTACCAGTACAAGCAGACTATCCATGTTATTGTGAATAATTTGCGACCATTCCAAAACTAAACTCGAGCACGTGACTTTTCTATCAATCAAATGGATTCAAACTACCGCTAGGATTTACGGAACCGGAAATTGACGGATCGGTATGTAAAGCGAATGTTCTGCTTTATATATTGCCCATATATCAGAAATACAGGTTAGTGTTCTCGATGACGTAATCCTGCTGCAATTCTGCATAGTCACTGATTTTTGCCATTATCAGCTGTTTGCAAGAGCTTTATCTTTGAAATGCGAATTCGGCGAGACCTTACTCAATAGAATTCGGGCAGCTTTCGAGGCAGACTCAATTGTATTTGCTGGGAATCTTTAATGTGCCGATCTCTGTTCCGAGACAGGTTTTCAAAGATTGGACAGCTAATTCAAGTTCACGAAGCGATTCCGTTTCTGGAATATTCGGGGCAGTTGCTTTTCTAGGAAGAGATGTTTTTTCAACACCTAAAATAGACCTAGAATGTCAGTCCTACAACTGCTGTTGGCTGTGCCGGCGCTAGCAGTTTCTGGCAGAATATATATATACAACGGATTGCAATTTTATGGCGACGACTACAATACCATTATCAATTACAATTGCAACTTTAACTCGCAACCTTACAGCTCAATACCAGCTAGCCCAGACCAGTGCGGAAGAATATGCTTGCAAGATAGTCAATGTTCACATTTTACCTATGAAATTGCAGGAAACTGTGCTCTGAGGAGTGGGCTCGTCGGACTGGATAAACCAATTGGAACAAATGATATACGTAGGTGTGGGATATATGGTGATTATACAAAGTCTGGCTGCAGCTTTAATACTGGCGCTGTGCAATGCCAGGGGGACCCAAATCCTAATGGAACTCCTGCCAAACCACAAAACACTGGTACGCCTAATGGAAATGGAGGTGCTACTAGTAATGGTAATAATGGCGGCTCTGGTAGTTCTAATGGAAACTCGAACCCCCAAATTACCCAGGGAGGAAATACAGCTGTAGCCCCTCTCCCTACTCTTACCACTTTTGTTCGTGTATCTACTACTATTATACAACAGGGCTCTTTGCCTACAGAGTCAAATCCTGCTGGCAGCGCAGTACCAACTGGAACACTGCAAACAGGAATTCCCCTACCAACATCATCTTCGAGTGATTCTAACAGTGGAGACCTGCCATTCGCATCCAGAATATTGATTATAATCGGTGTAGCCCTGGCTGTGATTGTTGTCTTGCTGATTCCATTCTTGTACTTGCTGAATAGATTATCGAAAAGGAAACAAGAACTGATTCGAGAAGCACGTGCAGCTGAATCTAATAGAGCTATAGAGCAGAGAAAGCAAAGACATATCCCAGGAATGAGCGTTGAAACTGCAGTTAACTCCACTCCAAATGATGCGCTGCCTTCTCGTTTATCCACTGTAAATGAAGTGAGCGCTGAAGAATAAACGTTTTTTAGAATAACTATTCATTGTATTCCTAGCCGCAAAATATCCTTGATGCTGAAGATACAGCACAGAAATCCAAGTTGATGGTCAACTGCTATTGAAATCGCAAGTCCACTATTCAATTTTCCCAATTTGTCATCAATTCTTTTTTAGCCGTCTGTGTAATGGAAAGTATAGAGACTCGGAGCTCGGAATTCAAACCTTTCCCTTTAGATTCTATGGTCAGCAGTCACTTATAAACCACAAATGATAAGCACAACTGGATGAGTTTTTGGTATCAGTCAATAGAATTCAAACTGGTAAACGAAACCTATGTTGGGTTCTGCAGGTTGCTGGATGGGATCGAGCAAGGACCAAAAACAATCAATGAATGCAAAGCGTTATGTAGAAATACCAAGTGTCCAGTATACCAGTTCACCGGAAAGTGTTTGTTTGGGACAGTAATTCAGCCTGGTGCTGATTTATGCCGAATACCCCACTATTCATTAGAATTGGACAGTACAGACACAACTACAACATACCCAATCCCAGCAAAAGACAGTTCATTCAATTGCTTCATGTCCTACTTGGAATTCCTGCTGCTAATAATCCTACTGCTCTGCATCGTGATTTGCATATACCAACTGCTGGATTATCGCCGCCTGACAAGAAAGAGAGAGGAGCTGATTCAAGAAAGAAGATCGCAAAGAAGGACTTTAAACAAGTATTTAGAAAATGTAGAAATACAAGGCGATCCGAATATTTAATAAATGCTTTATATCCCATCTAGAATGATATTTCCTCTTCTATTTCAGCGATATCTTGGTTAAATTCCGAATCGAGGAAACATCCGTCCAGGGAGGAATTACAAAGAAGGTTTGGGTCTACCGGACCATCAAAGGAGAAATCCAGATTGATATCAAAGTCAAAGCAACTTGATTGTTCTTGTATTGCCAGCTGTTTGGCGTATTTAACCACTCCAAGCAAGGTCGTGAGCAACAGCAAGATTTGGTCGAGAGCCAAGTTAAACAATTAATACCATCAACTAACTGAGAATTATTCATTTTCGCACAAGGGATTCACTCCCTGTTTTTATTGCACTAGAGTCAATTTCAATATTCCATTGACATGTTAATTCGTAAATTACGGGTCTTTCATGGTTCTGGATACCGAAATACAATCAAAAGATTATGTACTATTTATTATACTAGCGCCCAGTCAACTAAAACTTTCCCATCGGTCTGGCAAACCTTGGCGTACAAGTCGTCCGAGCAATTCAATTTAAACCGAGCTAGCAAATCGGCGCCGTTTGTAGCGGATATCGGACCAACTATTTTCTTGTGTGTTTTAGTGTAAAGCAGGTAGCGCTTGTAATTTAGAAAGTCAAATTCGGAAGAAAGCTTGTTCATTTTTTGGGTAACTTTTATCGGTTCCCCAATGCGCTCGAAAGAGCTCCAGAGCAAATACGGCATAAATTGGACCTAGTAATATTTAGCCATACATTTGATGCAAGCGACAAGTTGCTCGCGTTGTCCTGCTGGCTGTTCAAAGGCGTTGCCACGCCAAGGAATACTCTAGCAATCCAATTCAGCATAGTGTACTTATCCCTAGTGAACAGCGTTGGTTGACATTTTGCACGCGCATTGACACCCATTGTTTTAACTTTTTGATCGATGAGCAAGAATACAAAAGCAAGTACCAGTGATCCAGAGCTAACATACAAAAAGCTGGGTACAAACTTACTAATAAAAGAACGTCTAGGTAAAGGATCTTTTGGCGAAGTACTAGTATTCTAATCCAGGTGTACAAAGGTCAGCATATCCAAAATGGCGAATTTGTAGCTCTCAAAATCATTGATATGGAAGAAGCTGAAGACGAAATTGAGGATATACAACAAGAAATCAATATTATGTCGCAGTTGCAATCGGCATATATCACCAAATATCACGGATCTTTTATACGGGGATCCAAACTGTGGATCGTGATGGAATTTTGTTCAGGAGGCTCCTGTCTTGATATTGTACCTATTGCTAATGTAGTTGCGAGCAGGTGTATTTGAAGAAATATATATTGCAATTATCATGAGGGAACTAATTTGTGGATTGGAAATTTTGCATGCAGAGGGCAAGTTGCATAGAGATATTAAAGCAGCAAATCTGCTGGTTTCAGAAGATGGAAGTCTCAAATTGGCTGATTTTGGTGTTTCTGGGCAAATTACTGCTACATTTACAAAGAAACATTCGTTTGTTGGCACACCATTCTGGATGGCACCAGGTCATTGGGATTAATTTAGAAGTGATTGAACAAACCGGATACGATAGCAAAGCAGATATCTGGTCGCTGGGAATAACAGCCATCGAATTAGCAAAAGGCAGTGCTCCGTATTCAGATGTCCATCCAATGAAAGCCTTGTTTTTAATCCCAAAGAATGATCCTCCTGAATTGGAGGGCAATTTCAGTAAAACTTTTAAATCGTTTATTCAAGCGTGCCTGGATAAAGATCCAAACAAGGTAGCCTTGGTTAACGAAAGAGGGCGAGTGCGAAAGAGTTGCTCAAACATCCTTTCATCAAAGGCGCAAAGCAAAACACTTTATTAAAAGATTTGATTGTCCGCCATCAACAGTGGTTGACGGAACAGTCAATCAGCCAGTCTTTCGAGACTGAAGAGTAATTGTATTTAACACTAGTGATATGGAGGACTCTGAAGAATTGTCAGAGCCATGGGACTTTGGAACTGTAAAGTCAGCTCCATCAAAGAAACTCCCAGTGCTACCTTCAAAACAAACTAAAATAAAGATTCCACCACCTCCTGCCGCCAAGCCAAAGTCTGTAATAGACGATATTGCAGAGCCGCTAATTAAAGAATTGGCTGGAGATGCTGGTGCTGGGTTGATCAGCAGTATTCGAGAATTGGAAAAGGTAAGCATATTCTAACAAGACCAAACCAGGAGTATTTGTAAAGATTGTTAATGAGCTAAGTGCAAAATTAAAATAAAATATATAGTAAATTGTTGTGCTATTTAGACAGGTATGAGACTTTCTGCTACCATGATTCACCACCCAAAATACGAAGATTGTCGTTCCATGGTCCGCGGTATTCAGATAGCAAGTCGACAACAGCAGAGTTCATTCCATTTGGACCACAGACCACAACTTGCAGGTTTCGTGAATAACTCGAAAGAATCGGCATGATTCTGTCGCCAACTAGTGATCGTGAAGTTAGTCTATAAGCAGTTATTAGCTGTGGGAATGCCAATTGTGCTCCTTCTATTACATTACTTCCCATGGTTTCGTTTCCGTCAGAGATATTGAACAGGATTACGTTTACTGGAGCAGTAGGTAATGTACAGCCAACTGGGAAAGCTCCTTCGCGATTGTTTGCTAGATTGATACCATAACACCTAGTATTATCAAAAGGCTACCATCCATCATAGTAATGGTGTATAATTTGAACATAATCTCCAACAGAAATGGTCAGTTCATCAGATAGTGTGGCTTCATAGTCTTGCACAACCTATAGTTAACCAACAATTACTTTTAAAGTTGTTCTAGTTGATAAATACAAATGGTTGATTAACTGAATGAATGGTGTGATTCCAGATCCACCAGCAAAGAAGAATAGAGTCTCTGGGAAGAAATCCCCTCTATAAAAGTTTTCAGGAGGAGGCAATAAACTATTTCCAAATGGCCCTCGTATTTTGAATTGGCGATCTCCGGCTTGTTGACCAATGAGGTATTGGCACATTGCACCATTAGGTTCAATCTTGATCAACACTTCGAAAGCATTCAAGTCTCCCGAAATAGGAGTATAGAACCGTGAAATGCGCTCACCATTAATTCTAACTTGTATTTCAATGGCTTGTCCAGGCAAGAAATTGATTGGTTGGTTGTCACGGATATCGTATGGGAAAAGAATGCAGAATCTAAACCGAAAGTATCCCTTTTGAGCACCTTGCGGGGTTTCATTCGACACTTTGGTCAATGCATATCTTCTGTATTCAGATGGGTCGAATGGCCGTCCAATCTGATTGCCCTGGTTTTCACTGGCGCTGTAAGGCGTATAATCTTGGCGAATTTCACCAACACACAGCGAAGCCAACTTTTGTACTGCCAATCTTGTATGGACATGCGTTCTTCTTGCTCTTTGTATATAGGTCCAGTCTTGTTCATTAAATACCGGTAGATGGAATCCGTTGATCGTGGTCATTCTGTAAGATTGCAGAGAATTGATTGACCTTTTTCTTGCTTTCAAGATATCTTGATGGGTAAGTTCAGTGATCCCCTGGCCACCTCCTTTATGCTGAGACGGAGCTACTTTTTGAGGAACAAATTCTTCAGCGTCATACCCAGATTCGTGGAAATAGTCATTACTGATATCAGTACCAGCAACAGATTGCAAGATAATTTGACCACCGGGATGTGATTTGATCCACTGTGAAATATCATAGACATATTTGCCATTGGCTACAACGTACAACTTTCCATCCAAAATGGCTTTGTCCAACGTAGCCCAAGTGAAAGAGGTTTTGGTGCCTTCTTGTACAGAGAGTTTTTCCAAATTCATGATTGGCTGAGTGGTTTGTAATACTTTGGAATAGCCTTGATCTTTTCTGACTACATACACTTTAAAGTAAATTTCGGCACCGATAAACAGCAGTAGCCAGATTCCTAGTAAAGCCGCGTAAATAACCCAAGGCAATATTTCGCGAGGTTCCCTGTCGTTAAAGATAATTACCAAACGGGATATAACAGGTTGATCCCTAAACCAATCTGCACACTGGCACTAATCAAGAGTAAGAATCCAGATATCCTGTGCAGAAACCTGGAAACATCTCTATATTGGCTAGCGCCTTCATTTGACAGACCCATCAAACTCATAAACCCTAGCACCACTTGCACACCAACAACAGAAGCAATTGTAATTCCAAATACCGTATGTGGTCGCGATGGCTCGAATGGTATTCCGCTAAATGCAACGACAACAATAAATGTAACCAGTGCAATTATACCAGTACTTTGAACAATAACTTTCATAACCAACCATCCGGCGATTGATTTGCAGTATCTAGCGTAGAAAGCGCCGAATGGAAGCAATACCAGCCAGGTAGCCATCATACCAAACCCGTGAATCTGCTTCATTGTAAATGAAACAGTAGCAGTAGGAATGGCAGCGCCTTTTGCTAGTATGACATTCATTGCTCCTCTCCCTGTTGTTGAATGATGCGTGAACCATTTTCCTTTATAATTCATTCCACTCTGAGGATTAAAAGCCCAAATCATTGTCATTGGGCTGTTTGGATCTATATTGACATGCATATTGTCATTTGGCATCAACGGCCTTGTAAAAGCGCAATCTTGCACATTTGTGGTAGCTTGACTGGTTAAAGTCCTTGTGATAGAATTCGATTCCACATCCAAAGGCGGCGCATAGCTAGTATCAGAATAATGTTCATGGAAGGAAACTGACGAATTCCCCAGGTTATGGCAGACAATCATTTGTGCGTTCAACATTCCTGGTCCAAATCCAAGGGCAACCCATGAATAATGCAGTGGTGTACTGGATGTCAGCGTCAATCTTCCTTGGAACTCAGTTGTGGTTGTTGTCCATTTGAATGTCACTTGAGCATCAGTGTCTTTGTATAATGTAGTAGTATATTGATAATTTCCTGAAGGTGTACCGAGCGGGCCAATATTCCCGTTTCCAACAACTGTCGAAATTAACAGTGGTATTAACTTCATTTGAGTAAGTTTTTTTTGGGCTTGACATACTTTCAAATTCCCTTTTCGGCACCACAGCGGTTTCATTGGGCCGAACTGAATAAAAAAGCGAAACAAGTGATTAGATTGAATCTAACGATCCAGAAATTTGTCATATTATTAAAGAGTTGGAATTGCCCATATATTAGGCTTCATTGTTGTGGTAATGCCACGAGGTTACACCAAAAAGGAAATGACAGTAGATGAGCCAAACACACGCTTAAGGTAGCTGAGAATGATTTCTTGTTTGGAACTTTTTCAGAAAGCATGATTCGAAATTCAGATTAGACGGTCCCAAAAATCGTTGGATATCAACTGAGCTGAATATCGGCTTGCGAATCCTAAGGCTCACGTATTGTAACTACATGGTTTATCCTGATTCCAGATTTCATTTTTCACTTTAAAAATAATGGGGGAAATAAAACTACAGCATCCACTTGCTATACAAGCACCAGTAGCTATAGTAATCATGAATTAACGATAGTTTAGAGACTGGCTCCTATTTCCATTTCTAAGTGGGATCTTTCAAGGGACTGCACAAGTGTTATTTAGGAGAGCATGGATCAGGATGAAGGGAATAAAATTGTAATTTTATAAATGGATTATATTTGGATTAAATTAGTGGATTATTGGGAGTACAAGAGCGCTGCGATGCTTTTTAAAGTCCAACATATCCAGGACTACAGAGCATTCACAAGCATTACTTCAAAATAGCCGCAACTACATCTGCATACCAGTACGTCATCAATTAGCTGCAATTGAAGTTTCAAAGGGCATTTATGGAGTAGAGAATGGCGCTGCCATTCCAATTCAACCTCATTGCCAGGCAAATCAATCGAAAAGCCGCAAGCCAAGCAATTCAGAGTTGAATTGACTGTATGGCAGTGTGGGCATGGGATCTCTAGTTCTATTCTCCTCTTTTTTCTTTCCTGCATTTTTTAAAGAAAAGTTTAACTGCCTTGTTCGCTCCTTGTTCTTGCTTTGTTAGCTTGCAGCATAAGAAGCTTTGAGCAATCAAACAAGGGCATCTTCCTGATGGCTCACCTTGCAAGTGCCTTTGTTCCTCAATGCAAATAAGTCAATTAAACCAATCAGCAGGTTGATTATCAGGGAAATAATCACTAGAGCACTTACCCATCAACTTTCCTGTCAAATATTGCAGCAAGCCACACAAGAAAAACCCTTGTTCAAAGATTTCGAAATCTTCAGAAAATGTTTCGTAATCAATATGACGGAGATAATACCACTTGGTCCCCACAAGGAAGGATTCACCAAGTAGAATACGCAATGGAAGCAGTCAAACAAGGATCAGCAACAGTCGGACTTACATCAAAAACACACGCAGTTGTAGTAGCACTAAAAAGATCATCAAGCGAATTAGCTTCCTACCAAAAAAAGATTGTAAAAATTGATAAACATGTTGGTGTTGCATATGCTGGCCTAGTATCTGATGCCAGAGTACTTTCAAACTACATGAGAACTCTTACAATGAGATCCAGAATGGTGTACAATAGATTATTGCCAATCACTAGAATAGTATCTGCTGTCGGCGATAGTAACTCATATTAATGGTAGAAGCGCAAATCAACACTCAAAGATACGGAAGAAGACCTTATGGAGTTGGATTATTGGTAATTGGAGTGGATGAAAATGGGCCAAGATTATTCGAATGTTCACCATCTGGAAACTACTTTGATTACGCTGCATATTCAATCGGTGCTCGTTCACAGTCTGCAAAAACATATCTTGAAAACCACTTTGAGTCATTCAAAGAAGGTATTTATTGTTAATAGCAGCTTCTTTGGAAGGATTAGTTACTCATGGATTAAAATCCCTAAGAGATACTCTGCAATCAGACAAGACATTAACAATTGAAAACTGCAGTGTCGCTTTCGTAGGGGTAGGCCAAGATTTCACACTTGTTGAAGGCGAGCAACTACAACCGTAATGATAAGCTAATTTAGATATATTGACTTGCTTAACGGCGCTCAAGATGTTGTTATGGAAAGCTCTTAATAAAACTCTTTTTATTGGGAAAAAAATTCTACAGCTCCTTTGGTCAGCCTCTTTACTATTTCCCTCGCTTTCTGCTTTTCCTGGATAGCCACGTTCAACTCTGTCTCCAAATGAGCGCAGTTTACTTGCAAGTCCGACAATTTCTTTTCAAAAACACCGAGTGCCTTTTCTTTCAGTGTCAGCTTTTCCGCCAACACATGTCTACCCTCTTTTTCCTTTTGCAAGGCTACCTTGTCATGTTCGCATTTTTGGCCAACTGCTGTCAACTGATCTTGCGCGTCTTTAAGTTCGGTCTGCATTGCGATACACTTTTCATGCAGCCCGACAAACAACTGTGAGAATGGATATGGATGGTTCGAGCTGGTTGCACTAACTACCAATCCACTAATAACATTGTATTGTTCTTGATATACTCCAAGTATACTTGCAGTCTGAGAAATTTCACTTTCTATTTCCTGGTACTGCTCTTTCAAAACATGGAGCTTTTCCGACCATTTCTCTTCTCTAATATGAAATTTATCTTTTTGAGCCAAGTACTTGTTTGCAAGCTTTGAATTTTTGCTTGCCAATGTATCAATTAGCGATGTTGATTCTAGATTAAATAAAATTACCATCCAGCTTTTGGTTCAGAGTTGCTATTAGCGCATCTTTTTCTGCGATTGCTTTCAAGTGTTGATTTACTTTTAGTTGCAGGACTTCAATATTCTTTGAAGATGACGGTGCTGGCTTTTGAATAATCAAATCAAGTGCTTGCAAATGCGATTGTAAAATAGCGTCTATTGGAGTGGACTCTTGCTTTACGGGCTGCGGCGGTGGGTGTGCTTGCAGCGATTTCAATAATTCGCCAGCTTTTTGATTCTTTAGCTTTTCATCTTCAACTAAAGTCTCTAAATTTCCAATTTTTTTGATCGATTTCAAGTTTTCTGCTTCCGAATGTTCGTATTTCTGTTTAAAATCTTTTAATGAGCTTTGCAATAGTTCATTTTCGCTCTTCCATTCGGATATAGTTGCCTTCAAATTGTCAATCAACTGTCTGTATTGGTTGTTTGTCGCAATTAATTTTTCAAATTCCTTTTTCGTTTGATCTGATTGATCTGAGCTGTTAATTACCACCACTTCTGGTTGAGCTGGGGGGCGATCTGCCAGTACTTTTAATTCTTGATTTTGCTTGGATAAACCTTGGGAATCTTGTTCAAGTTTTTCGTAGTCACTATTTAGTAACTTGTATTTTTCTGACATTGCTTTCAATTTCAATTCAGCTTTTTTTAGATTCTGTTTCAATTCTGTCACTTGTTTCTCATTTGCAGAAGTTAGATTTTGAATTGTTTCGGTGGCTTCAATGCTAATCCGATGACTCTCCTTGCTTAATTTCAGAATTCTTTTATCAACCTCTCGTGTTTCCTTATAGTTCTGCCATACTTCTTTGGAATCGGTAATAATGGCATCTACTAGCCCTCCGCTTATCAATAGATAGTGTTTCACGTTTGGCGCATTGACTGCATTTCTGATCGATTTCTTTAGTACAGTGCATGATTCTGTGTACAACTGCAGCTTCTCTTGAAGCTTGTTGGTTTGTAATAAATCATCAGCCATTGTTTGCAGTTCTGTGCTTTTAGCGCTGATCCAAGCTAAATGCTCGTCCAGCTTTTGAATTAACCTCTCTTGAATTACTTGATCCTGAGCATCTACTATCGCCACGTTTTGGCCGGGCATTTCCAACTCTATTATTTTTGCTTTCAGGTTTGCTTCCAATTCCAATAGCCTTTTGTTTTCCTTTCGAAGCGTGTTGTTCTGATCAATGAATGATTTCATCTCCAATGTCTGTCTAGTGTTCTTTAACAGCAAATCATGGTTTTGCGATTTGATTGTGTCCATGCTCTCCTTTTTAGAAGACTCTTTGATAGACAACAGTTCTGATTCAATCGATGAGACTTTTGATAGCAATATTCCGTTTGTTTCCAAAAACCTGTCTTGTCCTTGCTTACATTGCGGATCGTCAACTGTGGACGGAGGTACAATTTTTAGTTCGCCAGTTTGAATGATTGTTGGTTCAGATCGGATAATCATGGGCTCAACAATTCTATTTTCCTTTCCGGCTATTGATTCTGATACTCTTGTGGCTTCCTTTCTTGTTGCCGAACTTGCAGATGTTCTACTATCATCATTCATGATTGAGTTTCTTTGTGCTTCTGCCTGTTCGGTATTAGAATTTCTTGTCTTTGGTTGTTCTATATTTGCATTTCTCGTCTTTGACTGTTCTGCATTTGATATACTGATTTTTGGCTGATCTACTTTTGATTCTTTTACAGAACGTGGTAGATCAGATGTAATACTGGCTGTCCTTGGAGCAACCACTGGCCCTGGCGGAATAGAACTGCTGTACGTTACTTCTATTTGGTCCTTATTTTGCGGCACTTTCCTTTCGTCTGGTTTTAAAACAGCAGATGTATTTGGTTTGCTAGCACTCACTCTTTTCTCGTTCTCTCGAGCATCCTTATTACTACTTTTTCGTGAATCGGCAACCTCTATATCACCAATATTTGCTGTGGTCTGTAATTTTGAAGAGAAAGGGGTTTCCAAAAAATTTAACGTTTCTGAATAAATATTTACAGATTCTACTAGTTTGTGTGCTTTTTGAGACAATAATGACGGTGTATCTTTTGTTGTAATGGTTGCCATCAATTTTTGCAAAATCGTACGCGTTAATTCTGAGGACATAGTCGAGACTTTTAGCTACCTCTTCACGATGGTAAAGCGATTTAAGAGTGATTCCGGTTGGCTGTTTCTACACATAAATGATAGGTCTAGTCCGGCTCACAACTTGGAACACTTCAAAAACACTCTGAAATAATCTGCTTGCGAAAAGGGTTACTTTCACAACTCTACCATACGATGGCTAATAAAATTCTCTGTTTTGAGCGCGTTTTTCCAGTTTGACCAATGTTTATATACTTGAGTAAGAAGGTACGATAAAATAACCAGATTGCAATTCCAAATTGCGCAAATCTTCAAACTGTAGCTTGGAATAACGACCAAGGATGGATAGCTTGCGGGGGAGACGATGGCTTGCTAAAAGTCTTGAAACTGGAATCTAACAATCAACCACAGACGCAAACGGAACCGAATAAAGGAGCTCCAACCTCGCAACTTTCAATGAACCAAACTTTAGAGGGTCATAATGGTTCTTTGATGATTGCTACTTGGAACAGGCAACACCAAAAATTGACCACATCTGATTCAAATGGCTTGATTATTGTCTGGATATTGTACAAAGGAATGTGGTATGAAGAGATGATAAACAACCGTAACAGTAAGCGCAAGTTAATTGTAAGAGGGACTCGTCACTGGAATGGAATGGAACAAAAACGGCCAAAAAATTTGTATAGTTTACGAAGATGGTACTTTGGATTAATTGTAAGGTGCGGTTATTTTGGGTTCAGTGGATGGGAATCGAATATGGGGTAAAGAAGTGAAAAACACCAACCTGGCCCACGTTCAATGGTCTCCAGATGGTAAATTCTTGTTATTTGCAACAACCAATGGCAACTTGCAGCTATTTGACAACTTGGGGACCTTTGTGGTAAACAATTTTTGATTCCAGTCTAAAATCTCAAACTTTTGTTCAAATTCCGATGTAAAGGTTGCTGCTATGCATTGGTACAACGGATCAAGAGGTTACATTCAACCTAGGGTGCCATGTCTAGCCGTTTGCTACGAAGATGGCAAAGTGCAGATCCTTCGGGACCAAAAAGATCAAAGTAAACTCAACTGACATTAGATCCTATAATAATTGATACAAATTTGAAACAGTCAAAGCTTCAATGGAATGTGAATGGCTCAATATTGGCGATTTCAGGATTACAATATATTAAAAATAATCAAGGCGAAGAAAAAGAAACCTGCGTTGTTCAATTCTGGGATCCGTTTGGAAACGTATTGCCTTATGTAACACTAGTTTTTAAGATCCATCAAGGTGCCGGGAAAGAAAATCTCTTCCATTTCCTGGGAAAATGACGGACTTCGCATCGCCCTGGCTGTTGATTCCTTTATTTATTTTGCCAATATCAGACCGGATTATCGATGGACTTTTTTCGCTTCAAACACTATTGTTTATGCATACAATAAGCAAGATAAGACTGATTGCTCGGTTGTTTTCTGGAATACTTTGAGTAACGAAAAATATAGCAGAAGCGTTGCTAGATTAGTATCAATGACTTCAGCCGGAGAATATTGCTTGATTACTACAAAAGGCGATGAAGGAACAGAACAAACTCAAATAACCGTCTACAATTCCATTGGAACTCCTTTAGAGTCAAAAACCTTGGATTTTACTCCTAAATATACTGCAATATCTAAATCAAGTGTCCTGATTGCAAATGACGATATTTTGTTCCACTGGCAGCTCAAGTTACTTGCCAACACTAAAACTGTGGCCAAGTTTGATGCTCTCCTAAAGAAAGATGTGAAAGAAAGAGTTTTCCACATAGATGATATTGTCACCATCGGAGCCAACACCGAAGCAACTTTAACGACTGCAGATTTGATTACCAGATCTTCGACCGACGACCCAATTATTTGTATAGCAGCATCCGATACAGTCTTGATTGTGGCTCGCCAATCTGGAGCCCTACTACAGTACCAGCTTCCATCATTGGTTTTGGATAGTATTTACAACATCCCAGTTCGGCCAGTATCGCTTTCTCTCAATTGTACCTCCACTAGACTCTCGATATTGGATAATTATGGTGTGCTCAAGTTGTTTGAGTTGGAAAAGAAGCTGCCGTTCCAGAAACCAGCTGTTAGTATTTCATCAAACCCAAGTGTTATTACCCCAAAGGTAGTGTTAATTAATGCCAGTATAACGGCGGTACCCTTTTAGACTTTGAACGAAAGGACGTATGGGATGTAAAATGGGCAACAGATAATCCAGAGCTATTCTCAATTATGGAAAAAACCCGGTTGTATATTTTCAAGAATTTAGATCCTGAGGAGCCGTTAACTTGTTCAGGATGTATATCCTTGTTAATGTAGATATCTGTGGATTTGAAAATCTTCAAATCAAAACCGTATTGTTGGATGATGCTATGTTGGACCCGGAAGCACCTCAACAAAGCTATATTGTTAATTACGAAGTTAAATGGCTTCGCGATTTAAGAGATATTATAAACAATGCCGGGCTAAATGAAGCAATGCAGTTTGCAGAGGATCGCCCTCATGCCAAACTTTGGAAGATTATCGCCGAGGCTGCTTTGCAGCAACTGAACTTTGAAGCTGCCAATAAGGCATTCATCAAGTGCCAAGATTACCAAGGTCTAGAATTTATAAAAAGACTAAAGAAACTAGAAGTATCTATGCCTAACTGTAGGATCCAGCAAAGAAAAAGGCAGAAATTGCAGCTTATTGCCTGGACTTTGATGAGGCTGAGAAGATGTATCTCGCAATGGATAGAAAAGACTTGGCTGTTGATATTAGAATAAGGATGGGCGATTGGTTCCGCGTAGTCCAGCTTATTAAAACTGGGGGAGGAGGTGATGATTTGTTGTTGGAAAAAGCATGGAATCAAATAGGAGACTTTTACTACGACCGCCAGAGGTGGTCACAAGCTGTTACGTATTACGTTCAAGGACGCAACATCGACAAACTAATTGAAATCTACTACCTGTTGGAAGACTTTGACAACCTCGAAAAAATTGCAAATGGGCTATCTGAAAACCACCCACAACTAAAGGTAATATCTGCTAATTTAGAATTTGGCCGAAAAGTTTCTGTCTGTTGGCCTAAATGATCAGGCTGTTGGCATTTTCATGAAGTTGGGGGATGTTACTCGAGCAATCAACTCTTGCGTCCATTTAAATCTTTGGAGCACAGCAATTGAGCTTGCGGAAAAGCACAAGTTCAAGGACATTGAAAATATCTTGAACAAGTATGCTTCTCACATTCTGAAGAGTAACAAAAGAAAGGAAGCAATTGAGCTCTACCGCAAGGCAAACTACTGCCAAAAGAGTGCTTTATTGACATTTGAGGTTCGATCCGCTCTAATTTAGATTGCAAAGGAAGCAGTGAAAAATAAAGAAAACGCTCTAGATATAAAGAAGCTCTATGTCCTTGGGGCACTAGAAATCGAAAGATATCACAGTATTCAGAAATCATCCAGAAATAACGTACATTTATTACTTACAGTAGCCTACGGCAGCCTTAGACGGATTGCTGGCCGAAGATGTGCAAAACATTGCCGAAAGCAGAGTGCTGGACAATGCTTGGAGAGGTGCTGAAGCTTACCACTTTTACGTGTTAGCACAGAAGCAATTCTATCAGGGACAGCTTGAATCTTCAGTTATAACCGTAATCTTTCCTGACCTTAGGCAACGTATTTGTGCGAATATGAAGATGTTATAGATCCTGTAACGATTTATAGTCTTCTCGCCCTGATATCCTTACACGCTGGCTTTTATGGGACTTGCTCCAAAGCCATGATCAAATTGGAAGGGATTGAAGGGTCTCATCAGCAATACTACCAAGATCTCGCACTGCAAATCTTTACAAAGTACAAACCCCACGATCCAGAGGTAGAGTTAATTGTTTGCTCCAACTGCCTTGGGACTATGAAAGAAAAGTAATATTGATTAATCATAGTGAAAAAGTTTGTCCATCGTGTAGCATGTTCTTCCCTACGTGCATTACCTCTGGTAGACCAATTGTGGATGCAATCCATTTCATGTGCCATGTATGTAAGCACCGAGCAATTGAAAGTGAAATATCCGCATACAGCTACTGTCCCCTATGCCATACAACTCTTTAAAATATAACTTTTTTATTTGATTATCATTATCGTAATGGCTGGGATCCAGATATACTATCGTTTCCCTCTGCTGTATGGTTGGAATCTGCCTCTTCCACTATCATTCCGTGAATTCCTTGGATTCCTTGATGGTTCTTTAGCCTTTTCATCCTGCACAAGAATGTCCAGCAAGTCTCCAATGCTAAATTTAAGTTCTTCAAGGGTGATCTCTTCCTCTTTGGTGTCTTTGCTATTGTAAATTGTTGCAAGTTCCTTTGAGTTTATCTTGTTCAATTTCAACTTGTCTCCATACACTGCCCGCAACACCAGCTTTGAAGATGCAGTGATGAGAGCCGACTTTTCCATTAGAACCGAGATTATTTCAAACAGGGTGGAATCCTTCCTGCGGTTAGAAACAAGTTACCAGCAGTAGATTGAGATTGGTTTATTCTGGAAATCCGACAGTACCACATCCCCCTTGTGCACTACCACGCCGACCAAGAATGGAGGAGTTTTTGTTCTATCAATGTTTTTTTGTTTCTCCTGGATACTCGAATTCAGCTCTGAAGTTTGCTGTGGTGATTGAACCATTGGTAGATCTTTGCTCATTAGACAAAAAAAAAGACATTTATTGAGAATAAGCTGGACCTTCCAGTCTCAGTCTGTGGATTGCTCATGATTCTTTTTCCAGCATTTCTTGAATTCTTGCATTTCAGCAATGCACTTTCTGAAATCCTTTGTTTCAAAGTGACAATCCTGCAGTGATTCATGTTCTTTAAAGCATCCACTCTTTTTGATTCTGGTAATGTATGGATCCTCTTCATTTTCCTGCGTTGAGCTCATTAAAAAATGCCAAACTTTGAAATTCTCCGAAAATGCCAAATATACTCCCAGCTATTCAAGATGCCAGTGTCCCAGTGATGTTATCGAGTAAATACAAGCGCACAATGCAGAATGTACACAACAGATTAGCAAAACCAGTTCACATTGAGGAAGACAGTCCACGGACAAAACGAAATTCCATTTTGCCAGATACGTTTCTGAATGAACAGCAAAAGCAAACCAATATTCCAAAAACAGAGGATGACAATGAAAAGGGAGATACAAAGGAGCTCGAGGTGCTCGCGGAATCATCCTATCAACCTTATCAGCTGGGAGCAACTTCCAGCTACAACCCATCAAAATTGACACCCAAGCAAATAAAGAAACTAGATCTGCAAACCAAAGCCAAGTATATGGCGTATGAAAAACCAGACCAGGCTATTCAATTGAAAATTGCTCAAAGCGAACTCCGTTCCAAAAAGGTATTTGTAACTTGACATCTAGTGGCTGCGGGAAGAGCATGCACGCATCCAGCAGATTGTCCAGCAGGCCAGAAAGAAATGGGACTTGGTTCACAAAGCAATTGAAGATCCTGAGCAAAAGAGAATTGGATTACAGAAATCTATGGAAGCTACACGCAGAATAAGGAGAAAAAATAGACAACTGGCTATCAATAGAGTACTACTACATAACAATAGGAAGAAGAATTACAATATCTCGTCGAAGGCCAAAATAGCTCTATTGACGCGATCCAATTAAAGGAGCATCTGGTAATTCCAAAGACTGTTCCAAAGATAGAGAAATATATAACTCGAAGAGAAAGGTGTAGAGTTGAAGAGCTTCTTTCGATGGATCTGATTCTACAATAAATATTGTATTTTGCCTAATCTTAAAACCAGTATTGATTTGAATCCTGATTAGTTGGTCTCGTGTTACTATCGTGGGAAAAAAATTAATTATGGCAATGCAAAGATTGATTAAATACGCAGCAAGGAGACTCTACAGCTCTCATCCAGCCGCTGAACTACAATCGGAACGAAAGAAAGTAACTATTGATACAATCCGCAAATTGTACAAATCAAATACGCCAATTACCATGATGACTGCCTACGACTACCCTTCCGGAATGTTCTGTGAGAATTCAAACATGGATATGGCTTTGGTTGGAGATTCACTGGCCATGGTAGCTTTGGGGTATCCGTCTACTAACCCAATTACATTGGACGAAATGATTCATCATTCAAAAGCAGTTGCCAGAGGTTCCAAGGCACCGTTTCTTATCGGAGATATGCCATTCGGTACTTATGAATCCAACATTACCGATGCGGTAAATAATAGTATTAGATTCATGAAGGAAGGAAACGTTGAAGCGGTAAAATTGGAAGGCGGGGTTGAAATGTTTGACACTGTGTCTAAAATTACTTCTGTTGGCGTGCCAGTGTTGGGGCATATTGGTATATCTTTATTTATACAGGTTTGACCCCACAACGCGCTGCTGCTCTTGGAGGGTTTAAAGCGCAAGGACGAACCGTCAAAAAGGCAATTGCCATTAATATAGGCGATTCAACTATTAGAAGACGCCAAGTCGCTCGAAGAAGCAGGGTGTTTTGCTATTGTATTGGAATGTGTCCCAGAAACGGTTGCAACCTTCATCACCCAGCAGATTGGAGTGCCTACAATTGGTATTGGAGCAGGAAGCAATTGCTCCGGCCAAGTCCTGGTACAATTAGATATCCTAGGAATCTATGACAAGCTAGCACCAAAGTATGAGCAGTTAACATAGGTTTTCCAAAGTATACGCAGATGTTGGGAATGAAATTACCAATGCTTTGAAGACTTATGGGCAGGAAGTCAGAGACCGCAGCTTCCCAAAGAATGGTGAGCATACCTTCAAGATGCAAAAAGGAGAAGAAGAGGAATTCATCAAGTGGGCAGCAGAGTATGTCAACAACAATCCAAAGAAATAAAACAAAGCTTACTATTTATTATCTTCATCGTCGCTAACTGTAACAGAGAGCTGGAATTTCCCTGGCCCAGTCACTTTTTTTACTTTCATATCGCTGCCTAAAACTTTGACCTTGTAGCTGGTTTCTACATTAGCTTTGGCAGGTTCAGGTATTTGAGGCAAGGATTTCTCATTTTCAGTTGGCGAATCAACCTCAGTCAAGAGTTCTGCAAATGCTCTCTTGAGTTTCTCTGCAGCTTCATTTGGCAATTCGTCCATTTCGCCTTTTTCATTTTCTGTTTCTCGTTTCACTTCAACAGAGCTGTTGGAATTCTTTGATTTTAGACTGTCGGTCTTTGGTTTAACTCTGTCGGCAACCTTTTCAGCAGCCATGCCCAACTCGGATCTAACTTCGTTCGCTGCATTGGTGAGCTCTTTTGTCACTTCTTCAGCAGCTTCAGAAATATTCTTTTGCACTTCAGCTGTCGCTTGATTCACACCTTTTTGAACTTCTCCGCGGAAATAGCTTGTCCATTTAGAAAAGAACCCTTCCTTCTCTTTCTTTGGCTCTGATTCCTTTTGGATTTTCTTTAGTTTATTCTGGACTTTGGAATCAAATCTCTTCATTCTTTCGTCAAAATGCTTCATTTTGGCATCAAATCCTTCAATCCTTTCGTCGTACGCCTTTGCTTTAGAATCCAGCTTGGAGGCTTCTTTCAAGAAACCTTTTTCCAAATTGTTGTAGCTCTTCTCTACTTCTTTGATGTGTCTTATACTAGCCGTAGAGCTACTGTCCGTATTTTCATTATCGAGTTTCTTTCTGACCATATCTGCTTGTGCTTTGGCTTGATTGGCTTGCACTTTAAAGATCTCTGCTTGCACTTTGGAGATTTCAGCTTTGGCTTTTGCTCTTCGCTTCTCCAATGATACTTGAAGGTTTACAAGTTCCATAGCATTTGATCTGAACTTTGCCTTTTCCTCATAGGATTTGTTTGGCATATTTCCCAGTTCAATCTGCTTTCGTATAATTTCAGCCTGGATTTCAGCCTCTACAGCAGCAAGCTCTGAACTTTTGAAAGACATTTCCGAATTCAAATTTCCATGATATTGTGCTAAATTCTGCATTTGCTGATACATGGGATCTTGCAGACCATCGTTTTGGACTTGGTATGGATATGGGTATCCACCATAGGAATTCATATGCGAGTTATTATATGTATGAGAAGAGTCGGATTGGTACTGATGCTGAGACTGATTATCGCCTTCAAAAGATCTTTCGCTTCCACCATCTGCAAATTCACTTGGCTCTGCCACATCGCTATTGTTTTCCTTGACATGCGAGTCAGTTGAACTGGTTCTTGAACTTGAATCGGAGCCGCTCGAGTCCTTTTCCAACGGTTTCATTAAGGAGACATCCGGTTCTTTTCGTCCACCTCTTTGTCTTTGACCTCTTTCAGCTCTTCGTGATCTGTGAGATCTTTCTTTAGAGTTTTGAGAATGGGTTCTAAGTTAAAATGAATTACCCCCCAAAATCATTGAAAGACGGCATTCTGAAAAGCTGTGGAGCTACAGGCGGAGCGGGTGGTTGAGGTGGTTGTGGAGGAGCAAGATCATTGTGTCTATTTACAAAATACTCGAAGGGAGGATTTCCAAAACCATTAGGAAAGAAGTGATTGTCATGTGGATGAAACCTTGGAGGATACTCTGGTTGTCTATGGTCATCCCGCCTTGGCTGTCGAGGACCTCTAGACACCCTGGATCTCGGCCCTCTCTCGCGATCATAGTATCCTTGATATCCATATCCGTATTGGAATGCTTCTGGTGGGAATCTACTATCTGGCCCTGGACCAAATGGAAATGGCCCTCTAAATCCTGGTCGGGGTCCATATAACGCAGGATTAAATCCGTTTGGGAATCCATAGCCATTGAATCCATGAGGAGGCTCGGGCTGATCAAACTCTGATGTGGATTCTTCATTTTCAACTTTTCCTTGTCCTGTTTCTTGTCCAATTTGTTCCAAATACTTGTTCCTGGCAAGTCGTCGTTTCAACAAATCCTGTTGCGAAATCGAAGATTGCACATCCACTTCTTCATCTTCATTCAATATTTCTACATTATACGCATCTGGCCCTTTGACTCCTGGCTCTCTTTCCCTTAATTTTGATTGAACATTTAAAAAATCTTCCAATTTAGTTAGCGTATCATTGTCAAGCTTTGGTTGATATTCGGGTTGCTTGCTATATTGTTCATAATATTGTCGTAGGTATTGGTAGCTCATTTCTTGTTGCTGCTCTGGGCTATATTAGTTGGAATTACCTGAATTCGGAAACATACGAAGAAGCGACTCCAGATTCGCTTTGCGGTTTATTCATTGGACAGTTAGGGTCTTTACATACTGGGTTAATTTCAATTACAATTTTCCATTGGGTTAGTTGGGTGATGAGAGTGCATGTATATCAATGGGATTTGAACTGCTTCCTTTGCAGTAGTAGCAGAGTCAACTTGCGAATCGTTGGATTTCAGAGTGCCATTATTTGACGACTGCAGTGTCTCTGAATTTGAATTGATAGTGGATTCTCTGCCAACTTCCTTTTCCATTTCTACAACATCTGCAATTTCTTCTCCCACACCTTTTCCCTCTGCTATCCCACCTATGTTCATATGCTGTGGTTCCAAATCTATGTGCATTTTTGTTGCCAAATTTTGAAACTAGAAATTCTATAAAACTAGAGCGGCTTAAAACCGGGAGGCGGCAAGTGGATTTAACCGAGACTAACACAGCTGAAGAAAGTATGGCTGCCAAATGGATCTTTGTTGCGGCCAGATCAAGGGCTTCAACTCATTGGCGAATGCATCCCGCAGCTCATTGGAGTTTCTGGCTGTCTGCACGAAAACAGACCACAGCGCAAGCAAATAGGCTATATCCCATACTCAAATGTCTATAAGGCGGCAATATATCACAAGATTAGTCAAATTAACATTGTATGAGATTTATTAACACCGTGTTCACCTTGAATATCTGACAACACTGCTAACGATATGGATGAATAGGAAAGTGCTCAGCAAGGCCCGGCACTGGAATACTAAGACTCTGCTTTCTCAAGTAATATGACTTGGGAAGAAGTAGTGGGTTTGGAGGCGGCGGCGGGATTAGTAATGGATTCGGAGGAGCTGGGGGAATCAAAAGCGGGTTAGGAGGTGCAGCTGGTATCTTGCTGTAGTCAATAACATTCGCTACTTCTTGATCAATAATTCCCATCCTTTTTCGATATTTTTCTACAGAATCGACATCTACTAGCTCCAGATCGTCGATTTCTTCGATATCAGTTGTAGAATCCAGAGTCAAATCGTCTTGTTTTCTTTTTGGATAATTATTCTGATGGTGAATATTGCTGTCCTGGTTCAAGGTGCGGTTGATACTGCTAGTAGCGGCTATCTGACTTGAATTATGGACTGGAAAGTAGTCTGCAGTCAAGTGTAGTGGTTTTTTAGGCACAGGTGGTTTCCTCTTTCTGCGGAAATGGTTAGAGATGCTAGAATAAACATCGATTTCATCAAAATCAGTATTTTCCAGCAATTTAGACTGGATATTGAGGTATTTTTCAATATAGTTCAATTTGATTGATGATTCTGTTGTTGATTTTGGTGAATTTACAGGGCAGTCCGGATCTTTACAGATATTCTGAAGCGGATTATTCGCATCATGCGAGTGAATATATAACAGCGGTATTGGAATTATATCTTCCAGCATGGAGCAAATTGGAAAAGTGAAACTAAGGCAAAATGTGGCAGATTTATTTCTTTATACAAGCTTTTTGAAGCCTACTAATGGTTCTATAAACATCAAATGAAGTAGTTATTCTCTTGGGCAGCTCTATGGAGCTTTCTTCTGGTATAGCGTAAAGTTCTCTTGGCATTGGATAGAAATCCCTTCTCCCTTTATTCAATTCGTCCAGCAAGTACTTTTCCAGCAGCATGCTCTTGGCCTGTGCTGTTTCGGTATCAAAGGTTTCATTCACGGATATATTTTCATCCAATTCTAGTGAAGAAATGGTGGACATTTCTGTCATGTCGTTGTACGGGCAATGCGGATCTGTACATATAGTAGATATGGGGCTTTGTTGGTTATGTGAATGTAAATAAATTATATCAGCAAGCATGAATTTCTTGAAAGAAAAAAATTAAACTTTTGCCAGCCATTTTATTGTACGCTGCAGACAACAACTACCTTCTTTTTTTCAGTGTTATTTTTGCTTGTATTAGCAGTGCGGTGCACATCGTTTTGTTGTTTCTCTATTAGCTTTTCTGATGCAACTGGTCTGTAATTTGGGCTAATGGCCTGGGTTAGTTTATTGGCGAGATTATTAAGCGATATTGAATCCAGCTGACGTTCATTTGCCAAATGATTTTCTTCTGAAGGCGGTTGTTTGCTCAAGTGTTGAATCAGTTGCATTTGTTTCTGAATCTCTATTAAATTATTCGTTTTCAGTTGCTGCAATTCTACTTTAAACCGCTGGTTCAACTTTAAGATTTCCGACTCCTGTTCATGTTTGAGTTTGAGCAAATCCACTGGTTCTGCCCAGTTTGATTCTAGTTTGGCCACCGCTAATTGATGGTTCTGCCGCACCAATTCAAGCTTCTTTATTTGCTCTGTTTGTAATTCCCCTTTCATTTCTTTAAATTTAGTTTGAATGGATTGAAGTTTGGCTAAATGTGTCGAGTCACTCTGCACCGTAGTATCACTATTAACTTGAGAAGGGTTGTTTAAATTGGAAGCAGAGTTGCTTTCTACCTGTGATTTATATTCGCTTTTTAGTTCTGCTCTAAGTTTGGCTTCCATTTCCGCTCTAATTTCCACTTCTAGTTCTGCTCGCAGTTCACTTTCCATCTCAGCTCTATAAACTTCTAAATCTTCATTATATTGCAACCTCCTTTTTTGCAAAGGGAATCGCCGGTCTTGTTGTGATACACTTGATTCCACATCAATTTCAGTCGCCAGCTCCATATTATACATATCAGGATGTATTTGGCCTTCTGTTTTTGGTAATGAATTGAGGTAGCGCTCCAGTTTAGTGTCTATTTTGGAAATTATTGAGGGCAGTTCGCTTTGATTGTTCATTGGGCATTGCGGGTCGCTGCACAAGTTCTCTGTTGGATTTTCCGGATCATGAGAGTGCATATATATCAGTTGCGCATATTCTGATTTTGATCCCTGACTTTCACTCATTGTGTAAGGAAAATCTTTGGTGAAAGTTTTCGGTTCTGAAAAAGTCTCAAAGAGGCCGAAAATAAATATTAACAATCAAGATTCTTTACTCAGCTTTTCGATAAACACGTGCAGGATTCCCTTTAACAACAACACCAGCTGGAACATCCTTTGTAACTACGGATCCGGCAGCAACCACGCTATCATCACCAATTGTGACGCCAGGAAGTATAACAGCACTCCCCCCAATCCAGACATTCTTCCCTATTGTGATTGGATAGCCCATTTCAATAGCCTTACTTCTTGTTACTGGATCCAATGGATGGGCTGCCGTATAGACTTGAACATTAGGGCCGAAAAGAGTGCCATTGCCTACGGTAATTTTACAAACATCCAGGAGAACACATCCCGCATTGAAGTAAACATTCTCTCCCAATTCAATATTGTACCCGTAATCAAAATAAACTGGAGTTTGTACATGGCATCCTTGACCGACTTTATGAAAACATTCTCGGAGCAATTTCAAATGTACTGCTTGATCGGCAGGGATTCTTGGGTCTGTTGCGTTTAACCGCTTCTGCTTTTCAGCTGCTGATCCTCGTTCATGAAGCAATTCTGGATCTAATGCATAATATGCTTGCCCGGATAACATTTTCTGCTTTTCTGATAACACACTGGTCATTTTGGCAAAGTATTTGACTCAACATACGTGGCAAATATTTTGTAATTGGAAGATACATCTCCACATGATCCGAGAACGAGAGATATGAACAATCGACCAAATAAATAACACGATCTTTATTTGTTTGCCCACTTTAACTTTCTTGCAATTTCCTTGTTTCTTGTTACAGCCCGATCAACCCTATCACGGCAAGCAGCATTACGGAATTGTAACCCCAGCTTGATTAAGGTGGTATTCTTGTTCATTGATTCAGCAAAGGTTTGTTCGGCGTCAGTACCAGCTCGAGTTATGCTTTTTTGGTGAGATAACTTGAGTTCCAACAAGGTTTTGTTGTATGCGAGCAAGTAACCTAATTCGCGCATACCTTTTGGTCCGATATGGTTACCTTCCAAGTTCAAGTACTGGAGTGTAGAGTTTTCCATTAAGCTTTTTGCTAATTCAACTACAACAGCAGTTTGGATCGAGCAATTGGAAAGTTCGAGCTTTGTAACAAAAGCGTTTGCTTTCATTGCTTCAGCAAGGGCCAAGCCTTGTTCATGAGTTAGTGCAAAGTGTTTGCAGTCGAAAACAGTTACCGACGGGTCATTGTTTTTGATAGCGTGTAGTCCAAACAATACTTCATCCAGTACTGGATTCGTACGGAAAACAGATGTGGTGATTGCGGACGCTGCTTGCATTGGCCCGTCTGTAGCAGATCTTGAAAGCGGTTTAGATAAGCTGCTTTCAAATATGGATAAAGTTCTTTTACTATCCATACCTCGTTCTTTTTCTTGTAGGATTTCCACGGCTTGAACTGGTTCGGCAGCGACAGCAATTTCTGGTTCTTTATCTTGTACAACTTC
>JADIIU010000044.1:0-103865 GCA_027603945.1 Terramyces sp. JEL0728 | reverse complement strand
GATAACTGTCTGCAAGAGCGGTACGCCTCTTTTATCGTTCTTTCCAAGGAAAGCTGGTCCTTTTCCGGTTTGGCATAAAGCCATCATTGTCCTTGAACATGCATACACAGACGAGTTGGCTGCTGAAACGACGGCTACCAAAGCTACAAAGTTGATAATTTCAGAAGCAAATTCAATTCCGGCAGTTTTGAGAGTAAATACAAATGGCGATTTGTCTAACCCACCTTTGACAGCCAATTCGGCCAATTGAGAGGAACTGAGGATCAAACCAATGAGGAAAATAGTGGTAAAGTAGAAAATGGAAATTCTCCAGAAAGTGCCGTTGATTGCTCTTGGAACACTCTTTCCTGGGTTTGCAGCTTCACCAGCAGTAATACCGACTAACTCAGTCCCACCAAAGGCAAATGAAGCGCTGACCATTGCACCAAGGATCCCCCATCCGCCATTTTCAAATGGTTTAGATCCACCAGCTGTGTACGTTTGGAATCCATACTTTCTGTTTGTAATTAGGATACCAATGGCGACAAAGATAAATACAACGATAGTGAATATCTTGATAAACGAAAGCCAGTATTCAGTTTCACCAAACCCAGTAACTGCAATCAAGTTGATAAATGTCAGAATAACAGTGAGTATCACAAACATGTACCATGGATTTTCCCCAATGAATGGAACCCAGTAACTAAAGAAACCAGCAGCAGCTTGGATTTCAACAGGGAAAGTCAGTAACCATTGGAACCAGTACATCCATCCAAAAGCAAATCCTGCTGCTGGATCGATAAATCTTCCAGCGTATTCGTTGAAAGAACCAGATACAGGGATCATAGTGGCCATTTCACCCAACGACATTACCACACAATATACAGCAATCCCCGATAATACGTAAGCTAAAAGCGCACCCAAAGCACCAGCGTGGGAAATCACATCCCCAGATTTCAAGAACAGACCAGTACCAATTGTTCCAGCAATGGCAATCATCGTCAAATGGCGAGATTGTAAACCTCTATGAATTCCTTCAGGCTGTTCTTCAAACACATCAAGTTTAGGTGTTTTTTCTTCGATTTTTTCCGACATTGTGATTTACCAAGTTGGTGTGGGTTTATATATTTGCAAATATTTACACTTGATAGCGCCTCGTTGGCGCAATGCATGGAAACAAGGGGTCGTCCTCATGACAATGTATCAGAAGTTTTGGCTCCATCAATTAACAATAAGAAAACAGCAAATTAATTAAATCTCTCGTCTTTTCCGCATCCTTGAAAAGCTGGATCGTACCGCCAAATTTGATTTTTTATTTGAAAACCAAGGATATCGAATTCACACAATGCCTTTCATCTTTTGGATTTTTGAAACCTTCACCCTCGAAAACATGACCCAAGTGACCTTTTAATTAATGTTGTGTATACCTCCACAATTACTACACGAGATTTCGATCCGGCTCATTCCATGTGATAGATCTATTGTTCGTTTAACAGCTTCTGGAATCGAATCGTAGAAGGATGGCCATCCGCAGCCAGAGTCGAATTTTGTTTCTGATCTGTAGAGTGGAGTTTCACAAGCTGTGCAAGAATAAACTCCCTGTTCATTGTGTGCATGATACTTGCCAGAGAATGGAGGCTCTGTTTGCTTCTCTCTTAATATTCTGAATTGCTCTGGAGAGAGAACAGCCCGCCATTCTGAATCACTCTTAGAGCTATACAGTCTACACAACTGTGTCATCCTGCATTGCACACCATTGATAGAGTGGTTGAATCTGATTGATCCTCTTCCAATTGCTAACCCCTTTTGAATCAAAGTCATTAAAAAAGTAAAAAATTATATTTCCAACTGCAAAATTATATCCATAATCTCATTGATGTCTTGTTCTTGCTTTAAAGACAACCCCAGCACCAATTCATCCACCTTCAAACGTTCAAATAATTCCGTCAAGTATACCATTGGCACTAGATCTGTGCGATCTCCCAACAAATATTCCTCTGTTGGTTTTTTTGTAGCTCGTAGCAAGCTCCCCATTTTCCCAGTTTGTGATATAAGAATGAAGGTCAGATTAGAATATTTGGTTAATATGAATTGAGTCTTGATTTTTTCAGCTCCTACTTCTTTAATTACAGTCTTTGATCTAATTGGAAAGTTGGAGATTGTCATTGAAATTTTGAAAAGTTTTCAAACATGGTTAATGCTACAAAGTCTCTAATACTATGAATTCTTGGTCGGTAGAAGAATCCCAGCTCAGAGGAAATTGCCTCAGATTTCCCCCTTGCTCCAGTTGGTCTCAGTCGTGCTGTTCGAGTGCATAAGTGGAATTTCATAAATCGCTCATTTCCAACTTGTGCGGGCTTTCAATCGAGATCCCCGCACAGAAAAAGGGATAATTTGAAACAATTTTAATAAAGTAAACAGTCTGCTTGTTCTGCACCTGCGGACAGGGTGGATACGAATCTACAGTAAATATTTACGGTTGGGTAGTGTTTGTTTTGTTTCTCCTTGCAATTCGTGGGACAAAACCCTTTTAGTCGAATACGCCACACAACAATGAAAAGCCAAAAAATTAGTTTCAAACCATTAATGATATTCCTGTTAATCAGTCAAGTGCTAGGAGGATTCGTATCGACAGGCTGCTTCACTTCACTCGGACCGCTTGTAGTTCAATCCCAAACCCAAGGAATAGACAGTTGCGCTCAGCTGTGTTCACAAAATACAACCAATTTATATGCGGTACTAGCACCCAACGCATTATGCTCTTGCGTAACCTCACTGGTAAACTTTGTAGCAGTAAACGGCGCTGAATGTTCATTTATGTGCTCCGATGGCCCATGTGGAGGAGTTACTGGAACTAGAGTGTCAATTTATCTATTAACTCAGTCTTCCACGGCAAATTTACCAATCATGGTACCTATTAGTTAACCTAGTCGTCTTCAAGTGCTAGTCCCTCGGCAACAGGCGATTCAAACCCAGTGGTAACCGAAAAAACTGTTGGTTCAGGCAACTCAATCAACCAAAGACAAATAGCACTATACGCATCGCTTGGAGCAGCACTAATAATTGTCGTCATCTTAATCATTGTACTATATAGACGTAAAAAGAAGCTGGAGTCTCTCCCTACTTTACCTCGATTGAATTCAAAGAGAAATGCAGAATATTTACTACCAAACCTGCCTAAAACAGATAATATGATTTATACAGTAATGACAAACTATCAGCCACGAAGACCTGACGAATTGAGGTTGAATAAGGATGATGTTGTTGCTGTAAAGACGTATAAAAATGGATGGGCTGCAGGCGTCAATGTTACAAACGGTGAGACTGGTAGCTTCCCGTTAGTTTGCTTTGTATCGCCAGAAGTTATGGAAACTGCTATCGTCATTCCAGTAAGAGAATAAAACATAAATTTTGCACATTAAAATAATTGCCAGTGGTATTTGGATATGAAATCAGAAGACCCAAAACCAATGTATTAACTCCAGAGATGCAATCCAAAAGATTAAAGAGATCTCACAAAGAGCGCAACTAATTTTTATAACTTTATTACATGACTTTGCAATTTTGAGACCCAGACACCTCCCTTTCTAATTGAATTGAATTGGATTTACTATTACTTTCCTTTTCCGTCTTTATTGAATCACATTTGCTGTCATGCAGCAGAGCCGTTTCGTGCCTTTTCACTTGCAAATTACTGAATGATCCAGTTGGAGAATTCCTTGTCGAGTTGTTGATATGCTTTAGGGTAAAGCTCCTGGTAGCATTTAGAGATTTCACCAGCGTGTCAACTTCTTTTTTGATTTCTTTTTCCATAACTTGTTTGGATAAATCTGAGCCTTTCGTTTTAATTATAGCTGAATCTTCATTTGAGTGTAATGTTCTTGAATGGTTTGATTTTAGTTTTTTTAGTGAACAGCTTTTGTGTCGATCTGCCAGAGCTAATTTTGATTTTAGAGTTGGATCTTCTCTTTTTCCTTCAGGTGTTCTTTCCTTCTCTTCACATTCACATAATTGATCTGATGATTTATAACCTCTGGAGCCGAAACTAGGTGCAATTCCATCATTGCATAGCCTAGCGTATTCTCTGCCATCAATTTTACAAGACCAGTCTTTTCCTTTCTTTACCAGTCCCTGTTTTACTCTTCCTAAATTCTTTGAAATCAGCACATTTTGGTTGCATTCCTTTACTCTTTTTTGTTCAAAATCATGAAACCATTTCTTGTAATCTGGATTGTAAAGATCACCCAGATGATACCCATCTTCGATCGCCATAGTAGCTCCTTTAATGAAATGTGGAACACTGGGATGGGCCGCATCTCCAATCAGCAGCACTCTTCCATTACTGTATTTATTGATTACATCTCTATCGTACATGTGGTTTATGAATGGCTTACTTTTGGTGAATAGCTCTACCAGGATAGGCCGAAATTCTTGTTTGACCATTGCTCTGAAATCTTGCAACTCTCTTTCAGTAGCGTTCCGACTAATTTTCCCAATGACTTCTTGTTGATTAACGCAATAATCACTTCCATCGTCCACATTCTGATATACTAGCCAATTGATATAATCGCCAAGGTGATAAATTACAGCATGGCAATTGTCTGATAGCTCTAAAATAAACGATTCTTCGGGGAATTTTTGGGATAGTTGTGTTTTAGACAGCATTCCTCGCCAAGCAAAGTAGCCAGAATACCGCAGGACATCGCTTTTGAATACTAGTCTCCTTACTTGTGACAATAATCCATCCGCTCCAATTAACACTTTTCCTCTATATTTTCTACCCCCTTTAAATTCGGCAATCACTCCTTCCTCGTTTTGCGTAACATACACCAGTTCCCTTTCATATTTAATCTTCTCTTCGGGTATAGATTCAGCCAAGATCTCGTAAATGATTGGCCAATGAGCGCTTTTATATGGTATATCACTTATCCGTATAATATCCCCATTTTTACTGTACTCAATTTGAGTAAGCATGTCATTTATATTCATTTTAAAATCCGATTGATCAATGGGAAATGTTTGTATTAGCGGCAGTACGTCATGGTGAAGCGCTATACCTCCTCCAAACCTCGTTTCATTCTTTTCCTTTTCAAATACCGTGAATGGAATGTTGCGTTTTAGCAATGCGTTTGCGGCAGACAGTCCGGCTATAGAGCCACCAATTATTAGTATCTCGTCTGAAATTTTTGTTTTTTTAATAAAATCTTAATCACAGTAAGCTGGCTAATGTTTACATTGTTTGAAAAATCGGATAACCCACGATAAAATATGCAAGGATAGCCCTTGTATGAGTGCAATTGCGATAAATAGGAGATTGGTTTGTGTTTATTATTGCACTTGATTGCTAGAATCCACGATGCATACAGAAACTTGTTTAAGCGATGGTGGATTAATAAACCAATTCCTAAATACTATGTATGGATATATTATATGCAAAATAATCAACCTCTGAGAGAAAGGACAGATCTCACATCTTCAGTGAACCGCAGCGCATCCAAGAATGGTAACAAATCCAATAAACATTCGTCCTTGGTATTGTTAATCCACGTTTCAATCGGTACCCCGTTATCTACTATAAAAAGATGCTTACCAGGATTAATTCCAAAACAAAATGGAGCGTTATCAATCAAAATAACTTTGGACAAATCCTGTTCAACCAATTGCAAATCTTTCATGAATGATTGTCCACTTGGCGTGCAGCTATCTCGAAAATACCTTTTTGAAATCAATGTGCGGGTTGAATCGAGCCAATCTATTACTGGATCCGCGTATTCCGGCATACTGGCTGTAAATACAACGACTTTGAACCATTCACTGACCTACATTAGAATCAAATACTTTTTTCAAAAACAAGTCGCAGTACGGTCGCTTGTACACATAATATAAACAAATATGCTTGTCAATCAGCACTTCCACAGTGAAATCATGTCTGCCTCCCGTTGTTGTTGAATGAACGAGTGTCTCATCCAAATCCAGGACAAGCGTCTTTTTATGTGGTATCATCATTTTATTCTTTCCCTTTTTTATTTGTTTTGGGTTTAGAAAGGGAAACCATATTATTGTGAGGAGATGTGAGAGAATGTAATTCAGCAGTGTTTCCGTCATGTCCTTTGCAACCATTTTAGTTTCAAGATTAGCAAACTAGATCTGCTGGTGGCTGCCAGAGAATATATTGGCAGTGAAGAGTCCACTGCTGGATACAGACTTGAGCGCTGCTTCAGCTGGAATGCAGAGATCTGAAATCAGAATGGCTCAAGGAATACACTCGCAGTAAAGACAATTGATAATCCGATACGTTTGACTCTAATTACATATATTGACTCTAATTATTTTTTTCTTCCAGTGGATTCGGAACTGAGTTTTCTTTAATAAATGCCTCCCAGTGCTTGTACTGTTTCTGGTGTAAAAAGTTTACTGTATCGGCAGAAGCGCAGGCTTTTCTAAACGATTCGTGTTGCAGCAAGTCCAGTAAGTGTAAACAGTAGGGAAACCTATCTTAGTTACAATTACACAACGTATTTCGCATACTTTGGGGTTTGAAAGTACTGCAAATATTTGAGGTAGTTGATGAATGATTCTTTTTCAAATATGCGCTGCTGAGCGAGGAACTGCAGGTACTGTGGGTTGCTTAGACACTGAACAAACTCCAATTCAACTTGGAACCTTTTTTCATCCATCGCGTGAAAAAAAGTAAAAATGAAGAGATGGAACTCTAGTAATATAAATCTAATCGATAGCTACAAAAATAATGAGTAAATCAAGTTCCACGGACTCGCTCAACAAGGAGCCTAAAAGAACAGTTAAAAAACCAATAAAGACGGAGGAAAAGAAAAAAGATACCAGATTATCTGTGCGAGAGCCTGTTAGACCGTCTATTCGTGAACGAGAGCCAATTTCTATTAGAACTGGAATAGCAAAAGCAAGGGAACCAACAGAACTAAAGAAAGCAACAGAACTAAAGAAACCAACAGATACAAAGAAACCAACAGATACAAAGAAACCAACACGCGAACAAACAAACAAGAAACCAATCAAAGAAAAAACCAACCTTGTAGAGGAATACAATAAACTGTTAAGCTCCAAAAACCAAACCGATCGCGATTTAAGAATATCACTAAAACAACTAAGATTGCTAATACTAAAACATGGTATTCCAACACAATTACGCGCTTCAGTGTGGAAAATACTATTAGGAATATACAAAATAGATGCGTTGGAATATATCAACCTTGTATACAAAGGTCCGAGTTTGTACAGTGAAAAGATTGAAAATGATACATTTCGCACTTTTTCGACTGATAAATCATTTACCGATCAAGTGTCATTGGCAATGTTGACTCGAATATTGAATGCTTTTGTATGGAAGCTTGAAGAGCATAAATCACGGTTCATGAATTTATCATTCACGTACGTTCAAGGTAACCTCCATTTTATGCAGGAATGAATGTGCTTTTGGCTCCGTTCATCTACGTCATGCCTGAGCTGGATGCATTCTACACTTTTTCTATTTTTATTCAGCATACATGTCCATTGTATGTCCAGCCAGCGCTAGAAGGGGTTCATTTAGGAGTGAAAATGTTTGATAAATTATTATATGAACTGGACCCAGAGTTATCCAACCAACTGTCTGCTTATCCTTCAACTGTATATTCTTTCCCGTGGGTAATGACATTTGGCGCTTGTTGGAAGCCATTGACTGAAGTATTAAAGTTGTGGGATTTCTACCTTGCATATGGAATCCACCTGAATATTCTAGCGATTATTGTCATTCTGCAACAGCAAAAACGAGAATTGCTGGCGAAAAAGTAACTTTATCTAATGTAGATTCCAGGTTCAAGTGCAGCTGAATGCCGAGCAAGTGATCAAAGGGATTATGGAGTTGGTCAGCAAGTGTCCTGAGGATTTGTACGATTTGCTATGCCGACACACGTATGATCCCTCTTGCTTTGACTCGATCGAATAAAGGCTTTCATTTATCTTTAAACTCTACTCTTTAGGTACTCTTATAACCTCAAGTTAACCTGTTCGTCCTAATCTTATCCTATAATACAGAAACATTCAATCAGTAAAAGGTGAACATTAATCTCAACACAATCATGAAAAAAGAAAAGGACAAAAAAATCTATATCATCCTGGACCAATTGAAAAAAGATCCAAGCAAGAAAAGGATGGAACAACTAGCAAATCACATCCTGCAATCCCGAGACAATTTCTTTTTGTTCAAGTTCAAATTAGAAGATTACATTGATCATCTGCAGTACGAAACGCTCACCATGCTGTATATTCTTAAACATACTTTTGAAAACACATTTTCATTCTACAAATGGCTGTTTGAAACAAATATCAATCGGAAAGACAGCAGCTTGCTGTTGCTATTGACTAAATTACTGGAAACTGAAACTGATCATTTCAACCTGATTTTGAAAAACATTGTATTGCTGCTGAACCAGCCAATAGATTTACAGTATCTTTTGGAAGCGATTATCCTTATTCATTCAAAAGGAAAGCTGGGAAATTATTTTCAACAAATTATTGACTTACTTGTTGGATGGAGTATAGAATCAAATGTTCTTTTCGAATTGGGGAATCAAAATCACTCGCAGTCGAATAAAAAATCAACGACGAATACCGTTGAACTGCAGTACAAAACAATCAAGAACGAATTGATACAGAAAAACGCGGATATACAAAAAGTAACCATCCAAGACACTATGCTTGAATTATCAAGTTTGTTTATCGAGCACTACAGCTTCACTTGTACTTTATTAAAAAATTTAGCAGATGATTTGCAAGAAAGTAAAAACACTAAAATTCTCTTGATTTTCCAGGTTGTACTCAAATCAGTGTATTCAAAGTATATTCTCAATGAAATTGATTTATTGCCAGTAATAGAAATTGCTCAAACCAAAGATATGGACATAATGTTTGATTTCTATTCTGTATGTTTATTGAATCCTGGGTACAGCTTTATTTACGATATCATTTATGATTTACATTTTCAATTGATTCAGAGTAGTACAGTACAGTATTTAAGGAATATAAAGAAAATATTACCTGGACCAGATAAAATCAAAAATTTGTTTGTTGATCCAAAATTCATCAACGACTACCAGAATTACGATATCCTTGAATTGCTGAAAATCATTATATCTAATGAACGAAACGTTGGCACAGTGTTGTGGAATGAATTCTTGTTGATGCAAGAAGAAACTAAAAAAGCCAAAAACAAAACTGATTTCTATTTACAAATATTCTCAGTCTACAAAAACAATGACGCATTACCCTTATTCAAGAAACTGTACAATCTCAAACTAAATGAGCAAACATTGGTTCATTTGTACCAATTATGTAACACGAATCAGTATTTTACCAAGGATCATGAAGCAATAGATTTACAATTTCAAATTATAAATACATTTGCAAAGCCAAACCATTATTCAAGAAATCTGTTAGGTTTAAATTGGCTTTATGGAATAATTCAGCTGAAAAAGGTTGTTGGTGATTCATTAATACTCAAATTAGAGCAATCATTGATCTTGTACTTGAAATCAAGCGGTAACTCTGGATTAAAGTAGTTGTCGAAAAGGACGCGAGTATAAAGTGCAAGATTGCAGAGATGTGGACGTTATATCTGGGTTCTTTTGGGAAGAATAGAAGGAATCTTAATAATACTTTTCTGGTTCAGCAATTATTCTTGCAGCGATTGAATGATATTGATTCATCGACCAGACAAGCATTTTTCTCTTGCCTATGTTCTATTGATCCTATAGATTCGTGTTTGTCTATACCCAACCAGAATTATGACGAATTCAAAAGATTGATTATATCAGCACCTTCATCAGGAACGTTCAAGTCAAACCATTTCAATTTTGTAGCTAGTTATATAGGAATGGCAAGCTATATTCAGCATATTGACGAATACTACATTTCGAGCACGCAGCAGGATCTATCTGAGTGGCTACCTTCTTTGTTTTATATTACCCAAATGGAAAATATTTTGAAATCGTTTTCGAATTCCAATATCTCCAATGTGCTTCAATCTGCCCTGATTACCAATGATTCATTGATGTATTGGGCACTGTGGGAAGCTGCGCGCTACCTTGTATTGAAAAGATTGAAATGTGCGCTTGGAGGTCCATTACAAACGCTGGAAGCAATTGAAAATACCCTGGATGCATATATCGCTCTATTCGATCAGAAAAGCAAATCAGACAACAAGCAGTACTGTGACTTGCTTAAACGCCAATCGCATTTGCTAATGTTTATCGAAATGCTCGAAATTCAAGTATTAAATGCTGCACGAGGATGTTCAAATATATGCTCCACTCCGCCGAAACACTGTATTCTGTTTTTCAACGCAAACTTGAAAGTGTGCCAAGATTGGTTCACCAGAATACGAGGTAAAATGACGAAATGTGCAATCAGATCTGAAAATGATGGAAGTGTGTTAGGAAATGGGTTTAAATCCTTATCAGAACTGTTCAAAAGCCCAAATGATAAAGATTGGAACGAAAATGTTTACCAATGTTTTCATTCGCTATCGACAACTCTGGTTAGTATAAAGGATACGGACGGATTAGTCGGATTGGAAAAGTATTGGAAAAAGAATGTCCCTCGAAATAATTCAGTATTCAGTTCACAGAGCGCATTGAAATCATTGCATATAAACCCGTACATTACCCAGGGAAATCTTGAACATGCAGTGAATGAATGTAATAATTTTTTATCAACCCACGATGAAGTGAATATCGTTAACGATGCTATTCAACAACAAGTAAATCTCCTTAATATAGCTGGTAAATTGTCTAATGTCGTTGAATGACTGGGATTCGCTGTCAACCTTCTTCCAGCAGGACCAGAGCAGATTAGAAAAATATCCTTTCGAATCAAAAATGCTAAATCATTGGAATACAGATGAATTGGATTCGAAAACAACTGAAATATCGCAGCTTTTGATGCAGAAAGGTATTTCGAAAACCGTGTTTGAATTGAGTGTGTGTAATATCAAGGAAAAGGATTTATCAGTGCTTGAACAGATACAAGACTTGATTTCAACATGCACTTTAAACAATACATTTAGAACAATCAATAATGTCCTGTTGGTTCAAATCATGATGCATTTCATTAATAATCAAGAAGCAGGAATACGAATTGGAAAAGCGAAACCAAAGGATCGTATTTCTTCAGCTACAATCAATGGAAAGAATCTGGGCCAGTGGATCGAACTGTACCATTTGTTTAGAAAGAATGAAAAGCAGCGCGACCCTGATTTGGATGAAATTGCAAATATCTTGACTTTTCTATCTTGTGATACCAAGAACCTTTTATTGGCAAACAGATTAATCAATTCTATGCAGCAATCCCTTACACCATCTGCTGCACTAAAAAATATTTTCAAGAAAGCCAGATTGAACTTTGAACAGCACAACATAAGCCAAGCTTTTGTTTTGTTGTTGGATACTGTTAATTTCCAGATTGAACAACCGGATATGTTTGATCTGGAAATAAAAGCCAGAGCTTGCCATTGGTTTGCTCTTTGGAATCAGCCTATCCGATTAGAAATGAATAGCAAGTCAATGAAATCAATGGAATTGTGTTTGGGTAAACAGTTAGATTTTAAAGCGTTTCCAAAGCTGGAAGATTGGATCGCCAATAGTTTCTTTGAATTGTCTACCAAAATTGCACCTAAATATGCAAAATCTTGGTACATGTATGGAAGTTTCTGTTACAGGTTTGGAAGAAAAGTATTGGACGACTTGATACAAAATTTACATTCCGAGTTTTTCAGCGAAGAGTTGCATGCGATCCAATCCGTCATCAAGGACCAATCTGATGAATTTTTTGAAAAAATTATGAAATCATTCTTGTTCAATCTGGGAGAAGTAAAGGAAGATTATCAAGATTTCAAAAACTGGAAAATGGAGTTGAATCATGAGGAGGTTGAACAGATTGAGCGCATGCTGGTACAAATTCAAGCTATTTTATTTGGAAAATTCGAATCTAGTGCTGAATCTTACTTTGAATATCTCAAAGTATATCAATATGCGTTGATTGAAATGAACGACCAAGTAACTATCCACTAATGTAGCATAAAGTTAGCCAGGCGGAAGTTATTACATCCACTTTAAGAGTGGTTCGGATATTTGTTCGTTATGGTATTGCTATGGATGGTCTATTTACAACAGGGTTCAAAGATACTCCTCTTGTGCCGTGGAAAAACGTTATTCCTCAGCTATTCTCTAGATTACACCACCCTGAAGAGTTTGTGCGTAAAGAAATCGCAAATCTTATTTGTCGTATTGGTGGATCAACTCCACATTTGATTATTTATCCAGCAATACTGGGTGACTCGGATAACGCTGAAACCATATCCAGTGATTCTTATGCTTTCATTATTAATTCACTGAACATCAACAACGAAACTTTGGTGAACGATGTAAAAAGATGGATACAGGAATTACAAAGAATAACTGTGCTCTGGGAGGAGACGTGGCAATCTGGCTTGGAGCATCTGCGCGGAGAAATCCAAGCAAGAGTTACCAAACTTAATAGAGATATAAGCAGGATTAATTCAAATACCTCGCTGGCTGAATCCGAACAAGCACAACTGATTAACCAAACGGTATCCAGCCTCCTCAAACCACTTATCTTTGCAGTTGAAAAGATGTGTGAAAGCACCTATCTAAAAGGCGCTGTTACACCACATGAACGCAAATTTATTGACCGCTATGCCAAGCTAATTGAGGCTGCGCTTGCCTTTTTGACAAATTGTAATCAATCCACAGATTTTGCAACCATTTGGATTCCTTTTAATGAGGTGTGCTGCAATTAACGTAGATCTTGCAAAATATGACTAATGACTCGAAGAATATCAAAAATTCCACTCTTTCATTAAAGTCGCTAAGTCCATACTTGGCCAATTTATCTGGATCTGCCATTCATATGCCTGGATTAGAACTGGAAGAAATAGTAATGATTGACTCGTGCTTCAACGAAGTGAAATTAATTCCGACCAAAACTAAGCCAAAGAGGATACAGTTACACTCGTCCAATGGCAAATCTTATTCATATTTACTTAAAGGTCATGAAGACCTGCACTTGGATGAAAGGATCCAGCAATTTATTGAAATCACAAACAAGTTGCTGCAATCGGACAATTCCACGTCGTCCAGAGAACTACACGCGAGAACATACAGCGTAATTCCTTATGGAAGATCATATGGGATGATTCAGTGGATTGATAACGCTTCCGGGATTTTCTCGCTGTATCGCAAATGGCAATATTGGGAACATACTGCAAAATTACTGCAAAAGAACGAGGAAGTCAATATAGCAGCGAGTCATCCCCCAAGACCTTACGATAACTTTATGGGTAAAATACAAAATGCAGTCAAAAATGGAAAATTGGGCAAGACAGTCCCTCGAAATCAATGGCCGTTGGAAGTATTGAAAAGTGTATTTTTGGAACTTTGCAAGGAAACACCCCCAGATATATTGGCAAATGAACTCTGGAGCTCTTCTTGCACTCCAATATCTTGGTGGTTCAAGGCAAAGAAATTTTCACAAACAGTAGCTGTGATGTCTATTATAGGTTATATTCTTGGGCTAGGCGACCGACATTTGGACAATATTCTGATTGATTTGGAAGAAGGTAGTATTGTTCATGTGGATTTCAATGTATGTTTTGAAAAGGGTAAACGATTAAGAGTTCCAGAGACTGTCCCTTTTAGGCTTACCCAAAACATTATCACCGCTTTTGGCCCGACTGGAATCGAAGGCTCTTTCCGAATCGCTTGCCAGGAAGTGCTGAAAACTCTGCGAAAGAACCAAGAAATACTACTTACACTACTCGAGGCTTTCATTTATGATCCACTGGTTGACTGGACGTCCAACAATACATCAGAGAAGCAAATACTAAATCTCAATGTGAATATCAACCTGTTATTATCAAGGATTAACGAGCAGAAATCGTCACTGCAAGACCTGTATCTTGAAGTGCCTGTTCATATAAATACTATCCATCATATGGGGGCAATCTTGGAAAGTTCGCTCAATAGGTTGGAAGTGTTGAAAATGGAACTATGCCAGTTCAACGAAGGAATCATTTTGAACGCGTCCCAAGAAAAATTGGATCAGGCAAAGTTGGTTATTTCTGAAACTTTTGACGAAATTAAAGCTGCTCACTTTAAAAACAAAAAGTTTCTGCTCAATTATCAAAAAGAATTTGAGAAAATTCGTAAAAATCTGCAGGAGGAAAATGTCAATCAATTTGGCGTGCCGTTTGGAAATAAATTAGGAGAATCCAAGAGGAGACGAGCCGTGATGTACCAAACAGTCCTCAAAAGTCTGGAGTGGTACAGCAAATTTTTGGATTCCGATTCAAAGCTTTTCGTTTCTCAAGATTATTATGGAAAGCAGATGGATGTACTATCTGCAGTGATCGAAGAAGATTTCTCACAAACTGCTTGCAAACTGGGACTTAACACTGTCGGTAATCTGCTGGGATTCAAAAACTCGGCAAGGATCCATCATATGGATAACATGTACAAAGTGATCTTCAATATCGAAGATGGCTTAAAGTTACTTGAAAAAGTAGTTGCAGATCTCAAATCCAATCCTCCTGTCCAATCAGCGGATACAATCGGATTGAAATTACAGGGAAACAGAAATGTTTCGATCACATGTTATATGCTCTATATTCTGGAAGAATTCGGACTAATTGCCCATAAGTTTAGCAAAGGGAACCCTATTAAAGATCAGCTTGAATCGTTTTTAGGAGAAAAGGCTGCAGCAATAGTTTTCAGCAGCACTCAGTCCTATTATGCAACCAAATTAATCCAATCAGAGGTTGATCCAAATATTGTTGACCCAATTTACTGTTCTATTCTGGCAGGAGTATTTTCCAGTATATTGGATTTATTTAAACAATTGGCAGAGCTTGGATTTATCAAGCAAAAGACCCTCGCTGCAGATTATCTTGATCAGTTTCAAGTTCAAAAAATCCAGCTAGGGTTTGAAAAGCTTTCGTTCATCCTTCTTCGAGAAATAATGCCACTCACGATCAAGAGTATAGTAAGAGGCATATCGGCAGTTCACTTGCTCTGTGAAAAGATTTGTAATCTCGGAGATGAGGCAGCCTTAGTTTTGGGTTCAGAAACTAATTCTAATCAATACTTTGCAAATGCAGCCCAACTACAAGATTGTTTCGAAGAGTTCACCCATTTGCTGTCCGAGGAAGATGTGGAGGCACAAATTATATATAGCAAGATTGGTAACTTGATTTCAATGATTGATGATATGGTTGGCAATAGCAGCTCTAACAGCAGCAACCTAAAGTACAAACTGTTTCTACAATTTGTTGTGTTGATTGGATCGTTTTTCAAAGAAGGTATCGATTTCATTGCCAATTCCAGTTTGATTAAAACAGATCCAACTGCTGAATTTGTAATTGTATTTGACGAATCAAAATTATTCCGCAATCACGCCAAGTTCCGTAAATCTCAGCAAGCGTTCAAAGACTATCTCAATTTGACTCTTCGCGAAGTATTTTTGAAGCCTATGCTTCACATTCTAACGCGATACATATCAAGTATATCTTCAGAGATATCCATAAATGTGGTTAAAACTTGGGGCAACAACTCCACTCTGAATGAAAACACTTCTGTACCTTTTGTTGATTCCTCTAGAAAAATCCTCAATTTTTACATCAGAAACGAAGATATTACAGTCCAAGGGTTGAAGGATATGCAAAAATCTATTTTGGCGAACGCAACTGGAAAATATCTAGAGTTATTGGAATATAAGGCGATTTCAAGTTTAGAAAGCACAAAAGAACTCATTTCAATCAAGAAAGCTGCGTTAGAGCGGTACCAGCGTATCCATGCTCAAAGCTTGTATGTTAAATTTGATGGCGTTGAGGCACTGTCCTACAGAAAAGAGTATCTGAAAACATTGGAATCGCATATAGTTCAATTACAGAAACTAAATATTGATTTGGCGAACCATGATAGCGAGCTTCAAAGTGCAGCAAGCCCAAAGCATGCTGGCACTTTATTTACAATGGAAAAGGAGATTGTACCCACTAACTAATGGTAGATTTCCAGTTTAACAAATTTGTGCCAAGGCGTGATTTTGGTAGAAAATGGAAGACTGCCAATGGAAAATATACGTACGATTAATTGGAAGATCAACCAGAATCTTGAATCGGCTGTAAGTTGTGAAGAACGATTGGAATTGATTACCCAGAAAGGACTTGTGGACGGGACTGTCGAACATTTGGAAAAAAGCATTGACAATCTAAATGTAATTATGTTTTGATTCCAGATAAATGAAACCATTGAATTCTTGAAAAACAGCATTCTCAAAATGCAGCACGCTATTGAATCGCTGAAGAAAATTGTGGAGCCAATCTTAAAACTGACTGATAATATCTTAAACTACGCCAAAGACACGGCATTCAGTGACGAAATCTTGAATTCCTTTATAGTAATACCAATTCTAATCAAGACGTGTAAGGATCAATGGAAAAATGTAAAAGCCTGTACCCTGAAAATGGCCAAACTGTCTGAGGATTTGGAGGACTGCAAAGACTTGTCCTTGACCAGTGGTTTGGTAACTCACTTTTAACAAAGAATACATTATTGCACAATATCTCGAGTGACTCTGCAAAGGTAATTTCAACAATATTTACATATTCGAATATCGAAGAATATTCACTGGCGGACGCAAATGAGCAGAAATCCGCCTCTGAAACAGTGGACGAATCTGAAATCCAGAGATTTAACAAAGGTAATTCTCGTTATAATATAGAACAAACCCGAAATCTGACTGCTGTAAATGTATTAAAGTTGATTAAAGCCAAACTTGATGGAGCCGATAATCCTGATCACAAGCAGAATTCTGTGGAAGAACATGTGGATTACTTGATTAGAAGTGCTACCGACGTCAACAATTTGGCAAAAATGTACGAAGGATGGATGAGTTGGATTTGAAATGTATCATCGAAAAATACAGTGGATGAACGGAATGTGTTTAGTCATTCAAAGACTAAGAATGAAAAATAAACAAGATGTCCTTTCAAGATGTTTATTGTGCTTTGGGTTTGCGTGCACTCGCAACACGACGAACATGGTCAATTGAATTCAAATCAACAGGAGCGGACCAGTCGGAACACGAAAGTTTTGATGGGCGATCAATCATATTACCTAATTCTCGTTTAATGTCCTCGCAGAAACCCAGTAGATCCAAGTCGTTGCCATCATAGCCAAACGGATTTTCAATTTCGTGGCCTTGTATTAGGTGAATTATTGCATTAAATCTTATTTAATTGCGACAGATTTATATTTGGACACTTACCGATTGCTTCAATGCCCAAAAAGAAGAATGCTGCAAGAAAGGTAATTGTAATTGCGTTCCAGCCAAGATTTTGGATTTGGAATGGCAGTAACAAGAGGTATATCATAATAATCTGCTTCAAGTGGATAGCATAAGCAACAGGTACGGGGGAATAGACGATTCTTTCAAAGTTTGACAAAACATCCAGCATGCTATTGAGAGTAACGAGCAACATTGCTCCAGTAGGAGCATCCACCAATCCGTCTGCTCGAACCTTTTTCAAATACGACGAAACATGGTAGGAAATTTCGACGGGGATGGATTCAGTAGTTGGATGGTATTGACCTGGTTGAAAGTCGGGTATATGTAACAGCAAATTGTACAGATCTTCATAATGGTAACCTTCTTCATCGCGAAGATGGTGCTTGCATGCAAACGGGTATGCGACGATAAGGTTGATTGCTCCTAGCTTTTGAGATACTATATTCTTATCCCCTCTGGCATCAATGTCATACCAAATAACTCTGGAAAGGTTTCGGCAATGCGTAAATAAGGAACTCCACAGCCTGTATTAACATGAATTACTTTCGTGCTTCCCAATACCTGTCATATGCAGTGTTTGTTCGGAAAACCAATAGCAAGCCAAGCACAGTCGATGAAATTACTATAAACACACTCGGGATGGAGATGTTATAGATATCTTTTTGGTTTGTTGCAGTCCAGACGAGTGCCCACAAAGTGTAAACCAAAATTGGGATAATAATATTTCCCACTACACTTCCACCTCGAATTTGGAACTCTTGGAAATCGTATCCCACCACATTTTCAACTTTCACTCTCCTTCGGTGCACCTCCTGACTTTCGCTTCTAAGTATCTCCCTTGAAGGGCGAAAGTTGAATTCTTCAATTTCAATTTTGACTTCCTTTTCCATTGATGAAAAGATTCGGTGCCCCATTAACGGCCAAGGAAACAACGAAAGTTGTAAATTAAAACTATTGTTTATTTCTGCTTGAAAACAATTTCAATTTGGTCAAATCCGACAATTCTGCTGGCAACGACCAAGTGTGAGATTCTAAATTGGTTGGACGTTCGCATAATTGAGCCATTTCAACTTTCAACTCGTCACAGAATCCTTGCAAGTCAAGATCATTGTGGTCATAACCGAACGGATTTTCAATTTCATGGCCAATGGCTTCAATACCGAGCAAACAGAAGGATGCCAAGAAAGTAATAAGAATGGTATTGTAGCCGGTGCTGAAAATTTGGAATGGCAAGAACAACAAGTAGAACATGACAATTTGCTTCAAGTGAATTGTATACGCGACTGGGACAGGGGAGAATACAATTCGTTCGAAACTGCTGAGAGTGTCAGTCAACCCATTCAAAGCAATGATCATTTGGCCACCAGCAACTGCGTCCACCATTCCATCTTTCCTTGCCCTCTTAAAGTAGGAAGCCAAGTGGAAAGTAATTTCAAGCGGGAGCGAGTCAGTCTCTGGATGATATTGACCTGGCTTGAAATCTGGGACATGGACCAAAAGATTGTGCAAATCTTCATAGTGGAACCCTTTTTCCCCACGCAAGTAGTGCTTGCAGGCAACAGCATATGCAACAATCAAGTTTACAGCACCAAACTTTTCAGCAACCTTTTTTCTATCGCCACCTGCTTCGACATCGTACCAAACCAGCCTTGAAAGGTTTCGACTGTGTGTAAATAGAGTACTCCAGAGCCTATGGTAAAATCGCAATTACTTTCTAGCTTCCCAGAAACGGTCGTAGGATGTGTTAGTTCTGAAAACCAGCAACAAACCAAGGACTGTAGATAGAATTGTAATAACGGTTGGTGGAATCCCAACATTGATTTTAAATTGCAAGTAAACCACACTCCAAATTGCGGCCCATGCAGTGTAGACCAACACAGGCACCGCAACGTCATCAACCACACTTCCGCCTTTAATTTTGAATTCGTAAAATTGATACCCAGCTTCGTTCTTGATCTTTTTCTTTTTTCGATCAATGAACTTGGTTTCACCACGGGCCAATTCTCTAGAGGATCTTGGAGTAGAAGACTCTTCAACCTCTAAATGGGTTTCCTGAATTTCCTTTTCTTCAGACATGATGTAAATTTCAGAAAATCTACTCGGCTATATACTAATTTTTTATGGCGCCTGCTGGGGCGTCGGGATCTGAAACAAAGGACCATAGCGAATACCGAGGACAGCAAAGAGAATTAATGTGCATGTGCTTTGGTACAGACAGCAAGCATTAAGTTTATTAATTTGGATTCGGAATTTCCAAGAACTGCGCGACAAAGTCTGTGAAAAGCGGTTCCTTGATCGTCATCAAACGAAATTCATTTATGCTCTTTCAGTTAATCAAAAAAATTACGAGTGAGCCATCGCCATTGATGTCTAAATCTTCAAATACCTGGTGCACAATTTTCTGGACTTCATCGGCCTTGTCAGTCTTGTAATAGCTGCTATACTACTGTTATTAGAGCATACCATCTCTGCCATTATTTTTACCAATTCTTTCGGTTGAATATCGCCGCTCTTGTCGATATCGTATATTTGAAAAGTCACTACGTTAATGAGTCGTACGTTCGCTCTTTTGAATATCGCTGCCTTCAAAATAAACCGTCAGCCCAGTAATGAATTCATTGTAGTCGATCGTTCCGCTCCTGTCACTGTCAAATGCGTCAAACAATCTCTCTAAGAATAGCAACTGAGCTCCTGCTGACCAATGAACAATGTTGGCTGCCAAGACCTGCGTTAATGTTAAATACATTTTTGAATTGATCTTTGTTAATAGTTCCGCTTCCATCTTGGGCTTTTTCAAATGCTGCAGCTAATCTTTTAACTTCATTTAGCACAGCTGGTGTTAATATTAGAAACCTGATTTTCTACTTTGAGGTTTCTTTTCTACAGCTTTGTTTTTGGCTGGAGGATTCTTCATGGTATATTTATCAAGCAAGGTTATCTTTATCCATAGGTGGATGGGGATTTTCCATCCACGACAATCTGGTAGCCAAATACAGAGGAAAATAGACAAGATGTGAAGATAAATGCCATTTATTAAATTAGTTATTGCCCTTCTTTGAAGCCTTAGGAAACCGTAATGGTTTCCCCTTCTTGTCCATCGTAAGTGTGTTTGTCTTCTTTTTGATTTTCTTGATCTTCTTTTTGATTTCTGTCTTTGGTTTTCCATCTTCATAGGTAACACTGATCTTTGGCTTCTTTTCGGTTGCCTCATAGTCTGACTCTGGCCAATCTTGTTGCGCTTCTATTTGCTTTTTCTTTTGTTTGACATCTTTTGCATCAACAATGCATATGCAAGTTAGTCTACACTTTGCATTGTAAGTGGATATCTGCGGAGTAATTTTAGCGGTATTTTCACCAGCTGCCTCAAGTTGGTTGAAGCAATCTTGCAGGTCCCAAACAAAAATAGTGCCATCTGATCCGCATGTAGCCAGGACGTTTGTACCTTCCAACAAAGACAGATCCTTGACTCGAAAATCATGGCCCGACTCCCAAACACCAGCCAAAGTGCCATCCAATTTGAAGATTTTCAGCATTCTGTCATCTCCTCCAATCACAATTACATCTATCTTTTCTTCCCCGTCGTCTACCTGAGCAAAACACCCGCTGTTAATTCTAAACTTTTGCTCTACCTTTCCAATGACTTTTCCGCTGTCCAAGCAATTAATTTGAACCATTTTGTCAAAGAATACGGCAAAATGAGCGCCTGTAATAGACCACTTGACCTTGTTTGGAAGCGCAGAGAGTTTCATTGAGAATGAGCAGATTGCTCTTTGCAAATCCCAGCATTTTAATGTTTTATCTTTGCCAACACTTAGCAAAACTTTTCCACTTGGATGAACATCCAGGCCAACAACTGTCCCAGCATGGCCCTGCAAACTCTTCAAATGTTCCCAATCAGATGTACGAACAATACCGATGCACCCATCCTCTGAAGTTGTGATAAGGTGGTGTTTCCCAACAAAAGAGAGACCAGTGATAGTTCCGCTATGGTGCATTAAGGATCCTATTTCCTTTCTGATTTTTAGGTCGTAGAGTTTAACATGTTCATCGGTCGAGCCTGTTGCCAAAAATCGCGGTGTGCAAGCTAAAGCTGTGATACAAGATATATGAGCAGGGTAAATAAATGAAGGAACAAGTTCTTTGTCTGTAAATGATCCGTTTAATCCATAAAGTAGTCGTTCGTATGTGCCAGCAACAACTAGAAATTTATGCTCCATTTTTAAAAAAAAATTCAAAAAAAAAGACTCGGGACTTTATCCACAAGTGAAAAGTAAAACTGAATTTATTACAATCTAGCGTCAGGGAAATTGCGCATTGCTTGGCGGATGCCAAGATCAGCCATAATTTCTTCAGAGCCTCCAAGGATTGCACCAAATTTGTAAGTTCTTTGGAATCCTTCAACATATCTGCCCATACCAGTCTTTGTAATGCCTCTTCCGCCAAAGATTTGGCAGGACTCGTCTGCAACATTGTGCGCAACACGAGTAGATAATAGTTTCAACAAAGCAATTGGACCGCCCAACTTTATCGCAGCCTCTTTGTATGACATTTTTGTCATTTGATAAGTGATGTTTTCCAACCAGTTGTTTGTAGATTCAACTTGGGACACCTATTGTGAGATAAATACTAACCATGTGTGCCAATTTGTTTCTAATAACAGGCTGTTCCAACAAAGATTTTCCAAACACCTTTCTTTGGTTTGCCCACTTGAAGCATTCTTCCACAATCTTTCTGGATGCTGCGACCATGCCGGCTACAATGAACCATCTTTCATGGTTAAAGTTGAACTACATTAACAAAGATTACCATAATTACTAGGAAGCCACCTCCTTCTTTACCCAAAAGGTTTTCAACAGGAACTTTGACATTTTCAAATATGATGTAAGCAGTTCCGGCAGATGATGAATAAGAGGTCTTGATTCCTTTAGTTTCGACTCCTTCAGTTCTTTCAATGAGCAACATGGAAATTCCTCCGTGTCCCTTTCCAGTCAAGACAGCAGTGGAGAAATAGTCACTGAAGCTTCCATTTGTAATCCATTTCTTTACTCCGTTTACAATGTAGTGTTTGCCGTCAGGAGTCTTAACAGCAGTGGTAGCAATGGCAGCTACATCCGACCCGGCGTTTGGTTCACTGATAGCCAAACTGATGGTTTTTTGTCCAGTCAAAACTTCCCTAACTACCTTGTCTCTGACTTCCTTTCTTGCAAAGTTCATGACAGGAGGTAGTCCAATCACCATTCCAGTTCCAAGTGAATCTTGATATCCTGGATATCCAAGCGTGCAAACTTCCTCGTGGGCAATTTGTTCATGGAAATAATCAAATTCTTCAGGCTTTACACCTCCTGGTAGTTTGAATGCCTTCAAGTGAGGACCTGGTCCCATTCTAGTGGCCAATAATCCGAATTCTCCCATCTTTTTAAACATTTCTTTGGAAGCAACCTTTCCAGCATCATCGAAAGAGGCTGCTTCAGGCAAGATTTCAGTCTGTACAAAGTGTCTGACAGCTTGTCTGAACTTTTTGTGGCTTTCATTAAAGTATGGAGAGTGGAAGCCTAACGTTAGTATCAAGTCCATGGTGGGTGATTGCCGGGTACATACCTTGCAAAGAGCTTGGTTCTGCATAAGGAACTTGGGAAATTGATCCCGGAGTGTTCTGGATTATTTGTTGCTTTTCATTGGTGATAGATCCAATTTGCAATCGCTTGTATTTTTGCAAGACATCTTGTCTGTGGAATGCGTAAAAGATTTCGGTTGCATCCTTTCCTGCATGTTCCAAAATCAACAATTCACCTCCGCTACTTTTAGAATTAGATTACGGATGCAAAGAAGCAAACTTTGTGATATCGTATACAATCGAATCAATGATGATCCATGCGCTTTTATCCGAACTGTGTGTTGCAACTTCTTGACGAGTGTAAGATGACATTTTGTCAAAGTCGGTTGGCCCGATTTCACAAGCGAATAGCACATCAGCTGACAGGCTTAAGCAGAAATATATTTCCGTGCACTTGCAAACACTAGTTACAAATATTAAGAAATCAACAAATATAATTTTATTGGTATTGGCAATACGAGAGATTTGATCCATCTAGGTTAGCTTCACTTACCTCTAAAGATCCATTTTTGATATTAATGAGGAAAGGACTTCCTTGTAGTCCCAGGCACCACCAGCCAAACGCTTACATCTTAAACCAACTACTTGGAGATTTGGCAATTTACATACCTCAATTTCGAATTCTATATCGTTGAGTTTACATTTTGCCACCATGCCAGTTGTTTGGCATTGAGCGCCGGCATCTTTGACGACCTTGGTAACAATGTTAAACACTGCTTCAGGTTCTTTGGTCGAAGTGGTAGAAACAGAGAATGTAAATCTGGCAGTTCTAGGCTCGTTGCTGTCTTTGAGATGCGCTTTGAACTGATCAATTGGAATGGTTTGCTCTTCGTCATCTCTTTTCTCAGTCGCCATGGTGTGAGCTCTGGCTCTGACAACTGGAATAGGTGGCAACGCAGCAGGGACTTCTGGTGGATTAGCTGCGGTTTGTTGAGCTGGGACATCTTTAAATTCTACGCCGATATTCTTTTTTCCCGCCAAAGGAACTTTGCCTCCTCGTGCTGGAGGGAGGTCGGATGGACCCAATTGTTCTGGAGAGTTGACAGTATTAGCATCAAGTTTTTCTTGACTGATTGGCGATGCTGCAGCATTTGTAGAAGTGGCAGCACGCCTTCTCCCTGCTACAACCTTTGTTGGCGGTGCGCTGGATGGTGGGGGAGGAGCAGTGCTTTGAGTGGTAATAGGAGCGGGGGCAGCTGCTTTTTCTTGCGGTTTCTCAGCTCCAGGCTTTTCGTCGTTTTCTTCTTCGTTCAGCATTTCCAAATCGGTCTGTCTATTTGGTTTTTGTGGTTTAGCAGTGGGGGTAGCAGACTTGGAAGGAGAAGATGCGTTATTTAATCTTCTATCTGCGATAAGATAGTAGGTGGCGGTCAATGAATCGTAAAGTCCCTCATTGAGTGATTTTTGGACTGCTGCTTTTTCTAATCCCAGTTCTTCCAGCTCATCCAAAACCTTTTGATGTAATTCCGGACTAATGGAAGTTGCTGCAATACCAATCTGTTGTGGTGGCTCGTTTTCAAAACCTTCACTATACCACTTGTCCTGCAGAATTTGTTCAACGGTTGCTCTCTTTGCAGGATCAATTACCAGCATTTTCTTAATTAGCTTTTCGCAATCAGGGTTAGCGATATATTACCTGGCGACATGTAGAATGGAATTTGGAATTTACCAGCTATTACTCTAGCTCTCAATTTTGCAAGATTGGACCCGTCGAATGGCAAACTGCCGCATACCAACACATACAAAACCACGCCCAACGACCAGATATCTACTTCTGGCCCACTATATTCCTTTCCTTGGAACAATTCAGGAGCAGCGTAGGGAGGCGACCCACACCATGTGTTTAGCTTTTGGCCTGGTGAAAACTGGTTGGAGAACCCAAAATCTGCAATTTTTACATTCATATTTTCGTCTAATAGTAAGTTTTCTGCTTTCAAATCACGGTGGATAATATGTAATTGATGGCAGTGAGCTACTGCGCCAATAATCTGTCTAAAATGCTTTCTTGCTTCCTTTTCTTTCATCCTACCATGTGCAACCAAATAATCAAAAATTTCTCCTCCAGAAACGTACTCCATTACCAAAAACAATTCATCTGGCGTATCGATCACTTCGTACAATTTGACAATGTTTTTGTGATTGAGCAGCCTCATGATTCTTACTTCTCTAAACAGTTTTTTTGAAGTTGCTTTGTCTAATTTGGCCTTGTCGATGATTTTGATTGCAACCTAGCGTAAGAAACTTTATACCTGCTGCCCAGTGATGGTATGTTTTGCTAGTCGGACCTTTGCGAAATTCCCTTCTCCAATATTTTTGTCTAGATCATAGTGCCCAATAGATGATATTTGCGTTTTTGGTCTGGTAGCCGCTGATTTTGGCCTTTCCGTCATCCTTAATGTTGTGAAGAAATGGGAATAAAGAATGGATTTGATTTTCTGGAGACAATGGAATTCAATTTTACTTGCGATTGTTTTGATTGGCCATCTACCAAAATGACGTGTGTCAAACTTTTTACAAGTAACTTGATAATGAGACAACAATCTGGACATTCCTCAGCATGGAACAAGCATAATGGAGTCGGAGCGACACTGTTAGACAATTGGGTTGAAGAGCGTGCTGTAGGAGATAAAATTATGAAAGAAAGGTCAAATATTATCCTCTTGTCCAAGCAAGGACACGATGTATATGATTATTAAAGCAGGATATCTTGAAGAATAACAGCAAGGATAAACCATCATACCACACGACTCATTCAGATACGTATTCCGCGTCACTAAGGCCTGTTCAAATGAGCTTGGGAAAGAGACGGCAATTACTAGAAGCTGAATTGGTTAAACGCGCAATGTAATCCGTAATAATGTAGGCATGAAGACCAAGTTCCCAAGAGCGATGCAGGAAACCACTGGGAAACTACGACTTCTGGTGATTTTGCCCACTCTGAAATATTCCCACCTACTCGCAAATTAGGAGCAGAGCTTCCTCTAGAAGTAAGTAAACTTTGATTGCAGGAATTGAGAAAAAAGTTTGACAAGCCAATTACTTTTTGGACAGACCATGCTGGAAAAGAATGTAGTGCAGCCAGCGTCTCATTTGGGAGAAAAGCTGCATTTTCTACTCCGATCCAAGAGTACAAGAAGAGTGACTGTAAAGAATGAGCGTATGTAATAAATTTGAACGATAATTTATGACAATAATCCTTTGGCTATATGACATGCCTGTGTTGAATCCAATTGGGAATTCAGTCCTCAAAAACCAACCAATAAAACCTCAGATTGTAAAATGCATCTTTACATGTAACAAGGTGATGGAAAGGTGTGCAATTATAAAGTATCTCGAACCGCAGACCTCTCGTACAAGAAGTCGGGTTGAACTTTTACATTCCGTTCGTCATCGGTTTTTAGAATTGGTTGGATAACTTTTCGATATTTTTTTTGTTATTTAAAGTGCCAAGGGTTAGGGTTAAGTAGAAACTAAAAATCGTTGAACTCCAATATTTATTATCGGTGAATGCAGCCAGGGATCCTCATGCTAGCAATGGATCCATATTATCAGATTCGTTTTCTTTGTCTACATTAATACGAGATACCTTCACTGTCTGAGGTTTCAATCACTCTACGCGATCTAGGAACATAGTCTTCTTCGCTGTCGCTTTCGCTAGCAAAGTAAGCTTTGAAATTAGTTTGTTTAGATCTTTTCCTAGTATTGGCTTTGTAATTCATATCAATTTCTCTCCTTTTTTTTAATCTTTCCAATTTCAACCGTTTGGTTTCTTCCAACCTTTCTCTGCGCTCTTTTTCCAATTGCTTTTCAATTCTTTCTTTTTCTCTTTTTTCTTTCAAGGGTATGGTTATCTGTGAATTGATGTGAGCCTTCAAGAAACCCAAGTTAGATAAAAATACCTTCAGGGCCAATTGGCCATAAATGATCGCCAAATACCTCCAATTCTTCAATTGAAGACGAAACAATGGCCCATTTGGTCTTGTTTTGAAAGTACAGTCTTGATGTTTGGCCAACATGCCAGATCTTGTTCTTGTTTCTATCAAAGCCGCAAGGGGTTCCTCTCTATGATTAGTACGCAATGGCTTACCAATAGCCCAGTGTCCTTTTTAGCTGCGGCATCATTTATTGCCTGCTTGATTGAACCTTCAGATAAGCTCCACATGCAAAGGTAATTCAATATTTGAAGCTTATCCAACGCAGAAAGTATATAAAATGGATGTTCGTTTCTTTGAATACTATCAAATTTCATTGAATATGTAACTTTCAATGGGTTTTCGTGATGATAGAAATCATGCAAATTTTGATCAATTGCTTTCTTTAATAAATAAGGCCAAGTCTGATAGTTGTATTTTTTCTGCGGACTAATTAAAGGCAATAGGGCTTCAATCAAGTGTTCCAAGAGGCCATCCTGTAATTCCTTGTTATCCATCCAATCTTGCATGATATCTTCTTTTTCAGCAACTACTTCCTTTGCTTCCGCAACTTTTGTTTCATTTGAAATCGCATCCATTCCTCCTTCCTTTTTCTTGTCAATTTGATAATCAGTTGCAAGGATTTTCCCAAATATCGCCATTTCCAGATCCATTGGAGAGAAATCTGGAATTTCCAGATACTTTTTAAATACCTGAAAGAAAAAGTAAACTTGAAATGAAGTTTCAATAAGTTTGTTTTGATTCATAGATTTTGTCCGATAGGAAAATATTATTTGGACACGCATTTTTAAAGGTTCTTTTTCAGCAGCATCAATTTCAGCAGCATCAATTTCAGGAGCATCAATTTCAGCATCACCATAATATGGTGGTGAATATTATACAGATCATGATCTATTTCAATCACCTCACTCGCCATTCACGAATATTACAAATAAACGGTATTATTGCCAGCTGTCTCTAGATAATTGTAATATTCGAATTCATTTTTAAAATTTTTTTTAAAATGTCAATCGCAACATTTGGGTTCAGAGCCCTTCAAGCCAATTTAAAAGCAGGAAATGGAATACAGAAATTCCCGTCAATCAAACAGATAAAAGTCGTTTTTGGTAAAGAGACGTGCAAGCTGTTGGGTCCAATTTCCTCTTTTTATGTCAATGAATTACCAAGAATATACGACAATAATAGAGAAATCAAATTCACTACTGAATTCGCAGACGAATGCAAAATTGAAATCAAAGGCGATAAAGAAGCAGAATTGGCAATCAACGATTGCAAAACGACAACTCAAATATACAACAAATTGGTTGAGGCTAGTGGTAAACTGTAATCACCAATCCAATTTTAATATATTCCAACTACTTGATTTTTTCAAGGACTGTTCATTGGTTTCCAATTTGTTCTGTGTTTTTGAATCAGTTTTCAGCTCACTTGTATCCTCCAGCTGTATTTTATTCCACTTTTCATGGTGACACTCTTTCCATATTTTTAGTTCTTGGGCATACAGCGTAAGTACACAAGGGTCGCAGGAACTTCCGCAGCAGGCACTTGGCAATGGTTTTGGAGGTTTTTCGTCTGCCAATGCGATTTTCATCAATTCATCCTTTCTGAATGGGGTAATATCTCTATTTATTTTTTGCAGGGTGGGACTTCTATCAAGTGGATTGAACGACATCGTGGAGAAAAGTTTCATCTAATCAAAATCGCTTGAATCCTCAGATATTTGTGAATTTAAAATCAAACCAAAGTTGTAGAGTACGATTGAATTGAGGAGTACGATCATCTAATTTATCGATAATTCATTCAGGCAAATGAGAGGATTTCCTAATAAATTTTTTTGTCTGCAAAAATGAAGTTGGAATACACTGGATTTCATCCTAAAAACAACTGGAAAATCAGTCGTGTAGATGTAAACATTGATCCAGTTGAATTTTTTGAAAAATATATCATCACAAGAACCCCCTGCATTCTTATTGGATTCCCTGCAGCGTTAGATTGGCTAACCTTGGATCATCTGAAATCTACTTGTGGAGATAGAGTAGTCCAAGTAGAAAGGAAAAAGAATGGATCATTCGGGCATGGTAATACTAGGACCAAGATGAAATTTGCAGAGTTTGTAGAGGAACTGCCAAAAGGAAACTTGTACCTTACTACCCAATATCAAGAAGACGATGAAATTGACGAAGAGGAAGACCTTGGATCAGATAGCGAGGATGATGCAGAAGAAGTTGAGGTGCAAGAGAAATTAATTAAATCTTTTGCTGCTCCACCACTGGATTTCATGATTTCAAATATTCCGTTTGCATTGGATATTTTCAGCGGATTAATACTGTTTCAAATCAATCTCTGGATTGGAATGGGATCAGAAAAGGGGGCTACTACTGGACTGCATCATGACTTTCACGACAATTTTTACTTGTTGAAGCAGGGAAGAAAGAGATTCACTCTGTTTTCTCCAAAAGATGCTGATAAAATGTACACTTGCGGAACAATTTCTAGAGTATTCCGCAACGGATTAATTGAATATGAGAATGATGAAAACGAAAAGATTCGTGGGGATGGGGCATATCTAATAGATGTTGCTAGATGGAAAGTAGAACAAGCAGAATTTGCTCTGGAAAACGCTGATGAGGAAGATAAAGAAGAATTGGAAAAGGTTTTGGATGAGGTAATTGGTTATAATTGTAGCTGATGGATGAAATGTTCAAAATTGAAGGTGGGTTGGCTTTGGATTTAGAAGAGCATCAAGAAAAGGGAAATAAGAGGACAATATCAAATGAATCTGCAAACAAGAAACAAAAGATTGATGAATCTGAAAATCCGCCATCGTTTAGCAGAGTTCCTGTTGAAATCATGGCTGGGAAAGAATCAAAAGAATTCCCACTGATTTCCAAAGCCTCAAAAGTAATAGTTGACTTACTTCCAAATGAAACGCTGTACTTGCCTGCAGGATGGTTCCATGAAGTTACATCGTTTGGAAAAAGTGAACCCCATGTTGCCTTAAATTATTGGCTGGCACCACCAACTGCTGACGATCCAAAAAATCCATATACGGATGATTTTTGGAGAGAAACTAGATTGAATCCAATCTTGGAAATGATTCAGAGTCCTGAAGAGGAAGAGGAAGGTTCTGAAGATGAGGTGGATGAGCTTGCAGATTAATGAATACATCAGTTTTAAATACAAATTAACATTTTATTGGCTTAATTCAAGCAGATGTTCAGCAAAGGTAGTGTGGTTGTCATGTTCAAACACCGTCATTATTGAATCCAAAATATCATCAGAAAGTACTTCAAATGTCAAAAGGGTCTTTGTGATCCTCGCTGTAATTTTTAATCCATAATTGTCGCTCATTCTTGCTAATTCGTTATGATAATCAGAGTTTGCAAATCTTTCATAAACGAAAACAGCTGCTTGGTCATACTTTCCAGCTTTTATGAGCATTTCAAACTCCTTTTGTGCTATTCCACCAATTCTATAAACGACATATGAAATTTCTGGGTTTGCCTGTTCAAACATAAGTCCTAAATCCAGAGTGCATTCAATCTATATTAGGATAAGTTACTTGTTGTCTTTGAATGCCAGATATTAGTATACGGTATTCGTTGAACATTATCGACAGTCGGCCTAAATTAAATGCATGTACCTATCAGTAATGCTTCCGCATGTGTGAAACGCTCTCTGCCGTTAATCCGATTGATTGCATAGTTGAAAAATAGCTCGCAAGCTTTTATGTGTTCTTTTGCAAAAGATTCATAAATATTCAAGAATTCTGGAGACCTCAACTTGGAACTTTGCTTCTTTGCTGAAAACATCATTGAAACTACTTTATCGAATTCACGCTGTTTGAGTAGCTCTGTGCATTCATCATATGCTAGTGCTTCCTTATCCATATCCGAAGTATTCAAATTATAATCGTCATCCATGAGAGACTCGTTTCTGTCCAAAGCCCAGTTTTGGAAAACTGCTTGCAATTCGGTATAATGCTGGAATACACTCTTACATACTGGGATTCCAAGTATTTCTACTTTTTCAAGGCAGGTATAGTATAAATCATCAAGCGGCTGTGTTTGTACTTTTCCAATTAAATTTACTCGAACATATTTACCAATCTGAGGTTCGATTTCAAACACTTGCAGTTCTAATATTAGCATCGCTTACTGTTTGTATTGATCATTGGAAATTCTTTGGAATGGAAATGATATTCATCTTGGCTGCAGCCAACAGAAAATGAAACACATCTGGGAGCATAACAGGGCAATCCGGATTGAAACTGAGCCAAAAATGGTTTAATTTCAATTCTGGTAATTAAACACTTTGAAATCATTTGATAGTCCAAAAATTCATCCACATCCATCTCGGATCCTTTGGAAGACCAAAATGTTGTTTGCAAATCATCAATGGTTTCTCCTATGCTTTGATTTCTGTGATCCCGAGTTGATTCCACAATTCCGATTTCAATTACATTTGGAGGATTAGAATATTTCAAAGAGAGCAAACAGAGCTCTTTAAACATTAAGCGAGGCGATTTTGAATATTTTACATACTCCTTCGATAGTTGTAAAACTGGCTGCTCTTTGAATTTGTTTTCTCTGTGTAAAATTAGCGTCCATATCATATTGCTGTTAATGACATTTCTGAAGGATTTGCTGACTGCTTGCAGGTGAGCGATTGAAGGAAGGTATAGTAAAATCTTTATGACAATTTCGTATGGTAGTATTAACGAAGGATCGAGTTGGGCTGCCTTTATCATTTTTGAAAAATTTTAACAGAAACTTTGGAATGGAAGAAACGAAAATTGAAACTAGAAATGACTGTCTCGGCTGTAGAATTGTCGGAACAGGGTTTGGGATTGGTACATGGATTTAATACAGGTGCTGGTGGATATTTATTTTACGAGGCGAGAAAATTCAAAGGTGCTCATAGACTTACAGTAATTGGCTTGGGAATTGGTAAATTAAACTAATCAAGCATTCAGCTCAATGGGGATCTATCGTGCATTCCTGTAGAATAAATTGTATTTTTTTTCCAAAATAATGTCAGAGTTTCCACAGTATTTCCTGGACTTTTTAAAAGAAAATGAAATTGACAGCAAGGAATATTCCTACGACAAGATTCCCAGATATTTCAGGCTCAAAGATGCAGAAATCGAGGGCCAGTTGGATTTCGAATACGAAAAATTGGAATGGTTCAACGGGTTCTATAAAACTAGCGCAAGTACGAATATAGCATCGCTAGATGTGTATAGGAATGGATTATTGTATGGGCTGGATGTTACTTCAGGGGTTGCTGCAAGAGCCCTGGATGTGCAACCAAATGACCAGATATTGGATATTTGGTAATTAGAAACTAATGACAGTTGCGCTCCGGGGTCGAAATTGTGCTATTTGGCAGATTTGTTGGGTGAAGATAGCACGGGGACGATTACCGGTGTTGACATTTCAAAGGAGAGATTATTCACATGCAAAAGCTTGATTCAGAAATACAAATTAGGGAGAGCAAGACTGTTTCTATGCGACGGCACTAGCTTCAATGTGCCTTCCCCTACAAGAGTAGGTCCCAATGTACTATATCCTGAATTGAAAAAACGAAAGCACCAAGAAGATAATACAGAAACCCATGGAAAGAAAGTCAAGGGACAAAATGAAGCGAATAATACCATCAAACCATTTCATGCAACCCGACTAATTCGAGACGATCCGCAGGTCAAGGGATATTTGTATGATAAAGTAATAGTTGATGCAGAATGCACTCATGACGGTTCAATAGCTCATATGCGGAAATATTTTAATAATGGATGGCAAGGCTTCCAGGAGCAGTTCCTGAATCCAGAGAGATTGAGTGGATTGCAAAAGTTGCAAAGATCTCTCCTGCAGAATGGTATTTGTTTGTTAATGTAGGGTTTCATTTACTTAAAAGTGGAGGTATACTAATTTACAGTACGTGTAGCTTTTCTCCCAAGCAAAATGAAGAAATTGTAGATTGGTTCCTGAAAACTAATTTAAACGCCGATTGCATTCCCATTGGCAGTGCTGAAGAATACCCCACTGCTCCATTGAAAACGAGGATCGAATTTGATGCTCGTATAAAAAACTGCCTTCGATTTTCTCCAAAATATTCTCAGACAAGCGGATTATTCATTGCTAAAATAAGAAAAACGTAATTTATACTATTTATTTTAAATGATCTTGATTTGCTAACTGTATCTTGACTGCTGTTATTCATAAATTACCTGAATATCATTCAAAAAGTCCCCCAATTTGCTACCGCCAACAGTAACCAACTTTTTGATTGATTCATAATCTTCCTGCGCTTGCCCAGCAAACTTACTGGCAAATTCAGCAGCTCCTTCCTGCACTACATTGATCACATTGTCATAACTTGGCCGTCTTTGCTGATTACTTTCCTCGCGTCCATAGTAAGCATCAGAACCAAACCCGGTTTTTCCTTCCATTTTTTTGAGTCTTTCTTGGGCTTCAGAGCTACAATTAGCAATTATTACTTTGCATCTGGATCAAAAGAACCGCGGTTGAAGTATTGATCTGATGAAATGGATTTTGCGTTGCTGAATCGGTTGGAAGCTTCGTTTGATTCTGGTTGCGCAGGGACATTTCCAAATCCTGCTCCAAAACCACCAAATCCTGAAGTTGGTTTGGGGGTTGCGCCAATGTTCTTGTGCCCAATAGCTTCAACTTGTGGAGCAGCTTCGCGGGTGGTTGGATCAAACCCAAACCCAAACTTTTTAAAGCTTTGGTTTACTGATTGTACTTCGTCTTTAGTTTCAGGCTTGTCTTGGTAAGCTAATCTGCTGGAGAATGAATTTGTGTTGCCAAAGGCAGTTTCGTTCTTTGCTTGTGCAGCTTCCATCTGCTTCTTGCCAGCAGCAACTCTTTCTGCTTCTATCTCTGCATTTCTGGCCGCTTCTTCAAAATCAACAACTTTGCTGACTTTTTTTGCTCCAGTTTTTTTTCGAAAAGCTGGAGGTGCTGCAGTAGTGTTCATTGGCACTGAAACTGGTGCTGCAGGTTGTATTGGCACTGCAGTAGGTATTTTTTGAACTGGCGCAGGTGTAAATCCAAACGATGCTACAGATTGTACATTGGCAGTTTGAGGTGCTGGAGTTGCGGCAACTGCCTTCTTGATTGCAGGATTTACATCCCAATCCGAAAAGAAATCGTCATCCTTCTTTTCCGGAACCAGCTGTGCTGAAGATTCCACACCATCAATTACAAGCTCATTTGGATATTTTTTAATATCATCCTGAACCAATTTCATTAATTTTTCTTTGTACATTTGCATTTGTCTTGAAGTATACTTTGCTTTTGCATCTTTAAAGTTTGTTCCTTTCAAGTATTCCTGAGCCGCTTGGTTTCCCCCAACTTTCATGACTCGCAATTGGTCAACAGTCCATGAATCCAATTGAACAGACCTGAAATCAAATTTTGCTTACCGAACAAATGTAATATGCACACCCATATTTCTATGGACTGAAGAACAGTCCAAACACAAATATACACCAAAAGTTACAGTAGACCAGGTTGGATTTTTTGCTTGACAGTCGAAACAAGCCTGGACTTAGTTACTGGTTACCTTGTTGGATTTATTGGATTGAAGTTTGGCAAATGCTTTGTTGATTTGCTCCTTGGAGAGGTGGGACATTTTGAAAAAAGTAAAGATTGGAAGCGTGGCACACCCATTTGTTTGAAACAATTGATTCAGAAGATTACAATACAAGTTTGGGATATCAGGTGCTAGCTATTATTGGTTGGAGATCATTCTCAAATGGAAGGTCTGAGATGCTCTCATTGCAACGTCGCACGGTCGACGGTGTAGCTGATCCGATTCAGCTTGTATTTGATCTGTCTTGGGCATTCAATTATCTGGACGAGCATTCCTGTCACCTGTATCTTAAAAAAGCTGTCCAAGAAAAGTTTCAAAATGGGCTGCAAGCACCTCAGGGAATACATCAAGCTAAAAAAACTAAAAATCCTCAAAGTAGACTCCAACTGCAACGTAACATTAGTTAATGACAGAAATGCGACCAAGCTGCAACAAGAATTTGCACAGACTGCGGAACATTTGTCTGCAACAATTGCACTTTGCACACCATATACTACGATATTTCAAATAGAGAAATCTTTTGTAATCAATGCAAAGCTATTCCCAAAGAAAACAGCATTGTAAAGGAGGCAAAAGTAATTATCCGTCAAAAATTACAAGCAGCACAAGTAACCAGTGTTCCAGTAGTAGGATATTTGTCAACGCAATTGAATTTATCGCCAGGATTGTCAAACTTGGGTAATACTTGCTTTTTCAATGCCGTAATTCAAGCAATTGCTTTTACAGCTGCTCTCCATGAATTCACACCAACAGAGGACCACAAGTTAACAGTAGTTAATTAATAATTACTAGATTACACTGTTTAGACTGATCCAAAAGCTGAATACAGACCGGAAGGGCACAATTAATCCAAAGGAGCTGTTTGATATTCTAAAGTCAAGCTGGGGTGTTTACGGCAGATATGGACAACAGGATTCTCATGAAGTGCTTCGCAGGTTGTTGGACGGGATCAGAAATGAGCAACTTGGGTTCAATGTGAATGGTACAAAAATTGATCACGCTGCAAACGAATTTGCTGATACCCCCGGCACTAGTAAAACAGGAGATTCTGATAGCATTGAACCTACCAAGGAAATGGATATCGATCAGAACGACAAGCAGTGTGAAGATGGATTGATTTCACCCATCAAAAGAAGCAACACATTCATCGATCAAGTATTTGGCGGGGAGCTAGTAAGTGCAATTGTTTGCACTGCGTGTAAAAATGTAAATCTAATTTGACATTAGGTTAGCTATTCGTTTGAAAACTTTTTGGATTTGTCATTGTCTATCCCTGGCATAGTAACATTATATTAATAGTAGGTCGAGGACGGAAAATTCAAAAACTACATGGCCTCTTTAGGACGACAATTCAAAAAGAATTTGTTTCAGCAAAAGAAAGAAAGCGAGGCTCCTGAATCGATATCGCAAAAAATGAACAAGATCAGTATATCCACTGATGTTTCGCTGCCAAAGGAACAGGTTGAACTAATACGAACACTTTTAAAGACAGAAGATGACCAAGAATTGAAATCTGACCCTTCACTATCGCAATGTATCTCTAAATTTTTTGATATCGAAATATTGGACAACGACAATGGTTTTGTGTGTGAAAATTGTACAAAAGAGAAACACAGAAATATGTCTGAAATCACTCTAAATAGGACACTGTCCGATATATCTTTGGATTCGTCCAATACTGACATTGATAAAATTGGCGCAGAGAGGGTCTATACCAAAGCGTTCAAACGCTACATGCTGTATACACCACCACAAGCGTTGGTATTGCATATGAAACGGTTCTCTCAAAAAGGAGTTAGAGTGGCCAAAATTAATAACCACGTTAGTTTTGAACAATTCCTGGATATCTCCGAATTCGTAGCACCACCCCTACCTGTGGACGCTAAGAGGGAAAGACATGTTAATTCTGGCAATTACAGGCTGTATGCAGTTATTGTTCACACTGGGAACTTGAATGGTGGCCACTACGTAGCTTACATTCGGAAGCATTCTGCAGCTGAAGATAAAACGGCTTGGCAATACTGCAGCGACAACCTTGTGAGATTCACCACCTGGCAAGAAGTCGCAAAATGCAGACCATATATGCTTTTTTACGAGAAATATAATAAACAACACATTTAACTATAGTTCCTTTTACTTGCAGCAAGAAATAGAACTATTTCAAAATTCCTATGAACACAGCTCAGGTCAGGCTGATAGTACTTGACGCTCAATTGTCTTGGTTTCATTGCCACGATTGTTTGGTGGCATCTCAGCTTGACTGGAGTAGCTATCTTCATAAGATATCCAGTTTGTAAACCAATATCTTGCAATTCCAGTGTTTTGTGATACCTCGATACTCAGTACCTTGAAAATATATTTAATCGTCAAATGGCGAGATTGTAAACCTCTATGAATTCCTTCAGGCTGTTCTTCAAACACATCAAGTTTAGGTGTTTTTTCTTCGATTTTTTCCGACATTGTGATTTACCAAGTTGGTGTGGGTTTATATATTTGCAAATATTTACACTTGACAGCGCCTCGTTGGCGCAATGCATGGAAACAAGGGGTCGTTCTCATGACAGTGTATCAGAAGTTTTGGCTCCATCAATTAACAATAAGAAAACAGCAAATTAATTAAATCTCTCGTCTTTTCCGCATCCTTGAAAAGCTGGATCGTACCGCCAAATTTGATTTTTTATTTGAAAACCAAGGATATCGAATTCACACAATGCCTTTCATCTTTTGGATTTTTGAAACCTTCACCCTCGAAAACATGACCCAAGTGACCTTTAATTAATGTTGTGTATACCTCCACAATTACTACACGAGATTTCGATCCGGCTCATTCCATGTGATAGATCTATTGTTCGTTTAACAGCTTCTGGAATCGAATCGTAGAAGGATGGCCATCCGCAGCCAGCGTCGAATTTTGTTTCTGATCTGTAGAGTGGAGTTTCACAAGCTGTGCAAGAATAAACTCCCTGTTCATTGTGTGCATGATACTTGCCAGAGAACGGAGGCTCTGTTTGCTTCTCTCTTAATATTCTGAACTGCTCTGGAGAGAGAACAGCCCGCCATTCTGAATCGCTCTTAGAGCTATACAGTCTACACAACTGTGTCGTCCTGCATTGCACCAACCGCACACCATTAATAGAGTGGTTGAATCTGATTGATCCTCTTCCAATTGCTAACCCCTTTTGAATCAAAGTCATTAAAAAAGTAAAAAATTATATTTCCAACTGCAAAATTATATCCATAATCTCATTGATGTCTTGTTCTTGCTTTAAAGACAACCCCAGCACCAATTCATCCACCTTCAAACGTTCAAATAATTCCGTCAAGTATACCATTGGCACTAGATCTGTGCGATCTCCCAACAAATATTCCTCTGTTGGTTTTTTTGTAGCTCGTAGCAAGCTCCCCATTTTCCCAGTTTGTGATATAAGAATGAAGGTCAGATTAGAATATTTGGTTAATATGAATTGAGTCTTGATTTTTTCAGTTCCTACTTCTTTAATTACAGTCTTTGATCCAATTGGAAAGTTGGAGATTGTCATTGAAATTTTGAAAAGTTTTCAAACATGGTAATGCTACAAAGTGATCTATACTACGAATTCTTGGCCGGTAGAAGAATCCCAGCTCAGAGGAAATTGCCTCAGATCTCCCCCTTGCTCCAGTTGGTCTCAGTCGTGCAGTTCGAGTGCATAAGTGGAATTTCATAAATCGCTCATTTCCAACTTGTGCGGGCTTTCAATCAAGATCCCCGCACAGAAAAAGGGATAATTTGAAACAATTTTAATAAAGTAAACAGTCTGCTTGTTCTGCACCTGCGGACAGGGTGGATACGAATCTACAGTAAATATTTACGGTTGGGTAGTGTTTGTTTTGTTTCTCCTTGAAATTCGTGGGACAAAACCCTTTTAGTCGAATACGCCACACAACAATGAAAAGCCAAAAAATTAGTTTCAAACCATTAATGATATTCCTGTTAATCAGTCAAGTACTAGGAGGATTCGTATCGACAGGCTGCTTCACTTCACTCGGACCGCTTGTGGTTCAATCCCAAACCCAAGGAATAGACAGTTGCGCTCAGCTGTGTTCACAAAATACAACCAATTTATATGCGGTACTAGCACCCAACGCATTATGCTCTTGCGTGACCTCACTGGCAAACTTTGTAGCAGTAAACGGCGCTGAATGTTCATTTATGTGCTCCGATGGCCCATGTGGAGGAGTTACTGGAACTAGAGTGTCAATTTATCTATTAACTCAGTCTTCCACGGCAAATTTACCAATCATGGTACCTATTAGTTAACCTAGTCGTCTTCAAGTGCTAGTCCCTCGGCAACAGGCGATTCAAACCCAGTGGTAACCGAAAAAACTGTTGGTTCAGGCAACTCAATCAACCAAAGACAAATAGCACTATACGCATCGCTTGGAGCAGCACTAATAATTGTCGTCATCTTAATCATTGTACTATATAGACGTAAAAAGAAGCTGGAGTCTCTCCCTACTTTACCTCGATTGAATTCAAAGAGAAATGCAGAATATTTACTACCAAACCTGCCTAAAACAGATAATATGATTTATACAGTAATGACAAACTATCAGCCACGAAGACCTGACGAGTTGAGGTTGAATAAGGATGATGTTGTTGCTGTAAAGACGTATAAAAATGGATGGGCTGCAGGCGTCAATGTTACAAACGGTGAGACTGGTAGCTTCCCGTTAGTTTGCTTTGTATCGCCAGAAGTTATGGAAACTGCTATTGTCATTCCAGTAAGAGAATAAACATAAATTTTGCACATTAAAATAATTGCCAGTGGTATTTGGATATGAATCAAAAGACCCAAATCAATGTATTAGCTCCAGAAATGCAATCCAAAGATTAAAGAGATCTCACAAAGAGCGCAACTAATTTGTATAACTTTATTACATGACTTTGCAATTTTGAGACCCAGACACCTCCCTTTCTAATTGAAGTGAATTGGATTTACTATTACTTTCCTTTTCCGTCTTTATTGAATCACATTTGCTGTCATGCAGCAGAGCCGTTTCGTGCCTTTTCACTTGCAGACTGCTGAATGATCCAGTTGGAGAATTCCTTGTCGAGTTGTTGGTATGCTTTAGGGTAAAGCTCCTGGTAGCATTTAGAGATTTCACCAGCGTGTCAACTTCTTTTTTGATTTCTTTTTCCATAACTTGTTTGGATAAATCTGAGCCTTTCGTTTTAATTATAGCTGAGTCTTCATTTGAGTGCAATGTTCTTGAATGGTTTGATTTTAGTTTTTTTAGTGAACAGCTTTTGTGTCGATCTGCCAGAGCTAATTTTGATTTTAGAGTTGGATCTTCTCTTTTTCCTTCAGGTGTTCTTTCCTTTTCACATTCACATAATTGATCTGATGATTTATAACCTCTGGAGCCGAAACTAGGTGCAATTCCATCATTGCATAGCCTAGCGTATTCTCTGCCATCAATTTTACAGGACCAGTCTTTTCCTTTCTTTACCAGTCCCTGTTTTACTCTTCCTAAATTCTTTGAAATCAGCACATTTTGGTTGCATTCCTTTACTCTTTTTTGTTCAAAATCATGAAACCATTTCTTGTAATCTGGATTGTAAAGATCACCTAGATGATACCCATCTTCGATCGCCATAGTAGCTCCTTTAATGAAATGTGGAACACTGGGATGGGCCGCATCTCCAATCAGCAGCACTCTTCCATTACTGTATTTATTGATTACATCTCTATCGTACATGTGGTTTATGAATGGCTTACTTTTGGTGAATAGCTCTACCAGGATAGGCCGGAATTCTTGTTTGACCATTGCTCTGAAATCTTGCAACTCTCTTTCAGTAGCGTTCCGACTAATTTTCCCAATGGCTTCTTGTTGATTAACGGAATAATCACTTCCATCGTCCACATTCTGATATACTAGCCAATTGATATAATCGCCAAGGTGATAAATTACAGCATGGCAGTTGTCTGATAGCTCTAAAATAAACGATTCTTCGGGGAATTGTTGCGATAGTTGTGTTTTAGACAGCATTCCTCGCCAAGCAAAGTAGCCAGAATACCGCAGGACATCGCTTTTGAATACTAGTCTCCTTACTTGTGACAGTAATCCATCCGCTCCAATTAACACTTTTCCTCTATATTTTCTACCCCCTTTAAATTCGGCAATCACTCCTTCCTCGTTTTGCGTAACATACACCAGTTCCCTTTCATATTTAATCTTCTCTTCGGGTATAGATTCAGCCAAGATCTCGTAAATGATGGGCCAATGAGCGCTTTTATATGGTATATCGCTTATCCGTATAATATCCCCATTTTTACTGTACTCAATTTGAGTAAGCATGTCATTTATATTCATTTTAAAATCCGATTGATCAATGGGAAATGTTTGTATTAGCGGCAGTACGTCATGGTGGAGCGCTATACCTCCTCCAATCCTCGTTTCATTCTTTTCCTTTTCAAATACCGTGAATGGAATGTTGCGTTTTAGCAATGCGTTTGCCGCAGACAGTCCGGCTATAGAGCCACCAATTATTAGTATCTCGTCTGAAATTTTTGTTTTTTTAATAAAATCTTAATCACAGTAAGCTGGCTAATGTTTACATTGTTTGAAAAATCGGATAACCCACGATAAAATATGCCTTGTATGAGTGCAATTGCGATAAATAGGAGATTGGTTTGTGTTTATTATTGCACTTGATTGCTAGAATCCACGATGCATACAGAAACTTGTTTAAGCGATGGTGGATTAATAAACCAATTCCTAAATACTATGTATGGATATATTATATGCAAAATAATCAACCTCTGAGAGAAAGGACAGATCTCACATCTTCAGTGAACCGCAGCGCATCCAAGAATGGTAACAAATCCAATAAACATTCGTCCTTGGTATTGTTAATCCACGTTTCAATCGGTACCCCATTATCTACTATAAAAAGATGCTTACCAGGATTAATTCCAAAACAAAACGGAGCGTTATCAATCAAAATAACTTTGGACAAATCCTGTTCAACCAATTGCAAATCTTTCATGAATGATTGTCCACTTGGCGTGCAGCTATCTCGAAAATACCTTTTTGAAATCAATGTGCGAGTTGAATCGAGCCAATCTATTACTGGATCCGCGTATTCCGGCATACTGGCTGTAAATACAACGACTTTGAACCATTCACTGACCTACATTAGAATCAAATACTTTTTTCAAAAACAAGTCGCAGTACGGTCGCTTGTACACATAATATAAACAAATATGCTTGTCAATCAGCACTTCCACAGTGAAATCATGTCTGCCTCCCGTTGTTGTTGAATGAACGAGTGTCTCATCCAAATCCAGGACAAGCGTCTTTTTATGTGGTATCATCATTTTATTCTTTCCCTTTTTTATTTGTTTTGGGTTTAGAAAGGGAAACCATATTATTGTGAGGAGATGTGAGAGAATGTAATTCAGTAGTGTTTCCGTCATGTCCTTTGCAACCATTTTAGTTTCAAGATTAGCAAACTTAGATCTGCTGGTGGCTGCCAGAGAATATACCAGCGGTGAAGAGTCCACTGCTGGATACAGACTTGAGCGCTGTTTCAGCTGGAATGCAGAGATCTGAAATCAGAATAGTTCAACGAATACACTCGCAGTAAAGACAATTGATAATCCGATACGTTTGACTCTAATTACATATATTGATTCTAATTATTTTTTTCTTCCAGTGGATTCGGAACTGAGTTTTCTTTAATAAATGCCTCCCAGTGCTTGTACTGTTTCTGGTGTAAAAAGTTTACTGTATCGGCAGAAGCGCAGGCTTTTCTAAACGATTCGTGCTGCAGCAAGTCCAGTAAGTGTAAACAGTAAGGAAACCTAATCTTAGTTACAATTACACAACGTATTTCGCATACTTTGGGGTTTGAAAGTACTGCAAATATTTGAGGTAGTTGATGAATGATTCTTTTTCAAATATGCGCTGCTGAGCGAGGAACTGCAGGTACTGTGGGTTGCTTAGACACTGAACAAACTCCAATTCAACTTGGAACCTTTTTTCATCCATCGCGTGAAAAAAAGTAAAAATGAAGAGATGGAACTCTAGTAATATAAATCTAATCGATAGCTACAAAAATAATGAGTAAATCAAGTTCCACGGACTCGCTCAACAAGGAGCCTAAAAGAACAGTTAAAAAACCAATAAAGACGGAGGAAAAGAAAAAAGATACCAGATTATCTGTGCGAGAGCCTATTAGACCGTCTATTCGTGAACGAGAGCCAATTTCTATTAGAACTGGAATAGCAAAAGCAAGGGAACCAACAGAAACAAAGAAACCAACAGAACTAAAGAAAGCAACAGATACAAAGAAAGCAACACGCGAACAAACAAACAAGAAACCAATCAAAGAAAAAACCAACCTTGTAGAGGAATACAATAAACTGTTAAGCTCCAAAAACCAAACCGATCGCGATTTAAGAATATCACTAAAACAACTAAGATTGCTAATACTAAAACATGGTATTCCAACACAATTACGCGCTTCAGTGTGGAAAATACTATTAGGAATATACAAAATAGATGCGTTGGAATATATCAACCTTGTATACAAAGGTCCGAGTTTGTACAGTGAAAAGATTGAAAATGATACATTTCGTACTTTTTCGACTGATAAATCATTTACCGATCAAGTGTCATTGGCAATGTTGACTCGAATATTGAATGCTTTTGTATGGAAACTTGAAGAGCATAAATCACGGTTCATGAATTTATCATTCACGTACGTTCAAGGTAATCTCCATTTTATGTAGGAATGAATGTGCTTTTGGCTCCGTTCATCTACGTCATGCCTGAGCTGGATGCATTCTACACTTTTTCTATTTTTATTCAGCATACATGTCCATTGTACGTCCAGCCAGCGCTAGAAGGGGTTCATTTAGGAGTGAAAATGTTTGATAAATTATTATATGAACTGGACCCAGAGTTATCCAATCAACTGTCTGCTTATCCTTCAACTGTATATTCTTTCCCATGGGTAATGACATTTGGTGCTTGTTGGAAGCCATTGACTGAAGTATTAAAGTTGTGGGATTTTTACCTTGCATATGGAATCCACTTGAATATTCTAGCGATTATTGTCATTCTGCAACAGCAAAAACGAGAATTGCTGGCGAAAAAGTAACTTTATCTAATGTAGATTCCAGGTTCAAGTGCAGCTGAATGCCGAGCAAGTGATCAAAGGGATTATGGAGTTGGTCAGCAAGTGTCCTGAGGATTTGTACGATTTGCTATGCCGACACACGTATGATCCCTCTTGCTTTGACTCGATCGAATAAAGGCTTTCATATATCTTTAAACTTTACTCTTTAGGTACATGAGTGTTAACTCTTATAACCTCAAGTTAATCTGTTCGTCCTAACCTTATCCTATAATACAGAAACATTCAATCAGTAAAAGATGAACACTAATCTCGAAAGTTTCAACACAATCATGAAAAAAGAAAAGGACAAAAAAATCTATATTATCCTGGACCAATTGAAAAAAGATCCAAGCAAGAAAAGGATGGAACAACTAGCAAATCACATCCTGCAATCCCGAGATAATTTCTTTTTGTTCAAGTTCAAATTAGAAGATTACATTGATCATCTGCAGTACGAAACGCTCACCATGCTGTATATTCTTAAACATACTTTTGAAAACACATTTTCATTCTACAAATGGCTGTTTGAAACAAATATCAATCGGAAAGACAGCAGTTTGCTGTTGCTTTTGACTAAATTACTGGAAACTGAAACTGATCATTTCAACCTGATTTTGAAAAACATTGTATTGCTGCTGAATCAGCCAATAGATTTACAGTATCTTTTGGAAGCGATTATCCTTATTCATTCAAAAGGAAAGCTGGGAAATTATTTTCAACAAATTATTGATTTACTTGTTGGATGGAGTATAGAATCAAATGTTCTTTTCGAATTGGGGAATCAAAATCACTCGCAGTCGAATAAAAAATCAACGACGAATACCGTTGAACTGCAGTACAAAACAATCAAGAACGAATTGATACAGAAAAACGCGGATATACAAAAAGTAACCATCCAAGACACTATGCTTGAATTATCAAGTTTGTTTATCGAGCACTACAGCTTCACTTGTACTTTATTAAAAAATTTAGCAGATGATTTGCAAGAAAGTAAAAACACTAAAATTCTCTTGATTTTCCAGGCTGTACTCAAATCAGTGTATTCAAAGTATATTCTCAATGAAATTGATTTATTGCCAGTAATAGAAATTGCTCAAACCAAAGATATGGACATAATGTTTGATTTCTATTCTGTATGTTTATTGAATCCCGGGTACAGCTTTATTTACGATATCATTTATGATTTACATTTTCAATTGATTCAGAGTAGTACAGTACAGTATTTAAGGAATATAAAGAAAATATTACCTGGACCAGATAAAATCAAAAATTTGTTTGTTGATCCAAAATTCATCGACGACTACCAGAATTACGATATCCTTGAATTGTTGAAAATCATTATATCTAATGAACGAAACGTTGGCACAGTGTTGTGGAATGAATTCTTGTTGATGCAAGAAGAAACTAAAAAAACCAAAAACAAAACTGATTTCTATTTACAAATATTCTCAGTCTACAAAAACAACGACGCATTACCCTTATTCAAGAAACTGTACAATCTCAAACTAAATGAGCAAACATTGGTTCATTTGTACCAATTATGCAACACGAATCAGTATTTTACCAAGGATCATGAAGCAATAGATTTACAATTTCAAATTATAAATACATTTGCAAAGCCAAACCATTATTCAAGAAATCTGCTAGGTTTAAATTGGCTTTATGGAATAATTCAGCTGAAAAAGGTTGTTGGTGATTCATTAATACTCAAATTAGAGCAATCATTGATCTTGTACTTGAAATCAAGCGGTAACTCTGGATTAAAGTAGTTGTCGAAAAAGACGCGAGTATAAAGTGCAAGATTGCAGAGATGTGGACGTTGTATCTGGGTTCTTTTGGGAAGAATAGAAGAAATCTTAATAATACTTTTCTGGTCCAGCAATTATTCTTGCAGCGATTGAATGATATTGATTCATCGACCAGACAAGCATTTTTCACTTGCCTATGTTCTATTGATCCTATAGATTCGTGTTTGTCTATACCCAACCAGAATTATGACGAATTCAAAAGATTGATTATATCAGCACCTTCATCAGGAACGTTCAAGTCAAACCATTTCAATTTTGTAGCTAGTTATATAGGAATGGCAAGCTATATTCAGCACATTGACGAATACTACATTTCGAGCACGCAGCAGGATCTATCTGAGTGGCTACCTTCTTTGTTTTACATTACCCAAATGGAAAATATTTTGAAATCGTTTTCGAATTCCAATATCTCCAATGTGCTTCAATCTGCCCTGATTACCAACGATTCATTGATGTATTGGGCACTGTGGGAAGCTGCGCGCTACCTTGTATTGAAAAGATTGAAATGTGCGCTTGGAGGTCCATTACAAACGCTGGAAGCAATTGAAAATACCCTGGATGCATATATCGCTCTATTCGATCAGAAAAGCAAATCAGACAACAAGCAGTACTGTGACTTGCTTAAACGCCAATCGCATTTGCTAATGTTTATCGAAATGCTCGAAATTCAAGTATTAAATGCTGCACGAGGATGTTCAAATATATGCTCCACTCCGCCGAAACACTGTATTCTGTTTTTCAACGCAAACTTGAAAGTGTGCCAAGATTGGTTCACCAGAATACGAGGTAAAATGACGAAATGTGCAATCAGATCTGAAAATGATGGAAGTGTGTTAGGAAATGGGTTTAAATCCTTATCAGAACTGTTCAAGAGCCCAAATGATAAAGATTGGAACGAAAATGTTTACCAATGTTTTCATTCGCTATCGACAACTCTGGTTAGTATAAAGGATACGGACGGATTGGTCGGATTGGAAAAGTATTGGAAAAAGAATGTCCCTCGAAATAACTCAGTATTCAGTTCACAGAGCGCATTGAAATCATTGCATATAAACCCGTACATTACCCAGGGAAATCTTGAACATGCAGTGAATGAATGTAATAATTTTTTATCAACCCACGATGAAGTGAATATCGTTAGCGATGCTATTCAACAACAAGTAAATCTCCTTAATATAGCTGGTAAATTGTCTAATGTCGTTGAATGACTGGGATTCGCTGTCAACCTTCTTCCAGCAGGACCAGAGCAGATTAGAAAAATATCCTTTCGAATCAAAAATGCTAAACCATTGGAATACAGATGAATTGGATTCGAAAACAGCTGAAATATCGCAGCTTTTGATGCAGAAAGGTATTTCGAAAACCGTGTTTGAATTGAGTGTGTGTAATATCAAGGAAAAGGATTTATCAGTGCTTGAACAAATACAAGACTTGATTTCAACATGCACTTTAAACAATACATTTAGAACAATCAATAATGTCCTGTTGGTTCAAATCATGATGCATTTCATTAATAATCAAGAAGCAGGGATACGAATTGGAAAAGCGAAACCAAAGGATCGTATTTCTTCAGCTACAATCAACGGAAAGAATCTGGGCCAATGGATCGAGCTGTACCATTTGTTTAGAAAGAATGAAAAGCAGCGCGACCCTGATTTGGATGAAATTGCAAATATCTTGACTTTTCTATCTTGTGATACCAAGAATCTTTTATTGGCAAACAGATTAATCAATTCTATGCAGCAATCCCTTACACCATCTGCTGCACTAAAAAATATTTTCAAGAAAGCCAGATTGAACTTTGAACAGCACAACATAAGCCAAGCTTTTGTTTTGTTGTTGGATACTGTTAATTTCCAGATTGAACAGCCGGATATGTTTGATCTGGAAATAAAAGCCAGAGCTTGCCATTGGTTTGCTCTTTGGAACCAGCCTATCCGATTAGAAATGAATAGCAAGTCAATGAAATCAATGGAATTGTGTTTGGGTAAACAGTTGGATTTTAAAGCGTTTCCAAAGCTGGAAGATTGGATCGCCAATAGTTTCTTTGAATTGTCTACCAAAATTGCACCTAAATATGCAAAATCTTGGTACATGTATGGAAGTTTCTGTTACAGGTTTGGAAGAAAAGTATTGGACGACTTGATACAAAATTTACATTCCGAGTTTTTCAGCGAAGAGTTGCATGCGATCCAATCCGTCATCAAGGACCAGTCTGATGAATTTTTTGAAAAAATTATGAAATCATTCTTGTTCAATTTGGGAGAAGTAAAGGAAGATTCTCAAGATTTCAAAAACTGGAAAATGGAGTTGAATCATGAGGAGGTTGAACAGATTGAGCGCATACTGGTACAAATTCAAGCTATTTTATTTGGAAAATTCGAATCTAGTGCTGAATCTTACTTTGAATACCTCAAAGTATATCAATATGCGTTGATTGAAATGAACGACCAAGTAACTATCCACTAATGTAGCATAAAGTTAGCCAGGCGGAAGTTATTACATCCACTTTAAGGGTGGTTCGGATATTTGTTCGTTATGGTATTGCTATGGATGGTCTATTTACAACAGGGTTCAAAGATACTCCTCTTGTGCCGTGGAAAAACGTTATTCCTCAGCTATTCTCTAGATTACACCACCCTGAAGAGTTTGTGCGTAAAGAAATCGCAAATCTTATTTGCCGTATTGGTGGATCAACTCCACATTTGATTATTTATCCAGCAATACTGGGTGACTCGGATAACGCTGAAACCATATCCAGTGATTCTTATGCTTTCATTATTAATTCACTGAACATCAACAACGAAACTTTGGTGAACGATGTAAAAAGATGGATACAGGAATTACAGAGAATAACTGTGCTCTGGGAGGAGACGTGGCAATCTGGCTTGGAGCATCTGCGCGGAGAAATCCAAGCAAGAGTTACCAAACTTAATAGAGATATAAGCAGGATTAATTCAAATACCTCGCTGGCTGAATCCGAACAAGCACAACTGATTAACCAAACGGTATCCAGCCTCCTCAAACCACTTATCTTTGCAGTTGAAAAGATGTGTGAAAGCACCTATCTAAAAGGCGCTGTTACACCACATGAACGCAAATTTATTGACCGCTATGCCAAGCTAATTGAGGCTGCGCTTGCCTTTTTGACAAATTGTAATCAATCCACAGATTTTGCAACCATTTGGATTCCTTTTAATGAGGTGTGCTGCAATTAACGTAGATCTTGCAAAATATGACTAATGACTCGAAGAATATCAAAAATTCCACTCTTTCATTAAAGTCGCTAAGTCCATACTTGGCCAATTTATCTGGATCTGCCATTCATATGCCTGGATTAGAACTGGAAGAAATAGTAATGATTGACTCGTGCTTCAACGAAGTGAAATTAATTCCGACCAAAACTAAGCCAAAGAGGATACAGTTACACTCGTCCAATGGCAAATCTTATTCATATTTACTTAAAGGTCATGAAGACCTGCACTTGGATGAAAGGATCCAGCAATTTATTGAAATCACAAACAAGTTGCTGCAATCGGACAATTCCACGTCGTCCAGAGAACTACACGCGAGAACATACAGCGTAATTCCTTATGGAAGATCATATGGGATGATTCAGTGGATTGATAACGCTTCCGGGATTTTCTCGCTGTATCGCAAATGGCAATATTGGGAACATACTGCAAAATTACTGCAAAAGAACGAGGAAGTCAATATAGCAGCGAGTCATCCCCCAAGACCTTACGATAACTTTATGGGTAAAATACAAAATGCAGTCAAAAATGGAAAATTGGGCAAGACAGTCCCTCGAAATCAATGGCCGTTGGAAGTATTGAAAAGTGTATTTTTGGAACTTTGCAAGGAAACACCCCCAGATATATTGGCAAATGAACTCTGGAGCTCTTCTTGCACTCCAATATCTTGGTGGTTCAAGGCAAAGAAATTTTCACAAACAGTAGCTGTGATGTCTATTATAGGTTATATTCTTGGGCTAGGCGACCGACATTTGGACAATATTCTGATTGATTTGGAAGAAGGTAGTATTGTTCATGTGGATTTCAATGTATGTTTTGAAAAGGGTAAACGATTAAGAGTTCCAGAGACTGTCCCTTTTAGGCTTACCCAAAACATTATCACCGCTTTTGGCCCGACTGGAATCGAAGGCTCTTTCCGAATCGCTTGCCAGGAAGTGCTGAAAACTCTGCGAAAGAACCAAGAAATACTACTTACACTACTCGAGGCTTTCATTTATGATCCACTGGTTGACTGGACGTCCAACAATACATCAGAGAAGCAAATACTAAATCTCAATGTGAATATCAACCTGTTATTATCAAGGATTAACGAGCAGAAATCGTCACTGCAAGACCTGTATCTTGAAGTGCCTGTTCATATAAATACTATCCATCATATGGGGGCAATCTTGGAAAGTTCGCTCAATAGGTTGGAAGTGTTGAAAATGGAACTATGCCAGTTCAACGAAGGAATCATTTTGAACGCGTCCCAAGAAAAATTGGATCAGGCAAAGTTGGTTATTTCTGAAACTTTTGACGAAATTAAAGCTGCTCACTTTAAAAACAAAAAGTTTCTGCTCAATTATCAAAAAGAATTTGAGAAAATTCGTAAAAATCTGCAGGAGGAAAATGTCAATCAATTTGGCGTGCCGTTTGGAAATAAATTAGGAGAATCCAAGAGGAGACGAGCCGTGATGTACCAAACAGTCCTCAAAAGTCTGGAGTGGTACAGCAAATTTTTGGATTCCGATTCAAAGCTTTTCGTTTCTCAAGATTATTATGGAAAGCAGATGGATGTACTATCTGCAGTGATCGAAGAAGATTTCTCACAAACTGCTTGCAAACTGGGACTTAACACTGTCGGTAATCTGCTGGGATTCAAAAACTCGGCAAGGATCCATCATATGGATAACATGTACAAAGTGATCTTCAATATCGAAGATGGCTTAAAGTTACTTGAAAAAGTAGTTGCAGATCTCAAATCCAATCCTCCTGTCCAATCAGCGGATACAATCGGATTGAAATTACAGGGAAACAGAAATGTTTCGATCACATGTTATATGCTCTATATTCTGGAAGAATTCGGACTAATTGCCCATAAGTTTAGCAAAGGGAACCCTATTAAAGATCAGCTTGAATCGTTTTTAGGAGAAAAGGCTGCAGCAATAGTTTTCAGCAGCACTCAGTCCTATTATGCAACCAAATTAATCCAATCAGAGGTTGATCCAAATATTGTTGACCCAATTTACTGTTCTATTCTGGCAGGAGTATTTTCCAGTATATTGGATTTATTTAAACAATTGGCAGAGCTTGGATTTATCAAGCAAAAGACCCTCGCTGCAGATTATCTTGATCAGTTTCAAGTTCAAAAAATCCAGCTAGGGTTTGAAAAGCTTTCGTTCATCCTTCTTCGAGAAATAATGCCACTCACGATCAAGAGTATAGTAAGAGGCATATCGGCAGTTCACTTGCTCTGTGAAAAGATTTGTAATCTCGGAGATGAGGCAGCCTTAGTTTTGGGTTCAGAAACTAATTCTAATCAATACTTTGCAAATGCAGCCCAACTACAAGATTGTTTCGAAGAGTTCACCCATTTGCTGTCCGAGGAAGATGTGGAGGCACAAATTATATATAGCAAGATTGGTAACTTGATTTCAATGATTGATGATATGGTTGGCAATAGCAGCTCTAACAGCAGCAACCTAAAGTACAAACTGTTTCTACAATTTGTTGTGTTGATTGGATCGTTTTTCAAAGAAGGTATCGATTTCATTGCCAATTCCAGTCTGATTAAAACAGATCCGACTGCTGAATTTGTAATTGTGTTTGACGAATCAAAATTATTCCGCAATCACGCCAAGTTCCGTAAATCTCAGCAAGCGTTCAAAGACTATCTCAATTTGACTCTTCGCGAAGTATTTTTGAAGCCTATGCTTCACATTCTAACGCGATACATATCAAGTATATCTTCAGAGATATCCATAAATGTGGTTAAAACTTGGGGCAACAACTCCACTCTGAACGAAAACACTTCTGTACCTTTTGTTGATTCCGCCAGAAAAATCCTCAATTTTTACATCAGAAACGAAGATATTACAGTCCAAGGGTTAAAGGACATGCAAAAATCTATTTTGGCGAACGCAACTGGAAAATATCTAGAGTTGTTGGAATATAAGGCGATTTCAAGTTTAGAAAGCACAAAAGAACTCATTTCAATCAAGAAAGCTGCGTTAGAGCGGTACCAGCGTATCCATGCTCAAAGCTTGTATGTTAAATTTGATGGCGTTGAGGCACTGTCCTACAGAAAAGAGTATCTGAAAACATTGGAATCGCATATAGTTCAATTACAGAAACTAAATATTGATTTGGCGAGCCATGATAGCGAGCTTCAAAGTGCAGCAAGCCCAAAGCATGCTGGCCCTTCATTTGCAATGGAAAAGGAGATTGTACCCACTAACTAATGGTAGATTTCCAGTTTAACAAATTTGTGCCAAGGCGTGATTTTGGTAGAAAATGGAAGACTGCCAATGGAAAATATACGTACGATTAATTGGAAGATCAACCAGAATCTTGAATCGGTTGTAAGCTGTGAAGAACGATTGGAATTGATTACCCAGAAAGGACTTGTGGACGGGACTGTCGAACATTTGGAAAAAAGCATTGACAATCTAAATGTAATTATGTTTTGATTCCAGATAAATGAAACCATTGAATTCTTGAAAAACAGCATTCTCAAAATGCAGCACGCTATTGAATCGCTGAAGAAGATTGTGGAGCCAATCTTAAAACTGACTGATAATATCTTAAACTACGCCAAAGACACGGCATTCAGTGACGAAATCTTGAATTCCTTTATAGTAATACCAATTCTAATCAAGACGTGTAAGGATCAATGGAAAAATGTAAAAGCCTGTACCCTGAAAATGGCCAAACTGTCTGAGGATTTGGAGGGCTGCAAAGACTTGTCCTTGACCAGTGGTTTGGTAACTCACTGTTAACAAAGAATACATTATTGCACAATATCTCGAGTGACTCTGCAAAGGTAATTTCAACAATATTTACATATTCGAATATCGAAGAATATTCACTGGCGGACGCAAATGAGCAGAAATCCGCGTCTGAAACAGTGGACGAATCTGAAATGCAGAGATTTAACAAAGGTAATTCTCGTTATAATATAGAACAAACCCGAAATCTGACTGCTGTAAACGTATTAAAGTTGATTAAAGCCAAACTTGATGGAGCCGATAATCCTGATCACAAGCAGAATTCTGTGGAAGAACATGTGGATTACTTGATTAGAAGTGCTACCGACGTCAACAATTTGGCAAAAATGTACGAAGGATGGATGAGTTGGATTTGAAATGTATCATCGAAAAATACAGTGGATGAACGGAATGTGTTTAGTCATTCAAAGACTAAGAATGAAAAATAAACAAGATGTCCTTTCAAGATGTTTATTGTGCTTTGGGTTTGCGTGCACTCGCAACACGACGAATATGGTCAATTGAATTCAAATCAACAGGAGCGGACCAGTCGGAACACGAAAGTTTTGATGGGCGATCAATCATATTACCTAATTCTCGTTTAATGTCCTCGCAGAAACCCAGTAGATCCAAGTCGTTGCCATCATAGCCAAACGGATTTTCAATTTCATGGCCTTGTATTAGGTGAATTATTGCATTAAATCTTATTTAATTGCGACAGATTTATATTTGGACACTTACCGATTGCTTCAATGCCCAAAAAGAAGAATGCTGCAAGAAAGGTAATTGTAATTGCGTTCCAGCCAAGGTTTTGGATTTGGAATGGCAGTAACAAGAGGTATATCATAATAATCTGCTTCAGGTGGATAGCATAAGCAACAGGCACGGGGGAATAGACGATTCTTTCAAAGTTTGACAAAACATCCAGCATGCTATTGAGAGTAACGAGCAACATTGCTCCAGTAGGAGCATCCACCAATCCGTCTGCTCGAACCTTTTTCAAATACGACGAAACATGGTAGGAAATTTCGACAGGGATGGACTCAGTAGTTGGATGGTATTGACCTGGTTGAAAGTCGGGTATATGTAACAGCAAATTGTACAGATCTTCATAATGGTAACCTTCTTCGTCGCGAAGATGGTGCTTGCATGCAAACGGGTATGCGACGATAAGGTTGATTGCTCCCAGCTTTTGAGATACTATATTCTTATCCCCTCTGGCATCAATGTCATACCAAATAACTCTGGAAAGGTTTCGGCAATGCGTAAATAAGGAACTCCACAGCCTGTATTAACATGAATTACTTTCGTGCTTCCCAATACCTGTCATATGCAGTGTTTGTTCGGAAAACCAATAGCAAGCCAAGCACAGTCGATGAAATTACTATAAACACACTCGGGATGGAGATGTTATAGATATCTTTTTGGTTTGTTGCAGTCCAGACGAGTGCCCACAAAGTGTAAACCAAAATTGGGATAATAATATTCCCCACTACGCTTCCACCTCGAATTTGGAACTCTTGGAAATCGTATCCCACCACATTTTCAACTTTCACTCTCCTTCGGTGCACCTCCTGACTTTCGCTTCTAAGTATCTCCCTTGAAGGGCGAAAGTTGAATTCTTCAATTTCGATTTTGACTTCCTTTTCCATTGATGAAAGATTCGGTGCCCCATTAACGGCCAAGGAAACAAAGTGGGACACGAAAGTTGTAAATTAAAACTATTGTTTATTTCTGCTTGAAAACAATTTCAATTTGGTCAAATCCGACAGTTCTGCTGGCAACGACCAAGTGTGAGATTCTAAATTGGTTGGACGTTCGCATAATTGAGCCATTTCAACTTTCAACTCGTCACAGAATCCTTGCAAGTCAAGATCATTGTGGTCATAACCGAACGGATTTTCAATTTCATGGCCAATGGCTTCAATACCGAGCAAACAGAAGGATGCCAAGAAAGTAATAAGAATGGTGTTGTAGCCGGTGCTGAAAATTTGGAATGGCAAGAACAACAAGTAGAACATGACAATTTGCTTCAAGTGAATCGTATACGCGACTGGGACAGGGGAGAATACAATTCGTTCGAAACTGCTGAGAGTGTCAGTCAGCCCATTCAAAGCAATGATCATTTGGCCACCAGCAACTGCGTCCACCATTCCATCTTTCCTTGCCCTCTTAAAGTAGGAAGCCAAGTGGAAAGTAATTTCAAGCGGGAGCGAGTCAGTCTCTGGATGATATTGACCTGGCTTGAAATCTGGGACATGGACCAAAAGATTGTGCAGATCTTCATAGTGGAACCCTTTTTCCCCACGCAAGTAGTGCTTGCAGGCAACAGCATATGCAACAATCAAGTTTACAGCACCAAACTTTTCAGCAACCTTTTTTCTATCGCCACCTGCTTCGACATCGTACCAAACCAGCCTTGAAAGGTTTCGACTGTGTGTAAATAGAGTACTCCAGAGCCTATGGTAAAATCGCAATTACTTTCTAGCTTCCCAGAAACGGTCGTAGGATGTGTTAGTTCTGAAAACCAGCAACAAACCAAGGACTGTAGATAGAATTGTAATAACGGTTGGTGGAATCCCAACATTGATTTTAAATTGCAAGTAAACCACACTCCAAATTGCGGCCCATGCAGTGTAGACCAACACAGGCACCGCAACGTCATCAACCACACTTCCGCCTTTAATTTTGAATTCGTAAAATTGATACCCAGCTTCGTTCTTGATCTTTTTCTTTTTTCGATCAATGAACTTTGTTTCACCACGGGCCAATTCTCTAGAGGATCTTGGAGTAGAAGACTCTTCAACCTCTAAATGGGTTTCCTGAATTTCCTTTTCTTCAGACATGATGTGAATTTCAGAAAATCTACTCGGTTATATACTAATTTTTTATGGCGCCTGCTGGGGCGTCGGGATCTGAAACAAAGGACCATAGCGAATACCGAGGACAGCAAAGAGAATGGATGTGCATGTGCTTTGGTACAGACAGCAAGCATTAAGTTTATTAATTTGGATTCGGAATTTCCAAGAACTGCGCGACAAAGTCTGTGAAAAGCGGCTCCTTGATCGTCATCAAACGAAATTCATTTATGCTCTTTCAGTTAATCAAAAAAATTACGAGTGAGCCATCGCCATTGATGTCTAAATCTTCAAACACCTGGTGCACAATTTTCTGGACTTCATCGGTCTTGTCAGTCTTGTAATAGCTGCTATACTACTGTTATTTAGAGCATACCATCTCTGCCATTATTTTTACCAATTCTTTCGGTTGAATATCGCCGCTCTTGTCGATATCGTATATTTGAAAAGTCACTACGTTAATGAGTCGTACGTTCGCTCTTTTGAATATCGCTGCCTTCAAAATAAACCGTCAGCCCAGTAATGAATTCATTGTAGTCGATCGTTCCGCTCCTGTCACTGTCAAATGCGTCAAACAATCTCTCTAAGAACAGCAACTGAGCTCCTGCTGACCAATGAACAATGTTGGCTGCCAAGACCTGCGTTAATGTTGAATACATTTTTGAATTGATCTTTGTTAATAGTTCCGCTTCCATCTTGGGCTTTTTCAAATGCTGCAGCCAATCTTTTAACTTCATTTAGCACAGCTGGTGTTAGTATTAGAAACCTGATTTTCTATTTTGAGGTTTCTTTTCTACAGCTTTGTTTTTGGCTGGAGGATTCTTCATGGTATATTTATCAAGCAAGGTTATCTTTATCCATAGGTGGATGGGAATTTCCATCCACGACAATCTGGTAGCCAAATACAGAGGAAAATAGACAAGATGTGAAGATAAATGCCATTTATTAAATTAGTTATTGCCCTTCTTTGAAGCCTTAGGAAACCGTAATGGTTTCCCCTTCTTGTCCATCGTAAGTGTGTTTGTCTTCTTTTTGATTTTCTTGATCTTCTTTTTGATTTCTGTCTTTGGTTTTCCATCTTCATAGGTAACACTGATCTTTGGCTTCTTTTCGGTTGCCTCATAGTCTGACTCTGGCCAATCTTGTTGCGCTTCTATTTGCTTTTTCTTTTGTTTGACATCTTTTGCATCAACAATGCATATGCAAGTTAGTCTACACTTTGCATTGTAAGTGGATATCTGCGGAGTAATTTTAGCGGTATTTTCACCAGTTGCCTTAAGTTGGTTGAAGCAATCTTGCAGGTGCCAAACAAAAATAGTGCCATCTGATCCGCATGTAGCCAGGACGTTTGTACCTTCCAATAAAGACAGATCCTTGACTCGAAAATCATGGCCCGACTCCCAAACACCAACCAAAGTGCCATCCAATTTGAAGATTTTCAGCATTCTGTCATCTCCTCCAATCACAATTACATCCATCTTTTCTTCCCCGTCGTCTACTTGAGCAAAACACCCGCTGTTAATTCTAAACTTTTGCTCTACCTTTCCAATGACTTTTCCGCTGTCCAAGCAATTAATTTGAACCATTTTGTCAAAGAATACGGCAAAATGAGTGCCTGTAATAGACCACTTGACCTTGTTTGGAAGCGCAGAGAGTTTCATTGAGAATGAGCAGATTGCTCTTTGCAAATCCCAGCATTTTAATGTTTTATCTTTGCCAACACTTAGCAAAACTTTTCCACTTGGATGAACATCCAGACCAACAACTGTCCCAGCATGGCCCTGCAAACTCTTCAAATGTTCCCAATCAGATGTACGAACAATACCGATGCACCCATCCTCTGAAGTTGTGATAAGGTGGTGTTTCCCAACAAAAGAGAGACCAGTGATAGTTCCGCTATGATGCATTAAGGATCCTATTTCCTTTCTGATTTTTAGGTCGTAGAGTTTAACATGTTCATCGGTCGAACCTGTTGCCAAAAATCGCGGTGTGCAAGCTAAAGCTGTGATACAAGATATATGAGCAGGGTAAATAAATGAAGGAACAAGTTCTTTGTCTGTAAATGATCCATTTAATCCATAAAGTAGTCGTTCGTATGTGCCAGCAACAACTAGAAATTTATGCTCCATTTTTAAAAAAAAATTCAAAAAAAAAGACTCGGGACTTTATCCACAAGTGAAAAGTAAAACTGAATTTATTACAATCTAGCGTTAGGGAAATTGCGCATTGCTTGGCGGATACCAAGATCAGCCATAATTTCTTCAGAGCCTCCAAGGATTGCACCAAATTTGTAAGTTCTTTGGAATCCTTCAACATATCTGCCCATACCAGTCTTTGTAATGCCTCTTCCACCAAAGATTTGGCAGGACTCGTCTGCAACATTGTGCGCAACACGAGTAGATAATAGTTTCAACAAAGCAATTGGACCGCCCAACTTTATCGCAGCCTCTTTGTATGGCATTTTTGTCATTTGATAAGTGATGTTTTCCAACCAGTTGTTTGTAGATTCAACTTGGGACACCTATTGTGAGATAAATACTAACCATGTGTGCCAATTTGTTTCTAATAACAGGCTGTTCCAACAAAGATTTTCCAAATACCTTTCTTTGGTTTGCCCACTTGAAACATTCTTCTACAATCTTTCTGGATGCTGCAACCATGCCGGCTACAATGAACCATCTTTCATGGTTAAAGTTGAACTACATTAACAAAAGATTACCATAATTACTAGGAAGCCACCTCCTTCTTTACCCAAAAGGTTTTCAACAGGAACTTTGACATTTTCAAATATGATGTAAGCAGTTCCGGCAGATGATGAATAAGAGGTCTTGATTCCTTTAGTTTCGACTCCTTCAGTTCTTTCAATGAGCAACATGGAAATTCCTCCGTGTCCCTTTCCAGTCAAGACAGCAGTGGAGAAATAGTCACTGAAGCTTCCATTTGTAATCCATTTCTTTACTCCGTTTACAATGTAGTGTTTGCCGTCAGGAGTCTTAACAGCAGTGGTAGCAATAGCAGCTACATCCGACCCGGCGTTTGGTTCACTGATAGCCAAACTGATGGTTTTTTGTCCAGTCAAAACTTCCCTAACTACCTTGTCTCTGACTTCCTTTCTTGCAAAGTTCATGACAGGAGGTAGTCCAATCACCATTCCAGTTCCAAGTGAATCTTGATATCCTGGATATCCAAGCGTGCAAACTTCCTCGTGAGCAATTTGTTCATGGAAATAATCAAATTCTTCAGGCTTTACACCTCCTGGTAGTTTGAATGCTTTCAAGTGAGGACCTGGTCCCATTCTAGTGGCCAATAATCCGAATTCTCCCATCTTTTTAAACATTTCTTTGGAAGCAACCTTTCCAGCATCATCGAAAGAGGCTGCTTCAGGCAAGATTTCAGTCTGTACAAAGTGTCTGACAGCTTGTCTGAACTTTTTGTGACTTTCATTAAAGTATGGAGAGTGGAAGCCTAACGTTAGTATCAAGTCCATGGTGGTTGATTGCCGGGTACATACCTTGCAAAGAGCTTGGTTCTGCATAAGGAACTTGGGAAATTGATCCCGGAGTGTTCTGGATTATTTGTTGCTTTTCATTGGTGATAGATCCAATTTGCAATCGCTTGTATTTTTGCAAGACATCTTGTCTGTGGAATGCGTAAAAGATTTCGGTTGCATCCTTTCCCGCATGTTCCAAAATCAACAATTCACCTCCACTACTTTTAGAATTAGATTACGGATGCAAAGAAGCAAACTTTGTGATATCGTATACAATCGAATCAATGATGATCCATGCGCTTTTATCTGAACTGTGGGTTGCAACTTCTTGACGAGTGTAAGATGACATTTTGTCAAAGTCGGTTGGCCCGATTTCACAAGCGAATAGCACATCAGCTGACAGGCTTAAGCAGAAATATATTTCCGTGCACTTGTAAACACTTGTTACAAATATTAAGAAATCAACAAATATAATTTTATTGGTATTGGCAATACGAGAGATTTGATCCATCTAGGTTAGCTTCACTTACCTCTAAAGATCCATTTTTGATATTAATGAGGAAAGGACTTCCTTGTAGTCCCAGGCACCACCAGCCAAACGTTTACATCTTAAACCAACTACTTGGAGATTTGGCAATTTACATACCTCAATTTCGAATTCTATATCGTTGAGTTTACATTTTGCCACCATGCCAGTTGTTTGGCATTGAGCGCCGGCATCTTTGACGACCTTGGTAACAATGTTAAACACTGCTTCAGGTTCTTTGGTCGAAGTGGTAGAAACAGAGAATGTAAATCTGGCAGTTCTAGGCTCGTTGCTGTCTTTGAGATGCGCTTTGAACTGATCAATTGGAATGGTTTGCTCTTCGTCATCTCTTTTCTCAGTCGCCATGGTGTGAGCTCTGGCTCTGACAACTGGAATAGGTGGCAACGCAGCAGGGACTTCTGGTGGATTAGCTGCGGTTTGTTGAGCTGGGACATCTTTAAATTCTACGCCGATATTCTTTTTTCCCGCCAAAGGAACTTTGCCTCCTCTTGCTGGAGGGAGGTCGGATGGACCCAATTGTTCTGGAGAGTTGACAGTATTAGCATCAAGTTTTTCTTGACTGATTGGCGATGCAGCTGCATTTGTAGAAGTAGCAGCACGCCTTCTCCCTGCTACAACCTTTGTTGGCGGTGCGCTGGATGGTGGGGGAGGAGCAGTGCTTTGAGTGGTAATAGGAGCAGGGGCAGCTGCTTTTTCTTGCGGTTTCTCAGCTCCAGGCTTTTCGTCGTTTTCTTCTTCGTTCAGCATTTCCAAATCGGTCTGTCTGTTTGGTTTTTGTGGTTTAGCAGTGGGGGTAGCAGACTTGGAAGGAGAAGATGCGTTATTTAATCTTCTATCTGCGATAAGATAGTAGGTGGCGGTCAATGAATCGTAAAGTCCCTCATTGAGTGATTTTTGGACTGCAGCTTTTTCTAATCCCAGTTCTTCCAGCTCATCCAAAACCTTTTGATGTAATTCCGGACTAATGGAAGTTGCTGCAATACCAATCTGTTGTGGTGGCTCGTTTTCAAAACCTTCACTATACCACTTGTCCTGCAGAATTTGTTCAACGGTTGCTCTCTTTGCAGGATCAATTACCAGCATTTTCTTGATTAGCTTTTCGCAATCAGGGTTAGCGATATATTACCTGGCGACATGTAGAATGGAATTTGGAATTTACCAGCTATTACTCTAGCTCTCAATTTTGCAAGATTGGACCCGTCGAATGGCAAACTGCCGCATACCAACACATACAAAACCACGCCCAACGACCAGATATCTACTTCTGGCCCACTATATTCCTTTCCTTGGAACAATTCAGGAGCAGCGTAAGGAGGTGACCCACACCATGTGTTTAGCTTTTGGCCTGGTGAAAACTGATTGGAGAACCCAAAATCTGCAATTTTTACATTCATATTTTCGTCTAATAGTAAGTTTTCTGCTTTCAAATCACGGTGAATAATATGTAATTGATGGCAGTGAGCTACTGCGCCAATAATCTGTCTAAAATGCTTTCTTGCTTCCTTTTCTTTCATTCTACCATGTGCAACCAAATAATCAAAAATTTCTCCTCCAGAAACGTACTCCATTACCAAAAACAATTCATCTGGCGTATCGATCACTTCGTACAATTTGACAATGTTTTTGTGATTGAGCAGTCTCATGATTCTTACTTCTCTAAACAGTTTTTTTGAAGTTGCCTTGTCTAATTTGGCCTTGTCGATGATTTTGATTGCAACCTAGCGTAAGAAACTTTATACCTGCTGCCCAGTGATGGTATGTTTTGCTAGCCGGACCTTTGCGAAATTCCCTTCTCCAATATTTTTGTCTAGATCATAGTGCCCAATAGATGATATTTGCGTTTTTGGTCTGGTAGCCGCTGATTTTGGCCTTTCCGTCATCCTTAATGTTGTGAAGAAATGGGAATAAAGAATGGATTTGATTTTCTGGAGACAATGGAATTCAATTTTACTTGCGATTGTTTTGATTGGCCATCTACCAGAATGACGTGTGTCAAACTTTTTACAAGTAACTTGATAATGAGACAACAATCTGGACATTCCTCAGCATGGAACAAGCATAATGGAGTCGGAGCGACACTGTTAGACAACTGGGTTGAAGAGCGTGCTGTAGGAGATAAAATTATGAAAGAAAGGTCAAATATTATCCTCTTGTCCAAGCAAGGGCACGATGTATATGATTATTAAAGCAGGATATCCTGAAGAATAACAGCAAGGATAAACCATCATACCACACGACTCATTCAGATGCGTATTCCGCGTCACTAAGGCCTGTTCAAATGAGCTTGGGAAAGAGACGGCAATTGCTAGAAGCTGAATTGGTTAAACGCGCAATGTAATCTGTAATAATGTAGGCATGAAGACCAGGTTGCCAAGAGCGATGCAGGAAACCACTGGGAAACTACGACTTCTGGTGATTTTGCTCACTCTGAAATATTCCCACCTACTCGCAAATTAGGAGCAGAGCTTCCTCTAGAAGTAAGTAAACTTTGACTGCAGGAATTGAGAAAAAAGTTTGACAAGCCAATTACTTTCTGGACAGACCATGCTGGAAAAGAATGTAGTGCAGCCAGCGTCTCATTTGGGAGAAAAGCTGCATTTTCTACTCCGATCCAAGAGTACAAGAAGAGTGACTGTAAAGAATGAGCGTATGTAATAAATTTGAACGATAATTTATGACAATAATCCTTTGGCTATATGACATGCCTGTGTTGAATCCAATTGGGAATTCAGTCCTCAAAAACCAACCAATAAAACCTCAGATTGTAAAATGCATCTTTACATGTAACAAGGTGATGGAAAGGTGTGCAATTATAAAGTATCTCGAACCGCAGACCTCTCGTACAAGAAGTCGGGTTGAACTTTTACATTCCGCTCGTCATCGGTTTTTAGAATTGGTTGGATAACTTTTCGATATTTTTTTTGTTATTTAAAGTGCCAAGGGTTAGGGTTAAGCAGAATCTAAAATCGTTAACTCCAATATTTATTATCGGTGAATGCAGCCTCATGCTAGCAATGGATCCATATTATCAGATTCGTTTTCTTTGTCTACATTAACACGAGGTACCTTCACTGTCTGAGGTTTCAATCACTCTACGCGATCTAGGAACATAGTCTTCTTCGCTGTCGCTTTCGCTAGCAAAGTAAGCTTTGAAATTAGTTTGTTTAGCTCTTTTCCTAGTATTGGCTTTGTAATCCATATCAATTTCTCTCCTTTTTTTTAATCTTTCCAATTTCAACCGTTTGGCTTCTTCCAACCTTTCTCTGCGCTCTTTTTCCAATTGCTTTTCAATTCTTTCTTTTTCTCTTTGTTCTTTCAAGGGTATGGTTATCTGTGAATTGATGTGAGCCTTCAAGAAACCCAAGTTAGATAGAAATACCTTCAGGGCCAATTGGCCATAAATGATCGCCAAATACCTCCAATTCTTCAATTGAAGACGAAACAATGGCCCATTTGGTCTTGTTTTGAAAGTACAGTCTTGATGTTTGGCCAACATGCCAGATCTTGTTCTTGTTTCTATCAAAGCCGCAAGGGGTTCCTCTCTATGATTAGTACGCAATGGCTTACCAATAGCCCAGCGTCCTTTTTAGCTGCGGCATCATTTATTGCCTGCTTGATTGAACCTTCAGATAAGCTCCACATACAAAGGTAATTCAATATTTGAAGCTTATCCAACGCAGGAAGTATATAAAATGGATGTTCGTTTCTCTGAATACTATCAAATTTCATTGAATATGTAACTTTCAATGGGTTTTCGTGGTGATAGAAATCATGCAAATTTTGATCAATTGCTTTCTTTAATAAATAAGGCCAAGTCTGATAGTTGTATTTTTTCTGCGGACTAATTAAAGGCAATAGGGCTTCAATCAAGTGTTCCAAGAGACCATCCTGTAATTCCTTGTTATCCATCCAATCTTGCATGATATCTTCTTTTTCAGCAGTTGCTTCCTTTGCTTCCGCAACTTTTGTTTCATTTGAAATCGCATCCATTCCTCCTTCCTTTTTCTTGTCAATTTGATAATCAGTTGCAAGGATTTCCCCAAATATCGCCATTTCCAGATCCATTGGAGAGAAATCTGGAATTTCCAGATACTTTTTAAATACCTGAAAGAAAAAGTAAACTTGAAATGAAGTTTCAACAAGTTTGTTTTGATTCATAGATTTTGTCCGATAGGAAAATATTATTTGGACACGCATTTTTAAAGGTTCTTTTTCAGCAGCATCAATTTCAGCAGCATCAATTTCAGGAGCACTATAATATGGTGGTGAATAATATACAGATCATGATCTATTTCAATCACCTCACTCGCCATTCACGAATATTACAAATAAACGGTATTATGCCAGCTGTCTCTAGATAATTGTAATATTCGAATTCATTTTTAAAAATTTTTTAAAATGTCAATCGCAACATTTGGGTTCAGAGCCCTTCAAGCCAATTTAAAAGCAGGAAATGGAATACAGAAGTTTCCGTCAATCAAGCAGATAAAAGTCGTTTTTGGTAAAGAGACGTGCAAGCTGTTGGGTCCAATTTCCTCTTTTTATGTCAATGAATTACCAAGAATATACGACAATAATAGAGAAATCAAATTCACTACTGAATTCGCAGACGAATGCAAAATTGAAATCAAAGGCGATAAAGAAGCAGAATTGGCAATCAACGATTGCAAAACGACAACTCAAATATACAACAAATTGGTTGAGGCTAGTGGTAGACTGTAATCACCAATCCAATTTTAATATATTCCAACTACCTGATTTTTTCAAGGACTGTTCATTGGTTTCCAATTTGTTCTGTGTTTTTGAATCAGTTTTCAGCTCGCTTGTATCCTCCAGCTGTATTTTATTCCACTTTTCATGGTGACACTCTTTCCATATTTTTAGTTCTTGGGCATACAGCGTAAGTACACAAGGGTCGCAGGAACTTCCACAGCAGGCACTTGGCAATGGTTTTGGAGGTTTTTCGTCTGCCAATGCGATTTTCATCAATTCATCCTTTCTGAATGGGGTAATATCTCTATTTATTTTTTGCAGGGTGGGACTTCTATCAAGTGGATTGAACGACATCGTGGAGAAAAGTTTCACCTAATCAAAATCGCTTGAATCCTCAGATATTTGTGAATTTAAAATCAAGCCAAAGTTGTAGAGTACGATTGAATTGAGGAGTGCGATCATCTAACTTATCGATAATTCATTCAGGCTAATGAGAGGATTTCCTAATAAATTTTTTTGTCTGCAAAAATGAAGTTGGAATACACTGGATTTCATCCTAAAAACAACTGGAAAATCAGTCGTGTAGATGTAAACATTGATCCAGTTGAATTCTTTGAAAAATATATCATCACAAGAACCCCCTGCATTCTTACCGGATTCCCTGCAGCGTTAGATTGGCTAACCTTGGATCATCTGAAATCTACTTGTGGAGATAGAGTAGTCCAAGTAGAAAGGAAAAAGAATGGATCATTCGGGCATGGTAATACTAGGACCAAGATGAAATTTGCAGAGTTTGTAGAGGAACTGCCAAAAGGAAACTTGTACCTTACCACCCAATATCAAGAAGACGACGAAATTGACGAAGAGGAAGACCTTGGATCAGATAGCGAGGATGATGCAGAAGAAGTTGAGGTGCAAGAGAAATTAATTAAATCTTTTGCTGCTCCACCACTGGATTTCATGATTTCAAATATTCCGTTTGCATTGGATATTTTCAGCGGATTAATACTGTTTCAAATCAATCTCTGGATTGGAATGGGATCAGAAAAGGGGGCTACTACTGGACTGCATCATGACTTTCACGACAATTTTTACTTGTTGAAGCAGGGAAGAAAGAGATTCACTCTGTTTTCTCCAAAAGATGCTGATAAAATGTACACTTGCGGAACGATTTCTAGAGTATTCCGCAACGGATTAATTGAATATGAGAATGATGAAAACGAAAAGATTCGTGGGGATGGGGCATATCTAATAGATGTTGCTAGATGGAAAGTAGAACAAGCAGAATTTGCTCTGGAAAACGCTGATGAGGAAGATAAAGAAGAATTGGAAAAGGTTTTGGATGAGGTAATTGGTTATAATTGTAGCTGATGGATGAAATGTTCAAAATTGAAGGTGGGTTGGCTTTGGATTTAGAAGAGCATCAAGAAAAGGGAAATAAGAGGACAATATCAAATGAATCTGCAAACAAGAAACAAAAGATTGATGAATCTGAAAATCCGCCATCGTTTAGCAGAGTTCCTGTTGAAATCATGGCTGGGAAAGAATCAAAAGAATTCCCACTGATTTCCAAAGCCTCAAAAGTAATAGTTGACTTACTTCCAAATGAAACGCTGTACTTGCCTGCAGGATGGTTCCATGAAGTTACATCGTTTGGAAAAAGTGAACCCCATGTTGCCTTAAATTATTGGCTGGCACCACCAACTGCTGACGATCCAAAAAATCCATATACGGATGATTTTTGGAGAGAAACTAGATTGAATCCAATCTTGGAAATGATTCAGAGTCCTGAAGAGGAAGAGGAAGGTTCTGAAGATGAGGTGGATGAGCTTGCAGATTAATGAATACATCAGTTTTAAATACAAATTAACATTTTATTGGCTTAATTCAAGCAGATGTTCAGCAAAGGTAGTGTGGTTGTCATGTTCAAACACCGTCATTATTGAATCCAAAATATCATCAGAAAGTACTTCAAATGTCAAAAGGGTCTTTGTGATCCTCGCTGTAATTTTTAATCCATAATTGTCGCTCATTCTTGCTAATTCGTTATGATAATCAGAGTTTGCAAATCTTTCATAAACGAAAACAGCTGCTTGGTCATACTTTCCAGCTTTTATGAGCATTTCAAACTCCTTTTGTGCTATTCCACCAATTCTATAAACGACATATGAAATTTCTGGGTTTGCCTGTTCAAACATAAGTCCTAAATCCAGAGTGCATTCAATCTATATTAGGATAAGTTACTTGTTGTCTTTGAATGCCAGATATTAGTATACGGTATTCGTTGAACATTATCGACAGTCGGCCTAAATTAAATGCATGTACCTATCAGTAATGCTTCCGCATGTGTGAAACGCTCTCTGCCGTTAATCCGATTGATTGCATAGTTGAAAAATAGCTCGCAAGCTTTTATGTGTTCTTTTGCAAAAGATTCATAAATATTCAAGAATTCTGGAGACCTCAACTTGGAACTTTGCTTCTTTGCTGAAAACATCATTGAAACTACTTTATCGAATTCACGCTGTTTGAGTAGCTCTGTGCATTCATCATATGCTAGTGCTTCCTTATCCATATCCGAAGTATTCAAATTATAATCGTCATCCATGAGAGACTCGTTTCTGTCCAAAGCCCAGTTTTGGAAAACTGCTTGCAATTCGGTATAATGCTGGAATACACTCTTACATACTGGGATTCCAAGTATTTCTACTTTTTCAAGGCAGGTATAGTATAAATCATCAAGCGGCTGTGTTTGTACTTTTCCAATTAAATTTACTCGAACATATTTACCAATCTGAGGTTCGATTTCAAACACTTGCAGTTCTAATATTAGCATCGCTTACTGTTTGTATTGATCATTGGAAATTCTTTGGAATGGAAATGATATTCATCTTGGCTGCAGCCAACAGAAAATGAAACACATCTGGGAGCATAACAGGGCAATCCGGATTGAAACTGAGCCAAAAATGGTTTAATTTCAATTCTGGTAATTAAACACTTTGAAATCATTTGATAGTCCAAAAATTCATCCACATCCATCTCGGATCCTTTGGAAGACCAAAATGTTGTTTGCAAATCATCAATGGTTTCTCCTATGCTTTGATTTCTGTGATCCCGAGTTGATTCCACAATTCCGATTTCAATTACATTTGGAGGATTAGAATATTTCAAAGAGAGCAAACAGAGCTCTTTAAACATTAAGCGAGGCGATTTTGAATATTTTACATACTCCTTCGATAGTTGTAAAACTGGCTGCTCTTTGAATTTGTTTTCTCTGTGTAAAATTAGCGTCCATATCATATTGCTGTTAATGACATTTCTGAAGGATTTGCTGACTGCTTGCAGGTGAGCGATTGAAGGAAGGTATAGTAAAATCTTTATGACAATTTCGTATGGTAGTATTAACGAAGGATCGAGTTGGGCTGCCTTTATCATTTTTGAAAAATTTTAACAGAAACTTTGGAATGGAAGAAACGAAAATTGAAACTAGAAATGACTGTCTCGGCTGTAGAATTGTCGGAACAGGGTTTGGGATTGGTACATGGATTTAATACAGGTGCTGGTGGATATTTATTTTACGAGGCGAGAAAATTCAAAGGTGCTCATAGACTTACAGTAATTGGCTTGGGAATTGGTAAATTAAACTAATCAAGCATTCAGCTCAATGGGGATCTATCGTGCATTCCTGTAGAATAAATTGTATTTTTTTTCCAAAATAATGTCAGAGTTTCCACAGTATTTCCTGGACTTTTTAAAAGAAAATGAAATTGACAGCAAGGAATATTCCTACGACAAGATTCCCAGATATTTCAGGCTCAAAGATGCAGAAATCGAGGGCCAGTTGGATTTCGAATACGAAAAATTGGAATGGTTCAACGGGTTCTATAAAACTAGCGCAAGTACGAATATAGCATCGCTAGATGTGTATAGGAATGGATTATTGTATGGGCTGGATGTTACTTCAGGGGTTGCTGCAAGAGCCCTGGATGTGCAACCAAATGACCAGATATTGGATATTTGGTAATTAGAAACTAATGACAGTTGCGCTCCGGGGTCGAAATTGTGCTATTTGGCAGATTTGTTGGGTGAAGATAGCACGGGGACGATTACCGGTGTTGACATTTCAAAGGAGAGATTATTCACATGCAAAAGCTTGATTCAGAAATACAAATTAGGGAGAGCAAGACTGTTTCTATGCGACGGCACTAGCTTCAATGTGCCTTCCCCTACAAGAGTAGGTCCCAATGTACTATATCCTGAATTGAAAAAACGAAAGCACCAAGAAGATAATACAGAAACCCATGGAAAGAAAGTCAAGGGACAAAATGAAGCGAATAATACCATCAAACCATTTCATGCAACCCGACTAATTCGAGACGATCCGCAGGTCAAGGGATATTTGTATGATAAAGTAATAGTTGATGCAGAATGCACTCATGACGGTTCAATAGCTCATATGCGGAAATATTTTAATAATGGATGGCAAGGCTTCCAGGAGCAGTTCCTGAATCCAGAGAGATTGAGTGGATTGCAAAAGTTGCAAAGATCTCTCCTGCAGAATGGTATTTGTTTGTTAATGTAGGGTTTCATTTACTTAAAAGTGGAGGTATACTAATTTACAGTACGTGTAGCTTTTCTCCCAAGCAAAATGAAGAAATTGTAGATTGGTTCCTGAAAACTAATTTAAACGCCGATTGCATTCCCATTGGCAGTGCTGAAGAATACCCCACTGCTCCATTGAAAACGAGGATCGAATTTGATGCTCGTATAAAAAACTGCCTTCGATTTTCTCCAAAATATTCTCAGACAAGCGGATTATTCATTGCTAAAATAAGAAAAACGTAATTTATACTATTTATTTTAAATGATCTTGATTTGCTAACTGTATCTTGACTGCTGTTATTCATAAATTACCTGAATATCATTCAAAAAGTCCCCCAATTTGCTACCGCCAACAGTAACCAACTTTTTGATTGATTCATAATCTTCCTGCGCTTGCCCAGCAAACTTACTGGCAAATTCAGCAGCTCCTTCCTGCACTACATTGATCACATTGTCATAACTTGGCCGTCTTTGCTGATTACTTTCCTCGCGTCCATAGTAAGCATCAGAACCAAACCCGGTTTTTCCTTCCATTTTTTTGAGTCTTTCTTGGGCTTCAGAGCTACAATTAGCAATTATTACTTTGCATCTGGATCAAAAGAACCGCGGTTGAAGTATTGATCTGATGAAATGGATTTTGCGTTGCTGAATCGGTTGGAAGCTTCGTTTGATTCTGGTTGCGCAGGGACATTTCCAAATCCTGCTCCAAAACCACCAAATCCTGAAGTTGGTTTGGGGGTTGCGCCAATGTTCTTGTGCCCAATAGCTTCAACTTGTGGAGCAGCTTCGCGGGTGGTTGGATCAAACCCAAACCCAAACTTTTTAAAGCTTTGGTTTACTGATTGTACTTCGTCTTTAGTTTCAGGCTTGTCTTGGTAAGCTAATCTGCTGGAGAATGAATTTGTGTTGCCAAAGGCAGTTTCGTTCTTTGCTTGTGCAGCTTCCATCTGCTTCTTGCCAGCAGCAACTCTTTCTGCTTCTATCTCTGCATTTCTGGCCGCTTCTTCAAAATCAACAACTTTGCTGACTTTTTTTGCTCCAGTTTTTTTTCGAAAAGCTGGAGGTGCTGCAGTAGTGTTCATTGGCACTGAAACTGGTGCTGCAGGTTGTATTGGCACTGCAGTAGGTATTTTTTGAACTGGCGCAGGTGTAAATCCAAACGATGCTACAGATTGTACATTGGCAGTTTGAGGTGCTGGAGTTGCGGCAACTGCCTTCTTGATTGCAGGATTTACATCCCAATCCGAAAAGAAATCGTCATCCTTCTTTTCCGGAACCAGCTGTGCTGAAGATTCCACACCATCAATTACAAGCTCATTTGGATATTTTTTAATATCATCCTGAACCAATTTCATTAATTTTTCTTTGTACATTTGCATTTGTCTTGAAGTATACTTTGCTTTTGCATCTTTAAAGTTTGTTCCTTTCAAGTATTCCTGAGCTGCTTGGTTTCCCCCAACTTTCATGACTCGCAATTGGTCAACAGTCCATGAATCCAATTGAACAGACCTGAAATCAAATTTTGCTTACCGAACAAATGTAATATGCACACCCATATTTCTATGGACTGAAGAACAGTCCAAACACAAATATACACCAAAAGTTACAGTAGACCAGGTTGGATTTTTTGCTTGACAGTCGAAACAAGCCTGGACTTAGTTACTGATTACCTTGTTGGATTTATTGGATTGAAGTTTGGCAAATGCTTTGTTGATTTGCTCCTTGGAGAGGTGGGACATTTTGAAAAAAGTAAAGATTGGAAGCGTGGCACACCCATTTGTTTGAAACAATTGATTCAGAAGATTACAATACAAATTTGGGATATCAGGTGCTAGATATTATTGGTTGAAGATCATTTCTCAAATGGAAGGGTCTGAGATGCACTCATTGCAACGTCGCACGATCGGCGGTGTAGCTGATCCGATTCAGCTTGTATTTGATCTGTCTTGAGCATTCAATTATATCCCTGCGTTAATCTGGACACGAGCATTCCTGTCACCTGTATCTTAAAAAAGCTGTCCAAGAAAAGTTTCAAAATGGGCTGCAAGCACCTCAGGGAATACATCAAACTAAAAAAACTAAAAATCCTCAAAGTAGACTCCAACTGCAATGTAACATTAGTTAATGACAGAAATGCGACCAAGCTGCAACGAGAATTTGCACAGACTGCGGAACATTTGTCTGCAACAATTGCACTTTGCACACCATATACTACGATATTTCAAATAGAGAAATCTTTTGTAATCAATGCAAAACTATTCCCAAAGAAAACAGCATTGTAAAGGAGGCAAAAGTAATTATCCGTCAAAAATTACAAGCAGCACAAGTAACCAGTGTTCCAGTAGTAGGATATTTGTCAACGCAATTGAATTTATCGCCAGGATTGTCAAACTTGGGTAATACTTGCTTTTTCAATGCCGTAATTCAAGCGATTGCTTTTACAGCTGCTCTTCATGAATTCACACCAACTGAGGACCACAAGTTAACAGTAGTTAATTAATAATTACTTAGATTACACTGTTTAGACTGATCCAAAAGCTGAATACAGACCGGAAGGGCACAATTAATCCAAAGGAGCTGTTTGACATTCTAAAGTCAAGCTGGGGTGTTTACGGCAGATATGGACAACAGGATTCTCATGAAGTGCTTCGCAGGTTGTTGGACGGGATCAGAAATGAGCAACTTGGGTTCAATGTGAATGGTACAAAAATTGATCAAGCTGCAAACGAATTTGCTGATACCCCCAGCACTAGTAAAACAGGAGATTCTGATAGCATTGAACCTACCAAGGAAATGGATATCGATCAGAACGACAAGCAGTGTGAAGATGAATTGATTTCACCCATCAAAAGAAGCAATACATTCATCGATCAAGTATTTGGCGGGGAGCTAGTAAGTGCAATTGTTTGCACTGCGTGTAAAAATGTAAATCTAATTTGATATTAGGTTAGCTATTCGTTTGAAAACTTTTTGGATTTGTCATTGTCTATCCCTGGCATAGTATCTTTATATTAATAGTAGGTCGAGGACGGAAAATTCAAAAACTACATGGCCTCTTTAGGGCGACAATTCAAAAAGAATTTGTTTCAGCAAAAGAAAGAAAGTGAGGCTCCTGAATCCATATCCCAAAAAATGAACAAGATCAGTATATCCACTGATGTTTCGCTGCCAAGGGAACAGGTTGAACTAATACGAACACTTTTAAAGACAGAAGATAACCAAGAATTAAAATCTAACCCTTCACTATCGCAATGTATCTCTAAATTTTTTGATATCGAAATATTGGACAACGACAATGGTTTTGTGTGTGAAAATTGTACAAAAGAGAAACACAGAAATATGTCTGAAATCACTCTAAATAGGACGCTGTCCGATATATCTTTGGATTCGTCCAATACTGACATTGATAAAATTCCAATTGGCGCAGAAAGGGTCTATACTAAAGCGTTCAAACGCTACATGCTTTATACACCACCACAAGTGTTGGTATTGCATATGAAACGGTTCTCTCAAAAAGGAGTTAGAGTGGCCAAAGTTAATAACCACGTTAGTTTTGAACAATTCCTGGATATCTCCGAATTCGTAGCACCACCCCTACATGTGGACGCTAAGAGGGAAAGACATGTTAATTCTGGCAATTACAGACTGTATGCAGTTATTGTTCATACTGGGAACTTGAATGGTGGCCACTACGTAGCTTACATTCGGAAGCATTCTGCAGCTGAAGATAAAACGGCTTGGCAATACTGCAGCGACAACCTTGTGAGATTCACCACCTGGCAAGAAGTCGCAAAATGTAGACCATATATGCTTTTTTACGAGAAATATAATAAACAATACATTTAACTATAGTTCCTTTTACTTGCAGCAAGAAATAGAACTATTTCAAAATTCCTATGAACACAGCTCAGGTCAGGCTGATAGTACTTGACGATCAATTGTCTTGGTTTCATTGCCACGATTGTTTGGTGGCATCTCAGCTTGACTGGAGCAGCTATCTTCATAAGATATCCAATTTGTAAACCGATATCTTGCAATTCCAGTGTTTTGTAATACCTCGATACTCAGTACCTTGAACTGTTCATGAATATATATTTAATTTAGTTTCCAGATAATCTTCCATCTGTGATTGAAAACTTTTAGAAATAAATGTAGTTGGTAAAAACATTGTTGTCAACCATTAGTCACTAGACACAATAATGAATTTTACAGTGAGATGCCAATAAATTAACATCAGATTATAACAAAGTTAACCATGAATATTAATTCAAATTAATTTATCGAATCAACAGAAATTCTTAAGATAGATTTTCCAGTTTGGAATACTTTCCAATGAAAGCAATAAATACAATATTAGTTGTGCATGCTTGAAGAGATTGAAAAACCTGTATTTGCAATCTATATTCTTACTTTGGATTATTCTGAAAGAGCAAGCAAAGCCATTTTTGAAACTGCTCTACGTAAATATTAGTGCATTTAATTAAAAATAACAATCTGCCTGTTTGACGTTAAATTTAAAAACCTAAAGTCTTTGTTTTTCCAACTATATTTTATTCATCTGCAGTTTAGAGTTATCGTCTATTCTTTTTAGTATTACCTTTGATTCAATTTTCAAGTTAAATTTCGCAATAAAATATATCTTAAAAGTGCTAATTAAATCTTCCTTTCATTTTTAGAGCATTACTAAATTGACGAGAAATCACAACGGTATTTTCAAACCTAAAATATCAGCTTTATATTTTCTAGCATTTGAATCGGTTGCGATGTGTTTTGTACCAAGTCAAAGTGTGCAATTTGATGGCTAAAAATATAGTTACCATTTATCGGCATTGAGTCATAATCAAATCTCAGTCTACTGAATAACAGGAACCAGCGACCTCTTAATAGTTCTAATTAATTATCGGCTGAAGACACTCAATTTTTAACAGTGTGGTCTGTCTAACACTCTGTTTTAACCAGTAGAGTTTTTACCTGTTGGAGCTAGTATGTTCTAGCTAATTGGTTGTTGATATGGAATGAAATTAAGAGTTATATTATAAACACATTTAAACTATAATTATTGTCTCTAGTAGCAACTCGTTGACAACATTATTGTAATCTCTGGCCATTGCTGGTAGAATTCCTGAAGGTGGGACCACTATATGAGAATTACTTAATAAACTATCTTATTCACACCTTCGTACACTTAAATTGTGCTGTTAATACAGTAGATATCAATGGATCGCATATCTGGATTTATTTAATCTCGCCTTGGCAATTACCTTGTCTTGGATAGTATTCATCAATATAAGGATGTGATAAAAGAAACTCAGTGTACATTATTTTAAATTCTAGGTGGATGCTATTTATCCAATAAATACATTTTTTCTGTTAGTATTTGTATTTCATTTTTATAAATAATCACTTCACAAATCATCGGGTAGTCCGAATTGCTTTCAGCATGAATTTAATTTGATTCTTTCAGTATTTTGAAGCTTTCTTTAAATTGGCAGCAAACGCGACGTTGAACAGCAAACTTCAGGAAACCAAAGTTGATCAATTTAGAAATAAAGCTTAAATATAGTAAACAATATTTTAGGTTACTCTAACCTGATTTTGTTAAATGTGTTTCAAATTTTGTTGGTTTTATTTGTATTGTGGAATCTATATACTTTTATTTCAGAGAATAGTATTGCAATGTTTCCTTTTTAGTGTGATTTCATGTAATTTGACTTTAGTCAATAATATATTCAACTTTTTAAACCAAACATACTAAACTGATTACTAATCATTGAGTTTTAATTCAATATTTCTGCATATCACATGGAAATTGAAAGGCCAAATCTAAGTTACACTGAATATATCAAGAATAAGACAGGTAAGTGTTTAACTATGGAGTTGGAATGACTACAATTTCATGTACCAGTTTTCATGATGTACAGAAAAACGAAGCTGACTGTTGCAGAATCTTCATGGTTACAGGCACAATAGCAATATATTCTTTAGGAACTCTTTCAGCGAAATCAGACGCAGAAAGTTTGATTTTTAAATTTGGAGATGTCTCGGCCGATTGATAGGTTGAGAAATATTCAAGATGCAGTAGCGTTAACCAAGACATCAATTAGTATTGGAGATGCGACGTTAAATATCCAGCCTCCAAAAAACCCAGAATTTGTACCACATGTGGACAATGTTGAGCATTTGTTGAAATCTCAAACGGTGTTGTCGCACTTGCGATGGATGATCCAAAAGGGAAATTTAAAGCAGGATATGTTTCTAATTGGGTAATATTGTTGTAATATAAGCGCTCCAGGACCATTCAAACTAGCTCTCGCTTTGATATATGCTCAGCTTGCCCAGCGGGAAATTGAGTATATTTCAATTACCAGAGATACTACAGACGGAGATTTGAAACAACGAAGAGAAATCAGGGATGGAAATGCGGTGTATTTTGATCAAGGTTGTGTACGAGCTGCAATAGAAGGAAGATTGCTTATTTTGGATGGAGTTGAAGTAATTTGAACATAATTTAGAAAGCAGAAAGAAATGTACTTCCAATACTCAATAACCTACTGGAAAATCGTGAAATGGCTCTGGAGGATGGTAGGTTTCTTGTTCATCCTAAACGATTTGATGAAATAATGCAATCTAGTGCCAATGAGGGTGATTACCAGAAATTCAAACTTGTAAAGGTTTCGGAGCACTTTTTAGTGATTGCCCTAGGATCACCTGTCCCCAAATACGAAGGGTTTCCTCTTGATCCGCCATTCAGGAGTCGATTTCAGGCAAGAAGTATTACACATTTTGATTATCAAACACACATCGAATACATTAAAAGTCTATTTCCATCAGTTCAAAATGGGTATATTAAAAATATCATTTCAGTAGCAAACGTGATTCAAAATGTCGATCATGATCAAGGTGCTATAATTATCGACTTTCCAACAAACCTGGAAGGGATTTTTAAAGTCCTGAATTCTGTTGATATTGACCCCAGGTTTGTGATACAAATGTGTTATCCGCTGCCGTATATCTCCTCTGCTGATCATCAAATGAAAAATACAACTCTGAGAATGCTAGAAAGATTCCAACTGTTCCTAGACCCGAATTCTGTTGAATTCCCAATCCATTTTGTTCGAATCTCCCAAAAATCAGAATCTGTTAAAGTGTTCAAATTTACTAGTTCAGCATTGCCAATGGAACTCGAACTGAAGGCTGGAAGAGGGAAAATTACTTATAATGACAACTATATCAGAACCCCCTAGTAAATTATTACCTTACTTAGCCACGATAACCTTATTTGCGACATTCTACTCGCACACAGTTCCAAGGATGTTTGTGTTGTGGGTGAAAAGGGAACCGGCAAGAGCACGCTTGTAAAGACTTTTTGCAATCTGTTGGGTTATGGAACCGAAATTATCTCGCTGTACAAAGACATGACTGCAAGAGATTTGCTACAACGGAGAAACACCAATTCTAATGGGGATACAATCTGGGAGAACTCGCAATTAGTTAATGCAGCTATATTTGGAAAGGTTGCGATTCTTGACGGAATTGATGTTTTGTCCCATGGGACCATTTCCTCTTTACAAAGACTGGTATCAGAGAGAGAAATCCCTCTCCCAAATGGAACTTCTCTAGTTGGCGCAAAAAGATATGATTTGCTAAGAAAAAGAAATAATTGGAGTGACGCTGATATGCAAATGAGAGGGTTGTGTTCAATTCACCCGTCATTCAGAATCATCGGTATTGCCAAACCAGGAAACACCAGCAAAAAGTCTAATTGGCTAAATTCTGAAACATTAGCAATGTTTTTGTTTGTTACAGTCCGCCCACTTGGAGTATCAGAAGAAGAATTAATCTTAAAATCGCTATTTCCAAAACTGAAAATTGACATAATCAAGTTGATAATCAATTTTGCCAATGCTATTCGAAATAGTGATTCAGAAACAATCAAGCAGCTGTCGGATAATTTCTCTGTTAGACAAATGATTAGGATTTGCCGTAGACTATCACACTACCCCCAAGATTCAATTTTCAATGTAATTTTGAAAACTATGCTGTTTAAATTTCTTCCTTCCCTTGTAAAACAAGCTATGGTGGATTTACTAAAGCAACATGGCATAATTGAAGCACCAACTAAAACTGATGATCTAGTCCACGAGATTATTAATGATGTACGCGGAAAACCAGTGACTTTGAAGATTGGTTCTGTTGAAGGAAAGATATCTCAAACCTCAAACCCAGTCCTGATTCCAAACATTCTATTCTATGACAATCCTAGACAAACTCTCATCATCCAAGTATTAGACTTTTAATACGTAGGAAATGCTAAAAGATTACAATCTTGGTGAACATTTGCTGCTGGTTGGAAATCAAGGAGTTGGGAAAAACAAAATCGTTGACCGTTTCCTACAACTAATGAGGTTATCTAGAGAGTACATTCAACTTCATCGGGATACGACAGTTTACAATTTGACGTCTAGCCCTTCAATTATCAATGGGAAATTGGTGTATGAAGATTCTGCACTGGTTAAAGCTGTTAAAGAAGGGTATATTCTTGTGGTAGATGAAGCTGATAAGGCTCCAACACATGTCACATCAATCTTAAAATCCCTCATTGAAGATGGTGAAATGGTACTGAATGACGGAAGAAAGATTGTTTCAAGAGACTCTGCAAATTCAACTATGGATTCAAATACCATTGTGATCCATAAAGATTTCAGGGTGATTGCTTTAGCAAACAGACCCGGATTTCCATTCTTAGGAAACGACTTTTTCAACGAAGTCGGAGATGTGTTTGCGTTACATTGTGTAGACAACCCGCCTCCCGAATCAGAGCTAAGATTGTTGCAAAACTATGGACCAAATATACCCAAAGAGACACTTTCCAAATTGATCACAGCATTTACCGATTTACGAAAGCTGGTGGACGATGGTATGATTAACTACCCGTATTCTACCCGAGAATTGGTAAATGTAGTTCGACACTTGGAATTATATCCTGGTGAAGGTATCTCTAGAGCCTTGAAGAATGTGTTTGATTTTGATTTAACTGACGACGTCAAGGATTTGATATTTGAAACTATGAGCAAAAATGGATTGCCCACAATATCAGAATCCAAATTTTCAATCAATCTAGGTGAAACAATTGATATTGGAAATCCAATGTTATTGGGGAAATGGCACTATAGTCCAAAGATTGCACAAAGTATAACTCCAATTGAAAGAGAGCTTGTTATGCGTGGCACATGGGCAATGGACATTTCCAAACATTGGGAAGATTTTGAGATATATAATGGTACGTGATGCTAAACTAGAACGATCCATGACCTTTTCAGAGCTACTGAAATCATTCAAAGGAATATCTTCAGGATTTGTTGTGGACTTTATTGTTGCAAGAGATTTCCATCTATACATCATTTCAACCGACCCCGTGATGCTGACTATTATCAATCCCAACCTGACCCAGAGGCGCCAAATCCCACTTTACGAATACATTCCGTCACGTCGAAACTTGCGTCTCACAATTTCTGAAATTGGTCTGGAAAAAGTCATGATTCATGACTCTCATGAACATAGCCTGTTGTTGTTGAATTTCAGAGAGCAAACAATTTCCAAAACTGTAGTGCTCAATATGGATCCAATGACTGAATCAGTAGCTTTGAGCAAACTATTCCTGGATAAATATTCTGGTACTACTCTCCTAACCTAGTTATTTACCATAAAAACTATTCCGTGTTGGTTTTAGTCGATTGTTCCAGTTTAAAGCAATTATCTTTCGGTTTACCTTTCCAAATTGGGCTCATGGATATCTGCAGAGATAATATTGTAGTTAGATCTACAGAGAACGCACTTTTTGAACTTAATTTAACCTCGGACTCGCGATTAGTAGTCCACAGAATTGAACAATCATACCAAGGTAATATTCATTCTTCAAAGATTTTATTGGACAATTACGGTACGCATTGGTTCAACTTATCGCCTCCTAACTTATATTGTTCGTACTCGAAAACCACACCATTTGATTACAAGGAAATTTTTGGATGGAATAGACCTGAAAGCGTGGTGGGATATGACAGTATTGTCCTTGGCGTGCTGAATCAATATGTAACGGTGAATATTTCGGAACGCGACGATCATCGATTAACTGGCCATATTGAAGTAATATCTAAACAAGACAATCTATGTAGACGAATATTCCTCACCCGACCAGACAAGAAAGGAAAAATGTGCGAATTGACAGATGGGAATATTCTCTATAGCGATTCCTACGGCAATATGAGTGTTTTCCAAATGGATCTTACCTTGCTGAATGAAGATATGAAAAAGTGGGCGAGTTTAACTGGAGCGCTTGATACTGGAGAATTGAAGATTATTATCGACGGCCAACACCCTGACAAACAAGTTCTCGCTAATTCAGAAGATGCTCAAGAAAGCGTTGGCATGGGTGTTGGAAAAGGGAAAGGAAGCGGTTCCGGCGAAGGGGAAGGGGATGGCAATGGTGAAGGAGTTGGTGGCCAAGGTGGCCAGGGAAATGGATCATCTGGCGGACCTGCAGATATGATCCCAGTGGAAGCAAGGAAGTCAGACACTGTAAATCCTAACACGTTTGAATTGCGAAAAGTAGGAGAGTTACCGAAAGAGGTCAGCGACGCACAAAAAGAGCTCCATCGTTTGAACTTGGCAAACCATTTGAAACAAATCAATATGGGCAGCAAAGATATGGAGGTTTTCATGAACTACAAGGACAATGTAAAGAAGGAAATCCAAGAATTAAGGGCCATCCTGGAAACAATTGAAGTTAAAAATAAGGAAAGAGTTTGGCTGAAAAACAAAACTGGAGGAGATATCGATGATGCGAAATTGTACATTTGTTCTTATTTTAGGGTCGATAGTATAGCTGGAGATCGAGCAATCTACAAAATTAGAGGAATAGATGACGACAATACTTTCCAACACAAGCCAAAGCAAATCATTATAGTTTTCGATCTTAGCGCCAGTATGATGAGATTCAATGGCCATGATGGAAGGATGGATCGTTCGCTTGAGTGCGCTTTAATGATAATGGAAGGTAAATAGAAAATAACGCAGCTTTCAAGGGATTTGAGCACAAATTCAATTACAAATTCTATGGACACTCTGGAGATGGCCCTGATTTAGAACTCATCCCAGATAAGATTTATCCAAAGAATGAAAAGGACATCTTTGAAATTTTATCTAGAATGAAGACGCATGCCAACTATTGTATGAGTGGAGGTAAACATATTTTTATATAGACAATACTGTTTCTGCAATTACCACTGGTATCAAAAATGTGGTGAAAGAAGAAGGTGACGACTATTTTGTCCTTGTGCTGTCTGATGCAAACTTGCATCAATATAACATTGACCCAGCAGCAATCGCTAGTGGTAATCAAGTAATAATCTAGAACTGCATTCCAACAGCACTGTAAACGCTTTCATTATTTTCATTGGCAATCTGTCGCAACAGGCTGAACGTTTATCTAGCGGGCTGAAAGGAAATTCCTTTACTTGCCTCGATAATAGGGCTCTTCCTCAGATCATCAAAGCAATTTTCTTGTCGTCTTTGCTGAAATAAACTTTCTAAAAAACGCGACATGTTTGCAGGAAGACAGCGACCTGTAATAAAAAAGGATACTAAAACACCCAATCTAAACACATTTTTCCCCCAGAGTGAATCAAATTCAACGTCTTCAAAGATCCTCACTCCAGAGATGGATGAACCAAATTCAATGCCTCACACAGTCACCGAAATCATGAGTGTAGTTCGGCACAGCTGGGATTTCATGACAAATGCCGAAGTAAATAATGAATAACATCAGTTTAATCCTATTCCATACTCGTTATCTTTGCTAGATGGAAGCTCGCTAGGGAGTGATTTTGAGGGATTTTTGAAAGTTTATGAAGGGGTTGAAAATGCCATGGATTTGGTCGTAAATGGTATTTTTCTATTTATTTAGACTATCACCTGGCATTTAATAACGCGATTCAGAAATTCAGCTCAGTTGTAGATACCATAGCAGGCGCGTAGTGTTTAATTTAGATTCAAAGCGACGAGTCCAGGAAATTAAGAGTAGTTTAGACCAAGGAAAAGAATTATTGGAATGCAAAAGATTTGATTTACTACACTTGTGGGTAAAGAGCATGCAGTACAAAGAAATGAGCAGGATCTTGGAAGCAATCAACGATGTCCAAACAAGCCAAAATAAACTAGAATCGCTGATCCAGGAGAAAATGTATATTGACGCGGTCAAGGTTGTCCGATCCATGGAGAAGACTGTCAACAGTCCTGATTTAACTGAAATCGGGGCTTTGGAGAACATACGGGAAAAGTTGGCGCAAAGCAAACAAGTGATTTGAAGTTGATTTAGTTATTACAAGAAACACTAACAAAGGAGCTCCAAAACCATATTTACTTGAAAAGCAAAGCATATTCATTTCGAATTGACAAGGGTATAAAATGCTAATGTTAGAAATGTAATTGAAACTAAGCTAGGCCAAACTCTGACACTCTCAATTTTGATTTTGGTAGCCTTGGAATAACCTAGAAATGCGAAAGAGTACGGAAACCCTACACTTCAAAAAAGGAATTTTCCAGGAGGATTTCGAGGAGGGGACAGAGTTTGATATTGACTGCTATAGTCAAATGCAGTCAATTTTGGAATGCTTGTTTCATCTCGGGAAATTCGAAAAGGTGCTGGAGGTAATAGGATAGCTAAGAAAGCATCTTAAAGAATATCTACTGATTGACTTGTTCCACGTTGTTGATAGGGTTATTTCGGAGATTGATCAGCTGTAAGCACAATTTAATCAAGACAACCACAGAATTCTGAAAGGGATCTGAATTCAGAGTATTTACACTTTGACGCACTACCTGACCACGTCCTGTTCAATCTCTTTTTGTCAACATTATATCAAAATTTTCAGGCAGTGCTGGATGGCCATATTTTTACATTGGAGTGCACTAAAATATTTTCGGAGGTATCTGTTATTAACATAGAAATCGGGAACAGAGTATGGTACTTGCATTCTAACGAGATCACTACACAAAAAGAGAAATATCAGTTGCTATCCAGAATGAACTCCGGGCACTGCTGTACGACTACCTTTCAGGATCGAGCCATAGCGAAACAACATTCAGTCCTGTGCTTGCCATATCTGACATGCTAAGAGACACTAAAAAGAGAAATGAGAGACAGACCAAAGTACAATTAATTAACAAAGCAACTGTTTCACGTAACTACCAAAGCAAGTGAGAATATCAAAAAAATCTACAGCGACACCATGCCTTCCAGCTTTTCTAGTGTTCAAGTAAAAAAGGACAACACTGCAGAGAAATTTGCAAATGTCCTAGATAGCGGGCATAAATTGATTGTTCCGTCGTCGCCTTCCAACATACTGATTGCTTACAAACCGACCATGGAATTTATTCGGAACATGGAATTTACAGTTGGCTCAAGGTACTATGATTTGAGACTAGATTGGGAAACTTTAATTTGTTCCTGGATGACTTTATTTTCAACGTTTATTTGGTTCGTGTTCAAGAGCAAATTCTTGTATATTACCACTCTCATATAAATGGTATTGATGCGTTCCAAGCAGATAAAAGAAATGACGCTCCTTATCCTTTATTGAAAGTATTTTGAATTAATAGAAGAGCGCGCTTAACATGGGCTTGGCGATGCATGGAATATGCCAGACACTAAAAAATATGCCAGTAAGGGCTAAAGAGGTAGTGAATTTTATGGAATCTCTTTTGTTGAAATACTCTGAAAAGTGCAACAATTATTTCAAGAGTACTTGTATCTGATTTAGGCAATTTATCCAACGATGTGCTGCAAGACCAAATTAATAACGAACAGGATCAAGAGATTTCTGTTATCAGTGTGCAATGGTCTTTGAATGATGAACTGGTTAGTATTTTATCGGATATAACCTATTTTGAAAACAACTCAGTAAAAACTGCTAATACGAGATTAATGTAGAGTTGAATAGAACAGTGTCTCAGAAAGAGACGGCGATGGAATTAAAATTGAAAGGGGAGCGATCATTCCACCGCAGCGAACTTCTTTTAGAACCCCGTAAGATACAAGCATTTGCTAATCTTTTATATGGATTAGAATGGATGATTGATCAATTAAAGTTCCTCAGAAGCCCATCTACAAAAAAAGATATGACAGAAATATTCGCCGTAGAGAAAAAGGAGCTTATCAGGGCGTTTTCGAATATCTCTGACGACAGTCTTGTTGAAGTAATCGCAGAAGAGGAATACACATTTGAATTACCTCTGACTGGCAAAATGGAGCTGTAACTTGTGCTAATCTAGTCAATTTGACAAGATCACTGACGAATACCACGCATTTATCAACCATTTGCTGTTTTCAATAAGAATTGAAGTACGCTGTCATGTGATATATTACTTGGATTTGGCAATGAGAGAAGGAAATTATTGCCTCGAAGAAGAATATTTTGAACCAGATCCATATATCGGATTACTGAATACCGATTTAACAACTATAGAAGAAATGATTGTGGAGGCACTTCCAATGAGAAAAGCAAGGTAATTCATGGTAATGCAGATTTGTATTTGATGGGCTGACCCAATTAATAACCTCGGTTCTATGTGGGAATCTCCGGCATTTGCGTATGATCAACTTGAATGGTGTATCACGCCTGTTAAGCAACGTACACTCGCTCCAACAAAATCTTATTAGCTTTACCGCTTTGTATGAGAAGGATTTATCCAAAGTGCGAAATTATTTCCAGTTGCTCGCATTATCCGGCCAAGTAAGGAGTGCTAACCCAGGAATTGCTGTTGTTTGTTGAAACGAACGTTGGCATGTTTACGTATGAAGAATACCAGGTTATCCTCGAATTGATTTACTGTGATGCGAATGGAAGGGATCCAAAGGAGCTGAGCGAAATCAAAGCAAAGCTAAAAGAGTATTTTGTGTCTCATAGGAACTAATAAATGCGGCTCGAAAGTGACAAAATGTTACAAAATGATTTACTACCTCCAAAATTAATTATTCTTGAGCAAAGCCCATGGTTTCTTCAATAGCAAGAGAAAGCTTTTGATTAAGAGCTGAAAAGTTTTTGTATGGAGGTAAATCCAGACGGTTGAAACTTTGATTAAAAACAATTACCATGTGTGGGCCTTTGGAAGAGCATTAATTTCCCCAGTTTTTTCAATCGTGAATTTTCTTGGCCCGTCAGAGCCTTGTAGATCCTTAAATCCATTGACGGGAATACGGGACGTACCAGTGACAAACTGTAGTAAACGGGATTTCTTTTCAGAGTCCCATTCCTGAACAGCTTTCCAGAACAGCTGAACCGCCTCGTCATCTTCTTTGTAACCTCTGTACTCGGTATTCTTTTTCCAGTCTTCAACGTCAATGTCTGAAATCCCACCAATAAGTAACTAAGTCAATATTAAAGTACTTCAAGTTCTCTCTCATCAAACACATTCACCAGTTCACGAGGAATAAGTTCGTAAAACCCTTCGGCAAATGCATCTCTTTGTTCCTTGACACGGGTGCAGATTCTCCATTCAGTAAGCAATCTAAATTAACGAATGGATACTGGACATATTCTGCTTTGTTTTCATCAGTAATAGGGATATCTGAACCGCCAGGCTTAAGATCAACAGTCACCAATTCTCCAAATCTTTGGTCGTCGGTGGTAAAAGTCAAATCTAATACGCCTTCAATTGGATTATCCCTAGATTAACAAATATTACAGTGTCCAATTCAAACTTCTAAACAAATCAGCGTCAACACTTTCCATATCTTTAAGCGTAATCTTCTTTTGCAAAAGCATCTTGTAAAATGCAGTCACAAACCAAGCATCGAGGTATCTTTGGTGGAAAATGGCAAGTCCAACAACACGTCCAATAAATTTAAAGTAACGCAAATGCTCAGGGTTGATGTCTGAATGAGGATTGATTTGCAAAGTGTAATTGTCATGGGCAGAGTATTCGAAAAGCCCGTAAAACGGATTGAACATTTCATGCGAAAGCAAAAAGAAGAATTCTCTGGATAAACCACCATAATCCAACCCTTCCTCTCCCTGAAACTTGATCATCAACCTCTTTTTCAATTCATTTGGAGGATATCTCATAATTTCCGAAAATGCATCTTCAAACAAACTTTCACGTCTAACTACAATGTGTAACTGCCCAGCAATCGGTCTAATGGTAGCCTGAGACCTAAAGTAGACTAATTTTCTTCTGAAATCCCTCTTGTATTGTGGTACGCTTTCACTACTATTATAATAACTTACTCTACAGCACTTGGAAGTCTAGGGTCATCCCAAGTTGTAATTTTAGAAGTATGGTCTACAAAGTAAATCCTGCCAGTATTTGTACATCTCATTTCCCATCCACTAGGCAATGGGCCTAATGTAGCTTGAGATTGTTGTTGGGCAATAGCCAGTTGAGTAGCAGCTTGTGTTGTGCCAAGGGTTGGCCCGCCTGCAGAAGCGGCTCTTCCGGCTTGGCCTCTTCTTGGGTCGGACCAGGTGGTGGTTCTTGTATTATGGTCGACAAAATATGGTCTTCCTTCTGGAGTATGTCTCATTTCAAATCCTGCTGGTAGTGGTGCTAATGGATTAAATGAATCTGCTGTGTTTGAAGTTGAAGTAGCTGCAGGAGGCGGAGCAAGCGTGTCACCTTCTCCAGGTAATCGTCTGTTATTCAAAAACCTTGCCCGTTCTCGTTCTTGTAATGCTGTTTGTTCTGACGATGCATTGACCCTTGCATTAAAAACGAATGAACCTTGGACGATTCCAAGTAGTAGATCGTGTGTTGTGATCCACATAATATGTCCTCCCTAGATGATCCACTCTTCTTTCCCAACCGGCAGGTAGAGGGCCCAATTCATCTTCCACTGAAGATAATCCATTGTTGGAATTTGAATTTGTAACTGGAGCTGGCTTATCAGGGTTTTGGCTTTGAGTTTCAGTCGCTGGTGCGGTTGCGGAAGAAGAGGAAGGTCCTAACTGATCTAAAGCCGGCGAAGTTGAAATTCTAATATCCAAGGATCCAGTAACAGAATCTCCGCTGTTTGATTTCTTCAAGTCCATCTTTATCATTTCTTGATTAAAGCACAAATACCATCTCCTGCCACTCCCACATCCATAATTTGTCCAATTGTAACATTTATCACACCCAAGAAGCCTTGGTTCTTGTCTTTTTTCCACTTGCGCTGATCAAATATTTGAACCGTTAGAATACTAGTGTTTTTTACATTCAAATCAAAAGTTTCATTCCAGTATGGATTCAGTGTCTTCTTGACACTACCTGTGGAATGTGTTTGCTCTCCATCAATAGTAACAACTGCAAAAGGGTCTGGAAGCCTGAATACGTCCCTCTTGTATAATCCGTTGGCAGATACAACTTTTATTATTTGAATATTACCTGTTAGTCGTATTCTTGTTGTCATTTCGGAATTGGGATTTTGGGTTGAAGACAAAGAAAGTGGCTGACTCAAAAGCGGGAGTTATAGAGGTGCCTCCAATCAAACTTGGAACGATTCCAATAACGGTAGCATGAAAATGCTATAATTGCTTTTGAATCAAATGCGGCCTTCCCAACACTGAATAATTCTTGTGCCAGTGTTTTGCCGCATAGCTATTCAAATAGCCAATTCAATGGCTGTTTTGAAACTCACCTCATGAGATTAAATCGACAATGTCGAGAATTAGACAAGTTTATTACAACTTGGAGATTGCGGCTTCACTTAAAGTTGCTCCACCATCGATTGGAATGACAGCCCCAGTAATGTGGACGCTGGCAGGGGAACATAGGAACAGTGCTAGCCCAGCCATATCTCTTGCAGTACCAATCTTGGCAAATTTATCCTTGTTGTGCTTGATTCCGAAAGCAGTCATCTTTGAAGGGAAAACACCTGGATTAAGATAGTGTACCTGGTGCAATGGCATTTACGGTGATGTTTCGTTTTGAAAAGGTGATGGCTAATGATCGTGTCAAGTGGTTTACTGCAGCTTTGGAAGCGTTATCTTTGTTAATATGGATTACAAGGCCAGGTTCCTAAAATTAGGTTAATAAATACCAGCTCCGTCATCACTAAGTGGAGTTTCAGCTTTAGGAGCACTTCCCGCGACAGAAGAGATATTAATGATCCTGGCTGGATCATCTCTACCGCTGGATGCAGCATCTAACAGAGGCAACAAACTACATTAGGAACAGTTACGCTACAGAGAGATAAAATACTACTTTGACATTAAGGGCAAACAGCCTGTCCCATCCATTGGCTTCGTCAAATTCAGTCAAGTTATTTCCCCAAGACATACCAGCATTATTAAATAGGAAGTGTAATTTGGATTCCCTTTCTGCTAGTAATCCAGCCAGCTTATCGGCATCTTGCTTTCCTGCTAAATCCGCTTGTAGTGGAATGCATTTTCCAGGATACCCCTTAGAATTTACTTCATCTGCAGCTTGTTGAACCGCTTTGAGTTTACGAGATGCAATATATACTGCTGTTATTTCCAATTACCTGTTGCTCCGTTTTGAACAAGGGCAGCTGTAATCACTATCATTAGCTAGATCTTACTGAATCCAATTCCAGTTGCTCCGCCGGTAACAAGCGCTACCTTTCCTTTAACGTCGTACAGTGATTGGATAGAGAGGTCTGGCAATGACATTTTGTAAAACTTTTCCAGTTCAAGTTCGGCCAAAATTAAGGAGTGGCCGAAACACGGCGATGCATGATTAGGACTAGTAAAAGGTGACCTTTTGTTATATTAATCATGAATTGACAGGATGTGCTAGAATCTACTGTCAGAAAGACAGTAACTGCGAGTCATTCTATTTTAAATAATGCAGTTGCTGTCAAAACACATTTCCTGTACAAGAGCTTGGTTCTAATCTCTGAGTTTTGTGACTGCAGCTACACATAGCAAAAGTAATTAAACTGGCAGATGAAACTTAATCTTGTGGTGGACACGATCAGTAAGTTTGTTTCAGATATTTAATTTTCTACTGCAATTGAGCATTATAATGAGTTAATCAGTTTGATTGCTGGACTGATTGATTTTATTATTTGAAAGTATCAATCAATAGTCTGACCTTCAATCAGTTCTAGTTGCTGGTGATTGACTGGTGTTGCCTCATCAATCATTTGTTCAATGAGGTCATTCAGCGAAAAAAACAGAATACAAGAAAATTGGGAAAATAAAGGGCAGATACTAGTAGTAGAACCTATAATTGATACTGCACTTGATCCAAATCGAAAGCCCTTCGGTAGTTGTACACATAAGAGCCTTTATCTGTTGGCTTTTACTTTGCATCTTTCGTTTTCTCACATCAATGAGAACCCGTAACCCTAACCCTAACGGTTGATTTCTCCTACTTTCAAGACTAGCAAAGGAAAACGGGAAAATCTAGTATGGAATCTTCCAGAGACACGCGGAAACAAAAGTCCTTGCAAAAATGCGTGGCTAGTTGTCTGTTACTTGGAGAATTACTGATTATTTAATCCAATCCACAAACGAAATAAAGGTGGCAAACGACCCCCAAGTTCCCGAACCATAGTAAAACCACCCCCTGTTTGTGTTCTGAAACAATAATTTTGCGGCTATTAGCCACTTTGAAGCCCTTAAAAGCACCAAGAAACTTTGTGAGACAACCTCTAATGTCTTCAATGTCTGTACAATCCCTCTTCTTGCAGCCTCAAGAACCTGAAAATATGAACTTTTTGTTGCAGAAACTCAACAACTTGCCTGCACCAGATTTTAGCAACGGCATTGATATTCAAGACTTGCAAATGGATCCGTTCCCTGTAAAAATTCAACAAGCTGGACTTGGATACGAAATGAAAATGGCTCCGCCTTCATACTACCCTACCATGCTATCCCCTCCTGATTCTCCGCAAAACAACCAATTGCAACAACAGCAACAGCCAATGAGAATGTCACCACCAATGCAGTACGCAAACCCTCAATGGCCACCTGTTAGAAACAGAAGTGAATCTGTTATCTGGAACCCAATGGAAGAGCAACAGCCGCAAATGACACACTCTCGTTCCATGTCTCTTCCGCATTTGATGGCTCCATTACCACACCAAGGCGACTACCCGCTACTTCATATGAACTTTGGTTTGCAAGAAGATAAATTCATGCCTATGAGAAAAAACAGCATTTCAAGCACCGGGAGCGAAAAGACTTTTACTTGTACTCATCCTACCTGTGATAGAACTTTCTCCCGCATTCAAAACTTGCGATCTCATATGCGCTGCCACTTGTTGACTACCCCTCACACTTGCAAAAACTGTGGCCTTGGATTCAGAAGAACCACCGATTTGCAACGTCACATTCGTACTATGCATACTCCTAACGATCAAAAACCTTGGGCATGTCCTAAATGTCCAAAGAGGTTTGGTCGCTCCGACGCTCTAAAAAGACACATGACCTCTCGTTCTAAAGACCATGGCTGCCCTAGTGGCCCAGACATGGATTTGCTGCGCAAGATGGAAGAACAAAAGAGATTGAAAAGTGCCAAACAAGCCTTAGCTACAGTAGTTGAAGGAACAATGTTTTAAATTAACTTAAATCTTTGGCTGGTCCATGGATGTAAAAATCTTATACATACTTAAATAAACTGTATTAAAATTATCTTGACTCTTGAACAGCTGATGCAAGCGCGAAGCAAGTAATATGCGACGCTTCGGATACTGTAATGAATTTATTAAAATTACGGGCAACATTACATGATAATCTTTGGGTCTGGAACATTGACAGAAACGCTCTTGTGCGGAAGGACGGTTGCGCCATTCAAGTATACTTCATCAGAGACATGCACATCATCACCTAACACTGAAACACCTTCAACACGAGACCATTTACCAATCGTTGATCTCCAACCAACGATGCTTGACATGATCCAAGCGTGGTCTTTAATTTGAACCTGGTCCAAAATAACTGAACGGCGAATTCTTACACCGTCACCAATAACAACATTTGGGCCAATAATTACATTAGGTCCGATACAGCAATTCTCTCCAATCTTTGCAGTAGCATCAACAAGGACGTTTCCTTTGATATGTGAGCCATTTGCAAGAATAGCTGGGGCTTTTTTGTTTAGACTAGTAAGATACAAGCAAGTTCCAGTCAAGAAATCTCTTGGTTGGCCAACATCCATCCAGAATCCTGGCAGCTCCATCGCATGAAGTTTAGACTCTGAAGCCATGACAGGAAAGATATCCTTTTCAATGGACGTTGGAACCGGCTAAAATTAAACAAACGGAACCTTGATTCTCTGTAAAATGGCTGGAGAGAACACATACAACCCAGCATTAATCTTGTTTGACACAAACTCCTGGGGCTTCTCTACAAATCTTTCAATTGTTGAAGTTTCGCCTTTGCATACAACAACACCGTACTTTGAAGGTTCATCTACTCGGGTAACCATAATTGTTCCTTCTGATCCATGTGCTTTGTGGAATTTCAACATATTTTCAAATGGAAAATCACAAATAACATCACTGTTCAACACAAAGAATGGAGAATCATCTTTTCCCAAAATTTCAGAAGCCAATGCAAGCGGGCCGGCTATAGTTATATCGAGTATTACCTGTGCCCAATGGTTCAGTTTCAACAGAGAATGTGATATTTACTCCGAGTTCCTTTTCGTATTTAGCAATGAAATCAGCCATGATTTCTGGTCTATAGTTGACTGCAAGTACGATATCAGTTACTCCAGCCTACTGTAAATTTTATTCGTACTTTGACGAGAGCTTCAATTTGATGGAGGATCATTGGCTTGTTTGCAAATTGTACTAATGGTTTAGGAAGTGTGAGTGTGAGTGGACGCAATCTGGTTCCGAACCCTCCTACTAAAATCAACGCCTTTGTCATTTTGTTTAAATTTCAAAGTTTGTTGATTTCGTGTTGCTTTTAATTTGCCTCAAGCCACCGTTAAACCGAAAACGAGTAAACAAACCGGCACTAGAATATATTGCTTAGCACGTTACTAGAATCACTGCGAGTATCCCAAGGTGTTGTCTTTGTATTCTTAAAACGTCAATTGATTTCAACTGACTCATTATGTGTTATATTATAATCCAACATGGCGGGCTTCAGTTTCGTAAATGACCATTCTCCACAACTTCAAGACAAATACTTCAGTTTCTTCAACAAGCACTTTTTCCAATTCATCATAAATTTCTTGAACGTGAGAATGGCCAACTATTTTCTTCATTATGAATCTAATCAAAACTTTTTCGGTATCGCCAATGTATTCATGAATCTTTTTCGTTAGGAAACTTTCGAGTTTCTTTTCGATAATCTACATTAACATTACCTTACTGAATCTAGGTACTGCCACTTAACTGGGTATTGCCAAAGCTCTTCTTTGTCAACTGGAATACGAGAAACCAGTTTTTGAATAGCATCTACACGTTCCTCTTTGGTCATAATTCTTGTGATTTTGAATTTCTTTGCTTGTTCTTGTTCCAGCATTTCTTGGTGTCTGTTTTGACGGCGTCTTTCCGCTGATTCCGCTTCCTGTTTTCTGCGTTCTTCTTCCGCTCGTTGTGCAGATTCTCTTTCTTGTGCTAATGCGAACGCTCTTTCCTCCTCTTCAGCTGCACGATCTCTGCTATCATAGTCAATTTCATGCTGTCTGTCTCGTTGTCTTTTTGCCCACCATCTGGCGCTATCATTAAAGATAATATTACGGATCTCGATAGTATTCTTCTTTTTCTCGTTCAGCATCTTCGTCGTAATTCCTCCATTTTTCCAAGAGGGCTTCTCTAGTTTTTTGCCTTTTTACTTCATAATCTTGATCTGTTTCCAGATCCGACTGAAATCTTTTTATCCTAGCTACTTGGTTCAGTTCAAATTTCTTTTCTCTCTCTTGAAATGCAACCAATCTTTCCTGCTCTCTCTTTTCCTGTCTCTTCAAGTCCTGAATATTGTCAACCTCATCCTTTTCCCTTGTTTGTGTAGTTTCTGCAGTTTCTGATGGAGGTTCAGGTGGTAGCTTTGGTGCATCTTGGTCAAACAATAAATACCTAGTCCAATTTGACGCAGATATTTCATGGCTTCTGGGTTTCGAATCGGTTCAAACAAATCCTTCATTTTATCCAAAACTGCTTTATCTGGTTTCTTTGAATTAATTTCAGGATGGGTCTTGAGATATTCCTTTGCAATAGTATCACAAGTAACTAAAAACGGGTAGTCCTCATGAACCATTGTCCTCATTGCTCTAATTACTCCCATTGCATCTGCAAATGTACAGAATCCAAACTGAGTTCTTGTTCCATCGGCGTTTTTGATTCTCTTCCAGGATTTCACTGTTCCGCATTTGATCAATATTTCCATCAAGTCATCATCGTCAAGTTCGTCTGGAATTCCTATGGTTAAGTTTGCATACCTATTGTTAGCGATCAGATACTTGAAATAAATACCATGGTCTTGATGTCATTTTGACTGTAATTTGTATATGAAATGGTATTTGAGTTTGGAGCTTGAAAGTTGTATAATGGTGTTGGGTTGGAATGTGGAACAAGAGCCATTTCGAGATCTAGAAAAAAAATTCTAAATTACAAGTAGCATGGATCCAATGACTATGCTTCTGCCATTACCAATACAGAGAGATACGAATCCAGAATTTCAACTACTGTATATTTTTTTCAACTTGCAAAACAAATCTCATGGAACCGAAAATTGCAGTAATTCCAGCCGGATCAAATTCAGGATCTGCTTGCGTCACCAGACTATCAGAGCTCAATGTTCCAGTTCGTTGTTGCGTCCGTACTCCAAAAGACCTTCCATCAAAACATATTTTATCCAATATTGATGCAATGAACAAGGAGGATTTAAAGAAAGCATTCAATGGAATGAAAAGTGCTTTAATTGTAACTCCCCACGATCATAAGGAAGGATTCAAAAACGATTCAGTCATGACTTGTCAAATGATTCAAGAAGCAGTGGATCAAGGTGTGGAATACATAGTACTGGTTGGAAGTTGGACTGTTCACCAGCCAAAAGTCATTTCCGAAATTGCAAATCGGTTTATCGAATCGGAAGCATTGCTGGAAAAGCTGGAAGTTGAACGCGGCTTGAAATGGACAGTATTGAGAGGAGGATACTTTATTTCCAACCTTTTAATGTACAGAGATCTCATCAACAATGGAGGGACAGTCAAAATACCAAATTATGTCTTGTCTCCAGTACACACTCGGGATATTGGAGAATGCGCAGCGGTTTGTTTGATAGAAGGACCAGGAAAGCATCACGGTAAACATTATGAAATGAATGGACCCCAGCAACTAACCGTCACTGATATTTTCAATATTTTCCAGAAAGAATGGAAGAAATTTGATTTTCAGGTTATTCCTGCTGCAGAGCTACAGGCACCGTCTTTCGTCAAGCAATTTGCATTCTTTTTAGAAAGGGAAGGCGCCAAAGGCACTCCATACACACAAGACGTTGGTAATCTCATTGGCGACAAATGGACTACTGTTGAACAGTGGGCAAGGGAAGTCCAGCATCTCTTTCAATAAAATCGTTTTGTGTCAATCCTGTAAATAGCACGCAGCTGGTTGCTCATCACAAATTTGGTGTTTACCGCTGGGATCTTAATAACTCTTTCGGTCTCCAAGAAATGAGCCCTTGCACAAACGAATATTTTGGAATCATAAACGTGGCTTTATACATTCCCAAATCTTTTTTAAATTTAAACATGAAAGTACAAAATTTCTAATGAAGGTTCTGGTTTGTGGAGGAGCAGGATACATTGGCAGCCATCTGGTACGGGAAATTACAAAATCACCAAACTACACTGTGGTTATTATGGATAATTTATCCAAGGGACACGCAGAATCAGTGCCGTCCTCTGTTACTTTGGAGATTGGTGATATTAGAAACAAGAACGATTTGGAGCGTGTGTTTACGAAACATCAACCGGAAGCGGTCTTCCATTTCAGTGCTTCAATCGAAGTTGGCGAAAGCTGTGCGGATCCATTGAAATATTACGAAAACAATGTCTCTGGAACTATCACGTTATTACAAACCATGCAGAAATTCAAAGTTAAAGTAGTTTTTAGCTGACCAAGTATTTCATTTTCTCATCCACTGCAGCATTGTTTGGTATGCCAGAAAAGATGCCGATTGAAGCTGATGATAGAACCATGCCAATCAATCCTTATGGGGATACAAAACTGGCGGTTGAGAATATCCTGAAATGGTGCGATAAAGCGTTTGGATTGAGATATGTCTGTTTGCGGTATTTCAACGCTTGTGGAGCAGATGCAGCTGGTGATTTAGGCGAGGACCACGAGCCTGAATCTCACTTGATTCCTATCGTACTTCAAGTGCCTCTAGGAAAGAGAGAACAAGTATATATCTTTGGAGATGACTACAATACACCTGATGGAACCTGTATTAGAGACTATGTCCACGTAACCGATCTTGCAACAGCCCATATCAAAGCTCTAGAGTACATGGTCAAGAACGACGCATCTGCCAGATTCAATCTTGGGTCAGGCAAAGGGTACTCTGTTAAAGAAATCATCGAAGCTGCAAGAAGAGTAACTGGCCATCCTATACCAGCAATTGTTAAAGAAAGGTGTGTTTTGTTAATTACAGACGCGCTGGCGATCCAGATAGATTGATTGCTTCTTCTGAAAAAGCAGAAACTGTGTTGGGCTGGAAGAAGCAGTACAATACCATTGATTCAATTGTTGAAACTGCTTGGAACTTTCACCGTAATAACGCTCATGGAATGAAAAAGAAATAAATTGGTGTCAGTTTTCTCATCCTTATTATCCAGTCAACTCTTTCTGGCGGATAATGTAAAGAACAAAAGACTACTATAAACCAGTAAAGTTTATTTATAATTAAAATGGACGACGGAACTTTTCTCCGGCATAAACAGCCTTGGACCCAAGTTCTTGTTCAATTCTCAAGAGTTGGTTGTATTTAGCCAGACGTTCAGATCTACAAGGAGCACCAGTCTTGATTTGTCCAGTCTTTAACCCAACAACTAAATCAGCAATAAAAGTGTCTTCGGTTTCTCCTGAGCGGTGGGATACCATGACACCCCATCCATCTGCTTGAGATAATTTGGCAGCTTCAATAGATTCAGTGACAGTTCCAATTTGGTTGACTTTCAATAAGAGGCCATTGACTGCTTTGTGTTGGATGGCAGTTTTAATACGCTTTGGGTTGGTGACAGTCAAGTCATCGCCAACAATTTGGATTGGGACAGACTTTGTCAATGCAGCATATGAATCCCAGTCATCTTGGTCAAATGGATCTTCAATAGAGACAACTAAATTAATAGCAATTACTTGGATATTCAGCAACGAATGATCTGTACAAATCGGCCAATTGAGCACCAGTCAAATGCTTTGATTTGTCAGATTGCGAGTTTTTAAAGTCTAAATCGTATTTGCCATCCTTGTAGAATTCAGAAGCAGCAACATCCATGGCAATCTTGACTTTTCCAGTGTATCCAGCGGATTCGATAGCAGTCTTTACAAGTTCGAGACCTTCCTTGTTATCTTGAATATTTGGAGCAAAACCACCTTCATCACCGACATTGGTAGCATCTTGGCCATACTTGTTCTTGATGACCTTTTTCAAGTGGTGGTAAACTTCAGAACCAATCTTCATTGCTTCGGCAAACGATGAAGCACCAGTTGGAAGAATCATGAATTCTTGCATAGCTAGTTTGTTGCCGGCGTGGGATCCACCGTTGATGATGTTGAAGCACGGAACAGGGAGAATGAAGGCATCTTTGTGTCCAGCTAAATCAGCAAGATGCTGGTACAATGGAACGTTCTTTTTAGCTGCACCAGCTCTTGCAACTGCCATGGAAACACCCAAAATGGCATTGGCACCCAATTTACCCTTATTTTCAGTTCCATCAAGCTTAATCATGAAATCATCGATAGCTTTTTGATCGACAACATCAAGCCCAGAGGAAATCAATGCAGGAGCAATGATACCGTTTACGTTAGCAACAGCCTTCAAAACAGCTGCGATTAAAAAGAATTACATTTTCCGAGATAATCTTTATCACCATCACGGAGTTCTAATGCTTCGTGAATACCAGTACTTGCACCAGATGGAACTGCAGCTCTGAATAAACCATTGGCGGTCCAGAGATCGACTTCGACAGTTGGGTTGCCGCGAGAGTCAAAGATTTGTCTGATTTAAATTTAATTGTACCTTGCAAGGATTTTTGTAATAGCCATTTTCAGTAGATTAAGAAAATCGCAGTCAAATTTATACTCTCAGCCACAAGTGATAGGAGATTTGTGTTGCCTTTAATTTAACTAAAAAGGAAGGTGCGCAATCACTCAGCATGGCTAGGGTCTCTAGTATTTCTTATGAATCCGGTTTATTTGCATTTCTAGTATTTTTTTCTTGTTTGCGGGGTATTGAAATTTTACATTCCGTTTTCGTGCTTCATGTGATTTTCAACAGGCATATGATTGAGTTTTGGCAATGCAATGCGCATTAGTTTATTGTATCTTGGCTTCTACTCGGTTTGAAGCGTTGGGTATGTTTTTGCGGGTATTTTATGCAGTGTTGATTGAATATTTTCAGAGCAATTGAATTCGCATTACTTCAATTGCAGCTAATCTCGCATTGCAAATGATCATCTCAGTATACACAAAATTAACAAGTCGTCTATGATTTTTTTTTCAATTCTACATGCAAATGAAAACAAAAACCAATAGAATAGCAAAAAAAGACCGAAAAAAGCCAAGCAGACACTTGCTAAAGCCAATAAAACCAAAAAAGCAAGAATCAATTCTCTCCACAATCAAAGAACTACAATCTGCAATCCCTGAAATCAAAGAGGAAAAGAAACAAGAGCGAGGAATATCGAAAAAGAATTTGAGGATGCAGGAAATGGCGAGGTTTGGTAAAATCTTGGAGTTGAAAGAGTTTAAATCTGATCCGCTGCAAGCTATTCAGCTGCATTTGATGAATACCATTCCTAAATAAATAATGTTTGTATTACTTTTATTGTATACTATTGTGGCAGCCAGGTACTTACTTTAACTAATTGCTCATTGTGGCAACCAGGTATTTACTTTAACTGATTGCTCATTGTGGCAGCCAGGTATTACTGCTACCTGCCAACTCTGCCATAAACACTTCTCTAATACAGTGCTCTAAAAGTAGAGTTTACATCAAAAAGTAAATTGTGACAGGTGTGACTGAGGCGCCTTTTCATCCACGCAAAATAGAATCCAACTTTACCAATGGGAATATTATTATCAATACTCAAGGGCCAAGGAGAAGCCAACCCAATCGACATCCCAATTGACTTTAATGGTACTTTTTATTAATATAGCTCAACCGACGCCTGACGAACAACAAATCTACCAACAGTGTGCGCAAGCAGCTAAAAGTTACAAGGAATATATCGAATCAATTGAGAAATACACTGGATGCGGTGAATTTATTCGTCAAGTAATACTGTTTAATTTAGGCGATATCCAGCCCTAGCAAACAGAATGATGATCAAGCGTGGGAAGCAGTCATCCCTTGCGTTGCTAAATTAAAGGAATATTACGAATTCGCACAGCAATTGGAACAGCTATTCCCAAAAGTATTGGGTTTCTTGTGTTCTCAGGATCCAATAGTCAATTTTGAAAAATATCAAGCTACTGCTTTCCAAACTGCATTAATCCTCAATTTTGCTATCCAATTTGATCTTTTAAAAGTACTTTTTTTTAATGTAGATGGGAAATCCTAATATTCAAAATGATTTCTCTTATTATCGTAGAACTGTTTCTAGAATGAAAATGTCAAATTCAAACTCTGGGAATATTGTTTCTGATGAATTGGCAAATAGAATGTCCTTGTTTTTCGCTCATTCCAATCCTGTCACAAAAGCGTTGATTGACAGTGTTAGTGCTGGTATAACTATGGTAATATTTATTAATTTAGCGTCAATTAAAAGTTGATTTTGTTTCGGATTGCTTTGCTATTCTAGCTGGTGTCTCATACAACAAAGTATCCAAGCAACAAACCCAACCTCATGGAGACGCTTTATTTTTACGAATAATGGTTGCCTCAATTTTATTCCACGACCACATTGATCCAATCGGAGCCTTTGCAAAGGATTCCAAAATCAATGTAAGTAGTATTAATGTAGATTAAAGCTTCTGTCAAGACTATTCAACAGTATGGCGGCAATGATACAAACCCATTGCTCAATGTTGTTAAATTCAGCACAGTCCATTTGAATGCTGAAACCACCCCTAAATCAACCAAGCAGCTACTAGTATGAGCAATATATTTTCAAGTACATTTATCTTTTTACTGTTGAGCATTAATACACGTGACTGGTATAAAACGAGGAGAAAATCTTTTTTTTTTTGTTGCAAATGATGAAGAGCGAATTCTGCAATCTAGAACAAAAAGTAATGATATCAAACCATTCATTCACATTACAATCTTTCTGATGCAACTTTATTCAATGTGCTTTGAAATGGTGTATAAGTTCTCATTGAGATCAGTGCTACCATAATGAGAGCACTACTATAATGAGAGCAGTACGAGCATGCAGTGCTACTATAATGAGAGCACTACCATAATAAGAGCAAATGTTACATTTTTTATTACAATTCTAATTCTATTGATTCAACAGCAGTACTCCCACTAATTACAGACACTTTATCATCTATGTGTTCATGACCACGCTTTGAGCAAAAGAATAGAATCAACCCAATGCCAATAATAACCAAAACAATCAAAACAACAGCACCAGAAATGATCCAAATCTTTCCAAAATCAATCATTGAACTAGCATTGATTGCGAAATCCTTGAAATGCGGTAATTGTGTGATTGAGTTTGGTATTGGTGAGCCAGGTGTTAGTTTAGTGTTTGTCAGGTTGAGCATTTGTAGGTCGAGGTTGCCTAGTTCATCTGGAATAGTTCCGGTAATCAAAGTGTTTTGCAAGTAAATGTATTGCAATTTCGTTGATCCTAGCTGTGGTGGTATTGAACCACTTATACTCGTACTATTCAAATACAATGAGACAAGAGAACCAATGACTGGAACTGTACCTGTTATTGGGTTACCAGACAAATCTAATACAGTCAAATTCAATCCTATTGATGGCAGTGTTCCATTCAATGATTTGTTTTGCAGTTGAATTTGTGTTATTCTTCCATTTGTGCAACTTATTCCGTAAGATGAGCAGCAAGTTTCATTTACTTTTATGTAGTTTAATGATTGGTAAAGGGATTGTAGTGCTTCACAGTCATCCATTTTGTGAAACAAAGAGTTTCACTTTTTTCATAATTAATATTTGCTATCCAGTTGACTGTAATTGTGCGAGTTGATTTGTATTGCCATTCTACTCTGCTGTTACCGGGATTGTACAGTGGAATAGTACACTGTTACCGAGACTGTATAGTGGAATGGTACGGTAGAATGGTACAGTAGAATGGTACCGTGATTGTATACACTGTTACTTTTAAATATACTTCCGAATAGCAATATCATAGTCCATAAAATATACCAGGAAATTGCCAAAATGAAAATCTCATCTGTACAAAAAGGAGCATTATATGAACTGCAAATAAAGCAATACCTGTCCAGATACATGGCAATAACAAGAGTAGGAGGAAAGAGCGACCAAGGCATAGACTTGCTAGGCTCATTCAAACACTCTCCAGTAATAATCCAATGTAAAAATGCAACTATCTCAACAAATATAATCAGAGAGTTGGAGGGAACGGTATCAATTCAGCCGACAGAAACAATAGGAATACTCGCTACCTCTTGTACTTGGACAAGAGAAATGAAAAAACGGCTGTTGGTTAGTAAATTTCCACTAGTGGGGATAGAGTACAGAGACGGATTGCAGATGGTTTTGTTTAATTTAAAGATACAGCAGGAATATAATATAAATAGCTTGGATTGATCATTATTTGAGCGAATTGGACTACTCACTGCAGAGATCTCTGCCAATAATGCATACCAGACTTTGCTGAAATTACCTGAAGCACTTCAAAGTATCAATCCAGGCAAATGCAGAGATAAATAACAAGACATTTAAAATATTCAACTCTATTATATATATTTAAACATGCAGTACTTATATTTAAAGAGCAAGGAAAGCTGCAGCTACGAATGCAGCAACAGAGACGACGTTAGCAGCAGATCCAGCAATAACTGGACCACCGTAAGCAGCCTTGGTGGTAGTAGCAACAGGAGCATCTGCGTAGTTGTTGGCAGCAGTGTAAGCTGGGACTTTTGGTGCATCAGTGGTAACTACTGGAACATCGCATGGGGTGGTGGTTGCAACTTTTGGTGCATCAGTGGTGCATGGAGCAGTGGTAGTTGCTGCAGCAGTGGTGGTGCATGGGACAGTGGTGGTTGGTGCAACAGTGGTGGTTTGAACGTATTGAGCAACGACAGCAGAGGCAACGACAGCGAATTTCATTTCTAAGATAAAAAAGAATACTGAATGTTGGGTTTTATATAGTCACGGCCGTTCAATTTTGCAAAAGGAAAGTCCCAGGAAAAAAAACTCAAAGGGCAGCGGCGTCTTTTGTCCTCTGCCAACCAGTGATAAATGATAAGAACCGCTTGTTATAGAATACAGCTACGGTGATTGTGGTTTGCTGTTGTATTGTTTGGTAATTCGGCAAGACAGACCAACTGAATCCAATTTTCATTACGCCTTAATATTTTAATTTTCTGTTAGGAACACAAAGATGGTTGCACAAAACGCTTTTTTCATCCTAAATGATTCATCAGTGAAACACCAATCGAAAAAGCTGAAAACCCCATTAGTGATTTGATCTTTGTATTCGATATAATAGTACCTCGTTAATAATACTGCGGTGCCTCGTTAATACAGTTGCGGTATCTTGCCTTACCAGTGCAATTTCTTGTTTATACACGTTAAAAACAGCATTGTAATATTGTAGATAATATATTTATTGCATAACTTCTAGTTACTTTTTACAATGCAGCAACAAATGCACAAGCTACAGCAGCAAGTGAGAATGAAGTTCCAAATGCAGAGTTGTAAATGTTGGTAGCAGTAGCAGTCTTGTAACCGGCTGGAGTAGTAGTAGTGGTGCATGGAACGCTAGTTTTTGTGCTAGCAGCTGTAGTGGTGACTTTAACTACTGGAGTGGTAGTTTCAGCTGCAGATGTGGTTGTAGCAGCAGTGGTAGCAGCAGTAGTAGTGATTTCAACGGAAGCAGCAGCGACGATAGAAGCAAAGACGGCGAATTTCATTTTTATAGTGCCATTTATTTAAGAGTATTTATACTTGCTGTGGCTATTCGTGCGCGGTTTGTGTCAATTGGTTTGTGTCAATAACTCAAAAAAGCAGTTCCTAAAACAGCTTAAAGAGACACAGCACATAAGAGTACAGAAAAATAAGAATTTCTTTCTATTACTGTGGATTACAGAGACCTACAGACACAGTGATTACCAATTATCTCCATAATTTGCACTCTTTAAACCAGAAAGTGAGGTAATCCTCGTTGGATGCCCGAGTTAATAAGCGAATTGTAATGTATTGACATTATTTGCAGTTAATCCCACACTTTTTGTGGTGGTTCTTTGTCATTTGGTGTCACAGTAAAGGAATCACATTTCGGGAACAGACATAAATAGAATGTCTGCGGATGAATAGTCACTTGAAATAACTATTATCAAAAATTAAACCAGGAGTGCACGAATATCTGCAATACACTAACTGCAAACCCATACACACTTTCAAAAATCAAATTGTATTAAAGTTTGTGCTTCTTAAACCAATTGATCAATCCGTTGGTAGAACTGTCGTGGTTGGTAACCAGAGATTCATTCTGCAGCTCAGGTAAGATCGCAGTGGCAAGCTGTTTTCCCAATTCAACTCCCCATTGATCAAACGAGTTGATTTTCCAGATAATGCCTTGCACGAAAATCTTGTGCTCATACATCGCAATCAATGAGCCGAGAGTCTTTGGATCAAGCTTTTTGTACATAATAGAATTGGTTGGTTTGTTACCGGCAAATTGTTTGTGCTTGAGTTGGATTTGAAAGTTCTAAATCAGCACACAGCAAACCTTTTCGTCAAGATTGGCCTTCTCCAATTCTTTGCGCACCTGCGCTTCTGACTTTCCTTTCATCAAGGCTTCTGTTTGGGCGAAAAAGTTGGACAACAAAATTTCGTGGTGCTTGTTGTTTGCAATTGGGTTTTGGGAGGTTACTGGAGCTAAAAAGTCTGCAGGGATCAATTTAGTACCTTGGTGGATCAATTGATAAAACGCATGCTGACCATTTGTTCCTGGCTCTCCCCAAATAATTGGCCCGGTCTCATAATCCTTGATAGCAAGGTTGTCCCTGGTAACCGATTTGCCGTTGCTTTCCATATCTCCTTGTTGGAAGTAAGCTGGAAAACGAAGCAAGTACTGGTCGTATGGCAGAATAACCACGGTTTGTGATTTGAAAAAGTTGTTGTACCAGATCCCGATCAATGCCAAAATAACTGGGATATTCTTCTCGAGCGGTGTTTCAACAAAATACTTGTCCATTTCATGGGCACCAGTGAGTAGCTGCATAAAGTTTTCGTGTCCAATATAGATATCAATGGATAATCCAATAGCCGACCATAAACTGTATCTGCCACCGACCCAGTCCCAGAATTCAAACATGTTGTTTACGTCAATTCCGAATGCTGAAACTGCCTTTGCGTTGGTAGATAGTGCAACAAAATGCTTTGCTACAAAATTTTCATCTTTTGCTGCCTTCAAGAACCTAATGTGAATTGACTGTTACCACTGCTTTGCAGAATTTGCGTTAGTTATGGTTTCAATTGTGGTAAACGTCTTGCTGGCAATGATGAACAAAGAAGTTTCTGGGTTAATCTTTTTCAAAGTTTCGGCCAGGTGAGTTCCGTCAATATTCGAAACAAAGTGGACCTTGATTGTGTCATGCGCATAAGGTTTAAGCGCTTCAGTCACCATAACCGGTCCTAAATCTGAACCACCAATTCCAATATTAATAATGTCAGTAATAGCCTTTCCAGTATAACCTACGTTAATTAAATACTACCTTTCCATTGCCCAGATCGAACCGAGTCAGAAAGTTTACCCATTTTTTCTAGGACATTTAGAACACCAGGCGTAACATCCACACCGTCCACCAAAATTGGCTTTCCGCCGAGGTTTCTGAGGGCAACGTGTAACACAGCGCGCTTAATAAACTATCAATTACTTGTTCAGTCAAGTTGATCTTATCACCCGAAAACATTTTACCTCTCCATCCTTCAACGTCTGCTTCTTTAGCTAGTGCCAAAAGCAAATCCAAGGTTTCCTTGGTAATCAAGTTTTTTGAATAATCCAAAAGAATTTGGTCTGTTTGGAAGGTTTGGTGGAATTGGTCAAATCGGTCTTTTCCGTCGAATAAAGTGTTGAGGTTGTAGTTTTTGGCTGAAAATTAGTGTTGGTTACCGGTTTCAAAGTGATTTGCGAGCGCTTTCCATGCTACGAATAAATAGAATAATTACCAGGGGATTGAGTTACAGATGACATTTTAGATTTGGCTGATTCAATTTGTGGATAATTAAAGCCTGGTGGCGCAGAAATCATAATCAGTTTCAATCACTGAATCTGAGTCTACTCTATCCGGAATAAAACAATATAACTACTAAGCATTTCATGCGCAGACTACTTTTCAAGGTGTAAAATTGCGAATAATTGCATTTCTGCATTTCTGGGACTGAAATGAATGTCTCGTTTTGGACTGAAAATGAGCGAGACTAAGCAAAATAGAATAACTATTTTTGTATAATTTCTTTAGCTTATTTCAAAAAGTTCCAAAAGCCACTTTAATCAGGTGATTCGACCCAAGCCTCACTACTAATTTCAAAGATTCTTTCCTTGTCGTGGTTATTTATTTTTTAGTACATTATTCACACGCATCGTTCATGCGCATGCTGAATCCCACACAATGCAGAAAGTATGCGAAAAATTACAACAAGATTATTTCTTTCAATTTGGTTCAGAGTTGATACTTTGCAGGTAAGCTTTTTATTTCTTTTGCAAATGCTGCAATAAATTACTGAGATTCTGAATATAAACCTGCTTTTCTTGATCATTCATTGTTTCCAGATTAGCGGTTTGTTGATATGGATTCTGGTTTGGTTGATATTGCATTTGGTTTGG
>JADIIU010000043.1:0-104021 GCA_027603945.1 Terramyces sp. JEL0728 | reverse complement strand
AATTAAACGATCCTCCTTTGTTGTGCGAAAAACTGTTCTTGGACAATGTTTACAATCGGTTTCTTGTAAGAGAATAATCTCGGTATCAAGTGCATTATCCACAATCAAATTACTACAAACAATTTATTTAAACTCTCTCAGCAAATCAACTATACGCTGTTGCCCGTGTATTTCAGCCCTCCAAAGCGCATGGTCGTTATCACAATGGACATCAACCCGAGGATCCTTTGCCAGCATTTCTGCAATTTCATAGTATCCCATCTGTGCTGCGTGTTTAAGTGCAAAATTATGTTCACTATTCGGTGAAATTGATTTTTCTTTTAAAAGCATTTCAATTATACGAGGGTTGCCTACTTGCACTGCCGACTTGAACGCTTCGCTTTGTTTTGCACTGAATACTGAGCGTGCATCTCTAATGAATAGTTCCATCAATCCAAAATTATTGATTTTGGCAGCTTCTCTGAATGCCATGCTGTCATACAGCGTTGGGTCGACTCTTTTGCTTTCCAGCAGCAGCTTTACAGTTTCAAAATGTTGGTTCCTCACTGCCAATGTCAAGGCAGTCTCTTTCTTTAAACACATGTTTGGATCTACTTTTTCATTCCTTAGCAACAATCCAACTATTTCTGTGCATCCTTTTGCCGCGGCTAATCTAACCATTTCATTTCTATTGACACTTGGGTTTAATCTGGAATCTTGCAACAAAAGCTTGACTATTTCCAAATGTCCATTGCTGATAGCATTGCGAAGCAGACAGCCGCTATAATACAACGAATCTGAATCATTCAGCTGGAGAATGTACTTGGCAACCCTAGTGTATCCTTTTTTGCACGCTCTCAGCAATGCTTCATTCAATCTATCCCTATTCGGATATTCAACTGTTCCTGATCCTCTGTCTACCAGCTCCAGTACATGATTTATCAGAGTAATTCCTCCGCCGTGTACACTGGAACACAGAATTGAAATATTTTCACTTTGTGCGGTAAATTCAAAAACCTTGTGAATATTTCCGTCCAATAAAGATTCTGTCAAGCTGAAATGTCCAGATATAGCAGCCTGTATTGCTGCTTCGCAACTATTTGCATTTTTATCTACACGCTCATCTTTTAGCAGTAATTTTACAATATCCGAGTATCCCCTTCTTGCAGATTGTCTAATTGCCTGATTGTTTCTAGCGGCGGGATCTACTCGTCTGTCTTGGAGCAAGAACTCTGCCAATCCTAAATGGCCATTCTGACAAGCTCGTTGGAAAGCTAAATTGCCATCTGCACTAGGATCTAGCCCATGCGTAATCAACAGCTGGCATATTTTCAAATGCCCCATTGTAGCTGCATCTCTAAGTGCGCGATTAGTCACTTTTAGTCTTTGATCTTGAAGTAACAGTTTTAAAATATCAATTCTGCCCCTGTAGGAAGCAACAACAATAGCTGAATTGGAAACTACTCTTCCGTCTTTTAGCAATAGCTGAGGAATGTCTATTGATCTCATCCCACATGCAAGAACTAACCCGCGACTTTTGAAGCAGCAAGGATCTACTCTGCTGTCAGCAAGCAGCAATTTTAGTATTTCAAAGCGACTGTGCTTGATTGCCAATATAAATGGTAAACTGTAATCCAATTGTAGATTTGATTTTAAAAAACAATCAATGGTATAGATATTTCCATCAACCACCTCTTGGTTGAGTATATACTGAAAATTTCTATTTGAATTGTAAACCAGTGAAGCCAGATATTCTATACTGTTTTCAAGTAGTAACTGCTTGGGGTCAAATTGCTGAAACTGCATGTATGGCCGGATAGCAACCATATGCTTGATCTTTAGAATCGATTGAATCAAAGTACCAGTATTGAACAGAAACGCAAGAAATTCTTTAAAGTTGATGAAATACGGATTATGGTGATCTTTGGGCCCTCTGTCGTCGCAGTTGAAATAGCCAAAAATCCATCTGTTATGGTTGGCTTGAGTAATGAAATCCAATTTAATCCTGATTGCGTATCGGAGTTCAAAGTATTCCAGCAATTTCAAGTGGTTCAATACCACAAATAGTTCATTTTTGATTTTTGAAATTCGGATTTCATTTTCCTGCATGGGAAAAATTTGGATATTCGCAAAAGATAAATTGCATTCAAACCAGTTTTTACAAGCAATTACTTCTTTGTCGGTAATCCTCGATCAATGGCATTCTCATCTCTGTAGGGTTAGGGTTGTAAATCAAACATTTCGCTTGAAACCAAAGTGAGGCAAATAATGCGGCATGTTGTCCAGATATTGTTTATAGAGAACATACTCTATTTTCTTTTTCTGATTGTCTGTGGATATCAAATATCTGTTCCAGCCATTTGTTTGAAACAGTTTGTGGCTTAGTTTGCCATAAAAATCTTTGTGACAAAAAGTTTGAGAAAAAGCAATAATGATGGTGAAGGGATTTAAAACTTTTATTGTCGTTGTCCTCACAGTTCTAATAGTGACTGTAATTGTGGAGCTGAATGTCAACATTTTGTACGCCAACAGTTTTCAAGGCGATTCCATCAATTACGACACTGTAAAAGTCAATATGAACTATACAAAAGCTGTTACAAAAATCCCAGCGAATAAAGCAAAATTACCAGAATCAAAATGCTATGCTGATCCTGTCGCAGACCAGTACGAAGCAGTAAAAAAATCTTCAAACCAAACCTATGATGAAATGAAGGAAGAATGTTCAACATACACTGATAAAGATTTCAATAGTTGTAGTGTTCCAAATGTAGTGCACTTGATTCCTGGAAGAGGGTTTAAATTTCACCATTACTTGAATATCAGAGCCATCAAAAAAATACTAAAGCCAGAGCGGATTTACATCCACGGTGAAATCTTTCCATTCGACAGCAAATTCTTTATGCAAGCAGTGGCAGAATTTGATTTAGATCTTGTTTCTTCTAGAACAGTCTCAACAATCTTCAACAATCTCCCTGTCAAGAATGGGGAACACAAAGCTGATCTTCTCAGAATGGAAGCAATCTTGAAATATGGTGGAATTTATTTAGATATGGATGCTTACCCTATCAAATCTTTCGAAAGGTTTTTAAAAGATGAATTTTCCATTGGTTACCAAAATCAAGATCAAGATTATGGTTTGAATAATGGAATTTTGATTGGCAAGAAATGTTCCAGGTAACTTGGTTTTAATGCAGGTTCTTGATGCATTGGTACGATCAATACAGCTATTTTGACAGCGAGAGGTGGGATGATCACTCTGTGCAATTACCGCTGAAATTATACGAAAAGTATGAAAACAAATCGCAAGTAAAAGCGTATAGACATGAGCTAGTAAGTTGGTGGGCATGGGACTGGGATGCAGACACCCTGCCAATGTTCAAACCATACAAAGACTTGGAATGGAAAAATGTCTATGCTGTACACTCGTTTTACCGTGCGTTTGCCAAGAAAATCGATTTTCCTATCAATTTTGAAACTGTAAAGACTTTGGATAATTCATTTGGAAGGTTTGCCCGATATGTTTTGTATGATGGGCCGCAAATGTGATAGAAATAAAGTAATTTCTTTTATTGGCAATGGAAGCTCCTAACCATACAGCTGATCTTCATTACACTTATAAAAATACCAGCATGATAAAATATTGATCGCCAAATCACTGAATTGAACAGATTTCCAAGTTTGCGGGATATAAAGTCACAAGAAAATAACAAGATGATGAATGTTAAATATCTAATAAAATAGTTTCCCCCAGATGGCTGGTAAACACTTGCTTACCCAGCCCATGCTTGTCGCTAGCAACCTTGAAATCCTTTGGCGGATCCATATAATGCTCGTCCGACATCATAAAAGTACCCCAGTGCACGCCTATAGAATACTTTGCCTGAATATCCACATGGACCAAGCAAGCTTCTTCTGGATCCATATGCTGATGGCACATGAAATATCTTGGTTCATAACTTCCAATAGCTAAATTAAATAGTAAATACGTAGCGCTGCGAGTGTAATTGGACCATACTTTAATCCAATTTCTTTAAATACACTGCAGTATCCAGTATCGCCACAATGGAAGAATGACTGAGTGCTGGTTTTACAGATGAACGAGCACCAGAGTGAAGAATTAACGTCAAAAAAGTGCCTTCCGCTCCAGTGTTGGATAGGACATGATGCTATTAATAATTTATCGTCGTGCTTGTATTCCTGCCACCAATCCAGTTCAATTACCTTTGTTAGTAAAATATACTTTTTTGACTCCAAATGATTTTACCCAACTCGCCAGTCCTAACGGAACATACCAGGTGCACGAGTCCCCTAATTCATACATCACATTAGTATCCAAATGATCATAGTGGTTATGTGAAATCAGTACAATATCAATAGGTGGTAAATCTTTCAGAGAACAAGGCGGAGGTCGCAGTCGTTTAGGGCCAAACCATTCTCCTGTTGTTCTTGAACTGAATATTGGATCTGTAAGGATATTGTAGCCATCCATTTGAATAAAGCAAGTGGACTGTCCAATCCAAGTTACTGTCATTTGGTTGAAATTTGCAAGATCAAGATCCATGGCGCTGTCTCTTTTCCGTATTCCTTTGCTAGATACACTGTCCATTCCAACAGCACTGTCATCGTCCATTAAAGCCAAAGCCACTAATTTCTTTGTTTGTTCAATTGACTGTCTCAAATGTGATTTCAGGGTAAATTCATTCAGCAGAGGGAAATTTGGTTTAACCAAAGGCAAATTCTTTTCTAAATGCAAACAAGGCAGTCCATTCCTGTTCTTTCTTGTCAGTTGATACCGAATCATTGCAAAAATATCTGTAGTGTTCCTGTCCTCCCACTCCAAAAATGGATTAACATACCGTCCAGCTACAGTAAAATAAAAAATACCGACAGAGAACGAATGGAATAATTTCTGTTTCCACTTTAGCACCAATTTTAAATCGTTTTCTATTTCTTCCAATTCACCTTCTTGAATCCAGTACTGCTGTATTCCCTTGTTTCTATGGTAGTGAGTGATGACAAATCTGATGTGTTCAAAAAACAGTCCTCCTATCACCACTGTTGGAATTATTATTCCTATGGTTTTAAACATTTTTGAAAAAGTAAAACCGCTGTGGCTTCAGAGGTAATTTAGTGATTCACACACTGATAATTGCAATCCGCAACAATTAGAGAAAAGTCTGTATTCAAGTCTCTGGTGTTTACGGTTTGAATTCATGTATTTTATTCTAATGAAAACACTATCGCATAATTCTTGTTTCTAATGTCGTAATAATCCTTGCTGAATTGAACTCGTAAGAGCTACAATACCATAATGCAATCACAGTCAACATTAAATACAAGCCATTCCCAGATTCTTTCTTTTCAAAAAACCAATCTCAAAAAGTGACGTTATGGAAGGAAGGCGTTCTCGCTCTTCTTCGATTCAAAAGGCATTAAATGATCCCAGATTATCATCATCGCTAACAGACAATTCTAAAAACAATTCATCAAGAGTTCAATTTGAATTAAAAGTAAAAAAGTAATCGGCACTAACCCAGATATTTCTATCAACTGATACACGGGTGTGGAAAGAATTGTAGTACTAAAAACTGCGCATCTAATCCCAAATATACTGTGTTAAGACCGGAAATAGCTGCAGTTTATGCAATACAGATGGCTTCCAACAATCAGCCGTTCTGTCCTCATTTACCTGCAGAATTACATTTCAATTCGCCATTCACTACTCCTGTACATTCCAGACAATCATCATTCAATTCGCCAAGACAAAGGCAGCATTCAATGGATGCTACTCCATTTTTAAGCTCACTATTCTCTCACTCTCCATTCAATCAAATGTTTTCAAATCCAAAATCATATTCATTGGATAAATTTCCAAAATCACTATCAACCGATAATATTAAATCGAAATTATCAAACAGTTCGCTGGATTTATCAGTTTCAGATGAAAGTATTGATGATAACCTCAGTTTAAAAGAATTGGACTATCATTTGTTTAAAATTGCAATAGAGAACTACTATGAAGATAATGAGCCGACTTTTTTGCTGAATTCGATTGCTTGTATATTCTCGAATTTGGAAGCATTGGGAAAGAGTTTTAAATTTGAAGGAGAGAGAATTGCGGATATCGAATCGCGGACTGCTTACCATAAACACCCCTCAAATTTGGATATTCAAGAAATTCTGCAAACTTATGAATTGATCAACCAACTCGGCAAGGAAATGTTTTACAAAGCATTGATGGAAGGAATTGAAGGCCAGCTTACAAAACTACACTCGAAACTAAAGAACATTAATTCAATCTCACCGCTCTTAAACAACATTTTGATACTAGTGTTGGTAATTGCTGTTAACTTAGAACCCATTATTTCTTGAACCGCGGTTTGAATCGACACTGACAAAACTATGTGAATTCATACATAAATTGAAATCACAAGCAAAACTCACTTTGATTAATTGGTTTGCGAAACTAGAGGAAAAGGATTTTCGTCAAACAGTAGAAATATTCAAGAATTTCATTGGGAACACGATACTGAATCAAGATGCATTTATTGGCGGAGTAAAGATGTTGTCAATGCTCTCCCATTCTAATGAAATGGAAAGGCAGATTATACCGCCATCAGAGTTTTACTGTATAGATTTATATTCAAAATTAAATTTCAAGGAAGAGTATAAAAAATGGAAAAAATCACTAGAGCAATCGATAATCACTGAATTTGCAATTTTCAATTATCCATTCTTATTTGACCCGGTTGCAAAGAATAGAATTATGCACATTGACGCAATGGTAAAGATGACGCATGAATACGAAGGTGATTGCTGTTAATGTAGACGCTTGTGTGAACCAAGCACTTGTGGTCCATGCACAGAAATTCTTGGATGACTCTGCTTTACTAGAAACAATGGAAAATGAAATGAAAGAGTCGATTAATCCATACTTGATCCTTGAAGTGCGAAGAGCGCATTTAATTTCCGATGTACTTGACCAGGTATTTTATTTTAATATAGATTGTAAAGAAATCATTAGAGCTGAAAAAGCCTCTCAAAGTGAAATTTGTAGGTGGTGGCGAGGAAGGAATGGACCAGGGAGGTGTGCAGAAAGAATTCTTTCAGATCCTAATTGAAAAATTAATGGATCCCGACTACGGAATGTTTGAGTACAATCAAGATACCAGACAGTCGTGGATAAACAGAAACTCTCTTGAACCAACGTTGCAATTTGAGCTTGTAGGTATTGTCATTGGATTGGCATTGTACAATGGAGTAATGATCCGCATTGCTTTTCCAAACATTTTGTACAAGAAACTAGTCAAAGAGGAGATTACCCTTGAGGACATAAAAGAAGCATTTCCAGTATTTGTTTTTAATTATAGCCGCTTGGAAAAGGACTGCAGCAATTATTAGATTGGCAAGATGGCGATGTCTCTGATATTTTCATGCGCACATTTGAAATATCATTTGAGCGGTTTGGAAAGGTAGAGCACATACCGCTGATTGCAAACGGGCAGGATGTACTAGTAACAAACGAAAACAGAGAACGGTATGTTAATCTGTACATCAAATACCTATGCTACACTGCAATCCAGGACCAATTCAATTCTTTCAGACAAGGATTCTACAAAGTGTGCGGCGGCAAAGCTTTAAAAATGTGCAAATCATTTGAACTTGAGCAATTGATATGTGGAATGGGCTCCAGTGAACTCGATTTTAGAGATTTGCAAGAAGGTGCGCAGTATGAGGAATATACAACAAGCCACGAAATAATAACGTAATACAAATTAACATAGATGGTTTTGGGAGATTGTGCATGTAATGACACTGGTACAAAAACAACGCTTGCTGGAGTTTGTAACTGCAAGTGACCGTATTCCCCTTAAAGGATTTCAATCTCTTGTGTTTGTGGTTCAACGCAATGGGCCTGATACCGATCGTTTACCGTCTGCCCTAACTTGTTTTGGAAGGTTGCTTTTGCCAGAGTACAGCAGTAAGGACAAGCTTGCTGAACGACTTTTGACTGCAATTGAAAACGCAAAAGGATTTGGATTAGTTTAATTATAATATATGTGCTAATTAGTTGAAAGTCGTAAAATTCAAATAATTCTATGTTAAATATTTATATGCAAGCTCATTCTACAATAATTAAATCATCATCATCATGTACAACTACCACAGGCGCATTCTTCATCGACTCTGCCTCTTTCTCTTTCAGGGCGAGCATCAAATGCTGTATATCACATCTCTTTTGACGGATGACATGGTTCCCGGAAAACCAGTCTGCCGCTTTAGATTCTCGATTCTATTTTAATCCCAAAACTACCAATATTTTTGGCATCAGCTCCTCTGCCTTTTCTAAAAATGTTTCAATGTAATGCAAAAGATAAACCCCACAATCACAGTGGTTAGGCTGGATTGGAACCTCGAGCTTGGTACCACGGATTGCCTTTTCATTGAATTCAATATTCTTCTTGTGTCTGGCTTCCATCACAAGATAGCTCTTGATAATCTTTAGAGTTTTCAACCTACTGTGGCCAAGTGAATCCAAAATAAATATCTTGCATCTACGTTAAGCATAGCTACTTGGAAGGGTCTGAAAAGGTATCGACTAGTTTCGCCTTCATGGGTTTTCTTTTTGCTGCAGGCTTGCTCCTTAATTTGATATTGTTGATTCCAGATTCAGTTGCTTCTTCTATGGGGTCACTTGCGTCCAATTCTTGGAAATTTGGCAAAGCATCTTTATAGAACTTGCTAATTTTAATCAAAGGCAGGTTTGGCTTAACAGTATTAAACTTGGCAACTCCTGTTACAGTAATGTCGGATCCATCTTTGTTGTTGCTGCCTATTTCAGAAATTTCCGGCGACGGTGAATCCACTTGTGCTCCACTGTTTTCTGTCACTTGCGCTTCACTGTTTTCTGTCACTTGAACATCATCATCAAGCTCCATTGGCACATCATCATCAAGTTCCATTGGCACATCATTACTCTCTGCGATCCTTGAACTTGATTCGTTATCTATTTCAGACACTGTGGTTTTGGACATTGGAGAATCAACAGAGCTGCTTTGTAGCTCTTGAACTAGCTGGTCTGACAATCCCGTTGTCTCTTGCGCTATTCCATCTGCTCCTTGGAGTACACTATCTAATTGGTCAATTTCCGGCTCTTTCAGTTCCAACAAGCAAGCGCCAGGATTATAGACTATTGCAAGGTACCAATGCAGACTGGCTTAATTAAAGAATACTTTTCATTTACGGGTATTACCAAATAATCCTTTCCAAAGATATCCACCTTATTAGTCCATTTCCTAATTCTTTCGTATGCAAATTCAAATTTTTTCTCGTCTTTACTGGAGAGCAGCTGTTCAAAAAAGAATGAATTAAAGAAATGAGTGTGCTGGTATATTGGATTGTCAGCATAAATTTCACACAGATATCTTTTTTAAATCTGAATTACCTTATATAAAATTCAATCACGGTATCATTCAAAAACTCTCCTTCATTCAGACGTGCAACGTCCTGTTCTCTGACCGAAATACAGCGTCTTCCTTTGTATGGGTAGTTGAATATAATTTCATTGCCAAGCCCAAGTCCGACACCAGATAACCGTGAACTTTTCCTTTTTATTGGCTCTTTGGTTTCATTTGCTGAGTATAGTCGCTCATCTTCAGGTAATTCAATTTTGTTTCTCTTTTGCGCCAAACTATTTTCTGTGTATGGTTCATAAGAAATATGCTCGTCAATGTAATCATCATCTCTGTCTCTTGGCATACGCTTTGAAGTTCGTCTTTGTTTGTTTTCCACCAAAGTCAAGCCGGTGGCTACGTCAGAATCAGGCATAGCTGTTACAGTCCCAAAAATATCAATTAATCTTTGATAGTATTTCGAAAGATTGTCCTTGATCTTTAATATCAATGTTTTGCTGGTGCCATGAATCTTTAACAGGGTGAATTTGTCGTAATTGTAAGTGATTTTTTTGACATCATTAGGTGCAAATCTGTCTACTTTGTCGCCGCAAACTTCCAATTGAGAATCTGTAATTATGAGTTGTTTGGCGATATTCCATTCTAGATCTCCAGGAGACTCCCATATTCGCTCAACTGGAATAGCTGTACTCTTTTGGGCTGCGTGTTCCTTTTCAACAGAATTTGGTTTCATTGCGTCGGCTCTTTTCTGTATAGTTCTAACATCAGCCAAATTCAAGGATTTTGTCAACTTTTTCTGATTAGGTTTGTGATCATCTTCGATTGAAATGGGATTTGTTTGAGAGTAAAGTTTCGAATGCAGCAACTCGTCATTCTTCTTGTCTTGATTCCTTGTTGCCAGCTGTTCTTGAACTGACGGCGCTCTGCTTTTGAATGTAAGCATCGGCTGAGATGTTTTAGAATTGGACATTGTCTTGAATTTGGCCAGTCCTTCATCCAAAATACCTTTTTTAGATGGAGCTCCGTATGGAGAATCCAGCACCGATTTTGATTTCTGCTGCGGATGAGGACTCTTTCTAATTTTATCCTTATTCGACCCAAAACTATTTGATGGAGTGTCTATTGGAGTTCCAGCGTAACCTTGTGGGAATCCTGACATTGATTTGTAAAGTCAAAAAATGAAAAAATATATTTCAATGGAATGTCAAGATAGGTTGCCTGAAATATCCACCATGCGGTTGATATTACTGATTAATTCACCACTGCTTTTGCATTGCCGAGTAGGATTGAAAAGTCGGAAAGTCGGACATTTTCAAGTTCAACTATATCCAATCAACAGATTATGATCAATCGCAAATATAAATTCAACGGGTTCATAAAAGTTTGCTTTTTTCGCGTACAATCAGATGGTGAGCGTATCCTAATTCAGTCCGAAAAAGAATCTGTCAAAGTTATATTGCGATGCAGACCATTCAGCGAAAAGGAAAAGCAAGCCGGCCATACGAATATTGTTCATATGGACACTCGAAATGGGACAGTCACCATTATCGATCCGCGTTCGGAAAAGGGACACGATCCTCCAAAAACATTTACTTTCGACCATGTATTTGATAATACGTGTACGCAAACCGAAGTTTATAGCATGACTGCAAGGGATATTGTCGATTCTGTGTTACAGGGATACAATGGCAAGTTTAGCACTGATCATAGGAACCGTATTTGCTTATGGTCAGACTGGAACCGGGAAGGTATCTATTATCTAAAAAGACTTTTTCTATGGAAGGCATTAGAGATGTGCCGGAATTGCGGGGCATCATCCCGATGGCATTCGACCATATTTTTGGGTATATCAAGCATGCTGGAGCAAAAACTCAATTCTTGGTCAGGGCTTCGTATTTGGAAATATACAATGAAGACATTAGAGATTTATTGAATTTGAAATCGAAAAAATTGGAAATCAAAGAACGCGCAGACACTGGAGTGTATGTGAGGGACTTGTCAACGTTTGTGATTCAAAATGTGGAAGAAATGGATCAATTGATGACTGTTGGCAACAAAAATAGATCGGTTGGATTTACTGAAATGAATGCAACTTCTTCCCGATCTCACTCGATTTTCACAATTACAGTCGAAGCATCAGAAACAGATGAAAATGGTGAGCAGAGGCTGAGAGCAGGGAAGCTACACTTGGTGGATTTGGCAGGTAGTGAGCGGCAGACAAAGACCGGAGCTACTGGCGACAGATTGAAAGAAGCCACCAAGATCAACCTCTCACTCTCTGCGCTTGGTAATGTAATTTCAGCCCTGGTAGATGGAAAATCGTCCCACATACCATATCGCGATTCCAAACTCACCAGATTGTTGCAAGATTCTTTGGGAGGGAATGCAAAAACATTGATGGTTTCGACAATGAGTCCAGCGTCTTACAACTACGAGGAAACCATTTCGACCCTCAGGTATGCCAACAGAGCAAAGAATATCAAGAATAAACCAAAGGTCAATGAAGATCCAAAAGATGCCATGCTCAGAGAATTCCAAGAAGAAATTAAACGTTTAAAAAGTTTATTGGAAAATGAAGGCGGAGAGGATATAATTGAAGAAGTGGAGGAAATTGAAGAGGTCGAAGAAGATGAAGAACCAGACTCTCCTCTAAAACCAAAGGCTGGAAAATCGAAAAAGGCAAAGACGCCGAAAGAAAACAGTGTATCGATAAAGAATGAAGCAGGGCCAGCAGGTATCCCCGAAGCCCAATTGGCAAAAATGCAAGAAATGGTTGAAAAAGAAAAACAGGCAATTCTTGCAAGTAAAGATATGGAAGAGTCTGAAAGAAATAAACTGATTGAAGAAGCTGAACTCAGGATGAAGGAGTTGGAAAAGGAAAGAGAAGCTAGGAGTGACCTAGCTGCCAAGCTAGCGCAACTGGAACAAAAATTACTCGTTGGCGGTGTGAATATCTTGGACCAGCACCAAGAACAGCAAATTACACTTGCCAAGAAAGCCCAAGAATTAGAAGAAGGAGTGAGAAAGCAAAGAGAATTGGAGATGAATCTGAATGAAAAAGAAGAACTAAATTTACAAATAGAAGAAGAATTTACAAACTTGCAAGAAGAAGCAACGGCAAAAACAAAGAAACTAAAGAAACTATGGGGAATGGTGATGGAGCAAAAGTCAGAACAAAAAGATTTAAAAGAAGAACATCAAAGAGAAAAAGAAAACTTGCTGGAAACCATTCGAGAATTGACGAGCGAAATTAAATTGCGCCAAGCAATTATTCAGGGATTTATCCCACCTGCAGAGCAAGAAATCATAAATGAATGTGCAGAGTACGATGATACAGCAGAGAAATGGAGAATTGCACATGTAGCGCATGCAGGCAACAATATCAAAGGTGCTTTATGCTAATGCAGGAAAAAGGGCTTTAATATCTGGGCAATTACAATTTGAACACCAAGGGCTACACAGAGTGCTTGAGCCAGAGGAGATGTGGGATCCAATGTGCATGTTCCCAGATCCTTTCTTGTCGTATGATGTTCCTGGGCTAAAAAAGAGCGGTAAAAAGACCTTTACAGTTAAAATGTTGAAAAACAAGAAACCAAAGGAAACTGTATCTGCACCGCAAGCAAGAGGGCTAGTAGCAAAGCACAAACATTATGCCTAATTATTATGTAATAAAGAGAAGACCACTGCCTCTGCAATCGTAAAATTTGAAACATTAACTTTTCCAAAAAAATTTTCATGTTTTTGACATTGAAATCAGCCAGGACATTGTATTGCTACTCCAAAGGGTCGATAACTACCTCTGGAATTTATTTTACTTCAACGGCAGTAAAGCTATTTTTCCCAAGCAAGCCATTAGCTCGGTCAATTCACAACACAGTTCAATTATGGCAGGATATCGACACGGGTGATTCGTTCAGCTCAGTAATATTGGATTCCAAAACCAGAAAGGCAGTGATTGAAGATTTCGGATTTCAGAAAATGTCTCCTGTGCAAAAAGCAGTTTTAAGCAAATTACCCGTTGCAAATGATTTACTAGTGAGGGCAAAGACAGGAACGGGAAAGACTTTGGCATTCATGGTTGCAGCCATTGAAACTGCACTGGCCAATCATGCATTTCATAGAGATAGAATTCCAGTGCTTGTTCTAACACCAACTAGGGAACTGGCACTTCAAATCGCAACAGAAACTGAAAAACTAGTCAGACACCACCGATTAAATGTTCAAGTCGCTGTTGGCGGCACAGGTAGATTGCAGTCGCTTAATAGAATACTGAATCAAAAGACTGATATTTTAATTGCTACACCTGGTCGTTTGAATGACATTTTAGGTGCTGAAAAGGCACTCCAAAGAAAATTCATGGATTTGAATGTCTTGATCTTTGATGAAGCGGATCAATTGATGGACATGGGATTTCAAAAAGAAATTGATCGAATATTATCAAATTTGCCTCCAAAACAACAAAGAAAGACTTTTATGTTTTCAGCTACTTTGTCAAACGAAATTAAAGCTATTGCTCACTCTTCTTTGCATGAAGAGTATCAATACATTGATACCGTGCCAGCTAACGAAGTGGATACACACATGAAAATTAAACAATCGTACTTGGTTGCCCCGCACAAGGAGCATTTTTATCTATTGCAAGAAATCATCCAAAAGCACAAGGAATCAACCCCAGCATCTAAAATCATTGTTTTCTTTTCAACTACAAAACTCGTGTCCTATGCCAAAAATGTCTTTGAGCAGGCTCTAGCGTTGGACATTATGGAAATACACTCCAGACTGACTCAACAACAAAGAGTGCGAGTGTCCGATAAATTCAGAAAATCTAGATCTTCCATACTGTTCACTTCAGGTAATTGTTAATTGAAGCAGATGTGTCGGCGCGTGGAGTTGATTACCCTGGCGTTACTCTTGTGTTGCAAGTAGGGCTTCCTTCTTCTAGAGATCAGTATATTCACAGGTAATTAAAATTGACGGTAGAATTGGAAGAACTGGAAGAGCAGGAAAGGAAGGGGAGTCTGTACTGATTCTATCGCCATATGAAGAGAATTATTTGAAATGCGTTTCGGATTTACCAATCAGAAAAGAGTTGCGCTATTCTTTGAATAGAAACGGAAGAGACTCTGCTATTATTGAAAATATTGCAAACACTGTTCAAAAAATGGAGCATATTGAAAGGCTGGAAATCTTTACCAGTATGCTTGGCTATCGTAAGTTCTTTTAACGTAGAAATTTCAAAACTTGAAATATCGAAAATTCGTAAAGACACTTGTATTGAAGGTATAGCCCAATTTTGCGAAGGCTATTTAGAGATGCCCCTGCCGCCAATACCTCAAAAATTAATTGACAATCTTGGATTAAGGAATGTTCCAGGAGTGGTGTTGCAAGGTAAAAGGATTGGCACTCTTAATGAAGCACGGTATCCCCCAAATCAGCAATATGGAAACTTTTCCAATAGTGTGCCAAAGAATGCAAGCAAGATTCTGGAATCCTTAGAATCTGGATATGGGAAAAAGTTTTATGAGCGGTACAGTGTAGCTGACAAAACTGGTGGTTTGAAGCGCAAAGAATCCAAACCCTCTGTTCGTGGCAAATCTCCTGGTCGCTCTGCTGAGTCAAACTTTTCAAGGGAAACCAGGTCTCCCAATCGTTCATCTACATCATGGCGGAGTAGGTCCAGGTAAACTACTACTTTAGACTTGCTGGTATTAAATTAAAAATTTATTTAAACATGATCCTTTTGATTCTTTCCAGATTAACGACAGAGCTTTTGGAATGCAATATGCAGGACATGATGTGACTTTGGAATAACCATCAAAAATAGTCGAACCAAACTCATTGAATTAATGATGTTGAGAGTAAACATTCATACAGGAAGGTAAATTACTTTTTTTTATTAATGTATAATTTCCCCTTTTTACTCTTTGCTTTTCTCTTGTACTGATTTCTGGACATCAACAGCATTTCCTTTTGTTTCTTGGAAAGAATCTGCTCAGTCTCCATCTTTTCAGCTTCTTGCGGTTTCTCTTGCTGCATGGTTTCTACAGTGTCTTTTTCTACCACACGCATTAGTCTTGCTTCTTCTTTTGGTTTGTGAATCATTTCTCTTCTTAGAGCTCTGTTCTTTCTCTGCCCTTTACTTCTAATAGACTTGCCCATTTTTTGTTTTGAAAAAAAAAATAAATCAGAAAGCAAAAACAAACCATCGAATTATTTGATTGGATATCAAACGGAATATTTAATAACAGATTAAATGGAACGTTTAACAACAGAATGAAAATTAATCTTCGAGAGAATGAGACGAGTTGCTAGCGATTCTACCCATCTGGCAGATCCAGTATCTATTGGATATGGTACTGATTGGATATCCTTGTTTCTAGAAAGAAACGCCGTTATTGCCAGGAGTGCTGATCTGCATATGACGGTATGGAGAGACAAAGTTCGCAAGCATGATCAAACTCTGGCTACAAGTATTGTAGAAGGAACTGGAATGTTCTTTATAATTTAAAAAAGCTAAATTTTCACAATCTAAAATGTTGCAGAATGACAGCCATATTCTTACCTTGTTTGTAAAATCACATAATGCCAACTCAGAAAGAAGATTTGATAAATCACTCTCGATCCTGGAACTAAAAGAAAAACTAACGGCAATAACCGGTGTCCCATCGTCTACAATGATCCTCAACTGCAATGGAATAACTCTTCAAGACGACAAACAGCTCGGCTACTATTCCATCGAGAATTACTCTAATCTAAACGTTGCAAACACAGAGAAAACATTTGATTACAACGATTTAAATAAAGTCGAAAAACTGGAAATGAGTAATGTAGATTACGAGAAACGCAATGATTCAGTACTAGCTTTTAAAAAGAGAAATAAACTTGGACGGTTTGCGGATAATATAAAAAATTACAAGGAAGAAGCAGCGAACGTTAAAGTTGGTGATCGATGTATGGTTGATACGGATGGAATGGAAAAGAGAGGAGAGGTAAAGTACGTTGGACTGGTGGAATTTAAGCATGGATATTTTGTAGGTAATTTTGTCTTTAGACTAGGTGTACAGTATGATGAACCTGTTGGCAAGCATAATGGTACTGTAGAAGGAAAGTCTTATTTCACTTGTCCAAACAAGCATGGGGCATTCCTTCGGCCAGATATTGTGAATGTTGGTGATTACCCTGAAGAAGATTTGTTTGAGGATGAATTTTAATAAACCGGTTTCGTTAAGGATCAGTTCTCGGAGGACTGCTGCCAAGCTATCACTCCTTTGTCTCTTTCAGGAACTTGACCGGCTCGGATTAAGTACAGTTTCAAAGATCTGATTCATGAGAAAGGAACAGAGCCGATGAGACTACAAGCGGCATTGATGAAAGGGCGTCAGGAATCATCCTACTTGCCATCCATATAGTGACTATCGGCTATATATCCTGCGACCAAAGAACGACTGCCAAGAAACCCGTCAAAAACACCAATTGGCAAGACAAAATCGCGGATTATTCTACAATAAACTTAAAATAATCAACCGCATTCAGGAATTATCTTCAATAAAAATCAATCCTCCTTGTATCTAATTTTTGTCTCAGCAACTTAATCAACTCGCCACACTAGGCGTATTCACGCTTCGCTCGCAAGTTTTTAGTACTTTCATCATTAATCCTCCATCATACCAAAACAATCCTATTTGGAAAAAAATGGGCGACAATATTTCTCCTCCTCCACCAGCATACAAAAATCAAATGGTGGAAAATGTGGAGCTGCAAGTGCTGAAAAGACCATCGGAAATACCAGTCAAAGAGAAAAAGAACTTTAAAACGGAATTAGGACGGTTGTTGATGATGCGGAAAGAGCATAAAGGCCCGTACGAGGTGAGGTTTCCAAAAGACAAGCACATACACAAAGCAAATTATATACGGACGACAAAATATACTGTCCTTACGTTCCTCCCTTTGAATTTAGCTATGCAGGTAAGACCTCTCTAAAATAGTTTAAACGATTCTACAATATTTACTTTTTACTTGGAGCTTTATCAGTGCTGACTGGATACAGTAGTTTCAGCGCTTCGACTCAAATAGCGCCGTTGATGATTGTCCTGGCCTTTTCAGCTGCAAAGGAAGCAATAGAAGATTTCAATCGATACAGGGCTGATAAAATGGCAAATACCACACCTGCAGTTGTTATTGAAAATGGAGAGAAAAGGACAATTTCAGCTCAAGAGTTGCAGCCTGGAGATATCGTGTACATTGAAAAAGGATCTAAATTTCAAATCGACGCAATCCTGCTTTCTTCTTCATATGAAGATGGAACGGCGTTTATCGAAACTGCTGAATTGGATGGGTAAGTATTGTTAATTTCTAGTGAAACGAATCTTAAACGTAAATCAACTGTGCCCGGCACATCAGATAGAAACTCTCCAGAATCAATCTCAAAAATTGGTGGGTTGATTCAATGCGAGCAACCAAACGATAATTTAGTTTCATTCGAAGGGAGAATTACGTTAGATGATGGCAAGAATCAAACTACACCATTATCTCTCTTGAATTTGGTTTGTCGTGGATCTGTATTGCGTAACACTGATTATTGCTTTGCAGTAGTACTATATTGCGGAGGAAACACCAAAATCATGAAGAATCTAAAGCAGGGTAAACTGAAAACATCTTCATTGGAACGTAAATTGAATTTACTGGTTTTGGCGGCGTTTGGATTCAATGCTATTTTGCTTATTATCAGCGTTGTTTTGCAATACCAGCACTACCAGTATATATTAGGTATCCAAAACACTAGACCTGCGACTGATTTAGCTGTTGAATGGTATATTGGGCTTACCAGTTCAAATGCAACATTTAATTTGTGGAGTACCACCGTTTCTTTCTTTGCTCTGTACACTTATGTTATTCCAATTTCATTGTTTGTCACTATTGAATTGGTTAAACTTGGGCAAGCAACGTATATGGTATGGGATCCAAAGATGCAGTACAAGAGGACGCACACCGATGGTTCGGTATCATATGTCCCAATGAGAGCAAACAACAGTAACTTGAACGAAGATTTGGGGTGTGTGGATTATATATTCTCTGACAAGACTGGCACATTGACTCAAAACGTGATGGAAATGGCTCAGTTTTTTATTGACGGGGAAATTATAGACGAAATGAAAAATCCAGGAACAGCAATTAAATTATACGAGGTAATACAAACTAATGCAGGAAGCAACTACAGAAAAACGAAAATTCTTTGTAGATCAGTTCTTTAAAGCCTTGTCCTTATGCCATGGATGCATTCCCGCTGTTGATGAAAAAACAGGAAAAATGATTTTCGAGAGTCAGTCGCCAGATGAAACCGCATTGCTAGAAGCCGCATTAAGGAACAAGTATAAACTGTACAATCGCACAAAACAAACAATGTCTGTTGAAATCAGTGGCAAAAAAGAAACATTTGACGTGCTGACTATTATTGAATTCAACTCTACACGTAAAAGAATGTCTGCAATTATTCGAACACCAGAGGGGATCAAGCTATATTGTAAAGGTGCAGATAATATCATGATGGCAAGGCTAGATAAAAGCAAGAACGATGCAGAATTGCTCAAAATGGCCAATGAATCTCTTACGGAATTCAGTAATATTGGTTTACGCACTCTGGTGGTCGCATATCGTGATTTGAGCGAAGAAGAATTTGAGCATTTTAAAAAGGAATATGATGAAGCCGAAATCAGTCTCGACAATAGGGAAGATAAGATTGCACAGGCGTCAGATATTGTTGAAACTGGCTTGACTTTACTTGGATGCACAGCTATAGAAGACAAATTGCAAGATAAAGTTCCAGAAACAATTGAAAATCTATTAAAAGTAAACCCATTTAACATAGGCGGATATCAAATTGTGGCTATTGACTGGCGATAAACAAGAAACTGCAATTAATATTGGCATGTCGTCTAGGCTGATTAATCGAGATATGAAACTATTTATCCTGTCTGCAAGCACACCTGAGCAATGCGAGCTGGAGATGGACAAAATCCAACAAGAAATTACCGGTGGGACGGCCGTAAGTTGTTTTTGACAATAGACCCAAATATATGCCTTGGTAGTCGATGGCCATGTGCTTTCGAACGTATTTGCGGGTGCTGAAAAGAGCAAAACCAAGTTTTTAACGATCGGAAAAAGATGCAAGACGGTTATTTGTTCCAGGGTCACTCCGTTGCAAAAATCACTGGTGGTTCGACTTGTACGTAAATCTTTAAAAGCATCGATTACACTGGCTATTGGAGATGGTGCAAATGATGTATCGATGATCCAAGAAGCACACATTGGAATTGGGATTATGGGCAAAGAAGGAACACAAGCAGTCAGGGCTGCTGATTATGCATTTGGGGAATTTAGATTTCTGGAAAGATTGCTAACGATACATGGTCGCTTCAACTACCTTCGAATGGCAAATCTAATCCTGTACTCGTTCTACAAGAATTTTGTGTTTATCAGCATCCAACTATTCTTTGGATTCTACAACGCTTGGTCTGGTCAAATCGTCTACGAAGAGCTGTTTCTTACAGCATTTAACGTGATCTTCACCTCACTGCCGCCGTTCATGTACGGATTATACGAAAGAGATTTACCAGAAGAGGTCATTGAACAGAACCCTCAGATCTACAAAGAAGTCAAAAATGGGCTGTATTGGAACTATTCTCACATTGCAAGATGGTTCATAGTGTCTCTCGTCCATCCAGTTATCATATTCGTCTGTGTGTATTTATTAAATTCTGAAGGAGCCCTAGATGCCCAAGGCAGATCAACCGGATACTGGGTGCAGTGCTATCTTTTCTCTACCCCAATGTTGCTGGTTGTTTTATTCAAGATGGCTATCATTTCTAAATTTTGGATCTGGTTTACTGCGTTTGGGCTTATTGCCAGTTACGTCTTAAACGTTGGGTTTATGTTTTGCTTGTTCTTGTTGGACTACTTTTTCTATGCCGACAGTAACACGGCAGTCATATTACACTCGCTGCCAGCTTATTACCTCCTAATGATTCTGCTACCGCCATTTTGCATTATACCGGATCTATTGCTGGAATAGTATTTATTTGCTAACATAGTTTACGAAAAACATTCTATCCTACAGATACTGATATCTTGCTTGATTACACTGCCAAAAAGAAAATCAAAATATAGTTCTAATATTAATTGTGTTTTCTCCAGTTATTGTACTGAATCGCTGCAAATGCAGAGAGTCTCCAGGCTAGACCAAGCATAAACATCATCATAAAGTCGAACCCCACGCGATTCACCACATATCCATACTGTGCGGCACTGGTTTCCGTATCATATATCAAATCGTATTGTGTATAAGTTTCCGACACTATTTTAGCTCAAAGCAACCTTGCGCTTCCGCTCCCCACATATTAAACTGTAAACACCAAACGAAATAAACCCCAGCAGCTTGAACCTGGGCTAGCGTAGGGCCATACCCACAAAACATTGACGAAACAAGTGCTATACATGTAGCCAATACATTTGCCTTTTCAGCAGAAGTTATAACAGAGCAAAAATGGGATATTCCGTATACTCCAAAATAAAGTAATAAATGAATCGCCCACTGTGTAAAGAAATTACGAGTTGTCGGAGACAGGACTACCAACACCGAGGTGAAATGAAAACTCGCAATAATAATGCGATACAAAGATGCGACTATTTTCCCACTGAAATATGCAGTAATCGAGTGGCCAGACTCGAAATATCTTGTTGCAATCGACTGCTCAAATCCAAATATTGCTATGCCCTGATATTAAAAAGTCTTACTGGTATGGCTGCTGAAATTGCAACCGCCATTCCTATAGCCTGAAAAACAACCGGAGTTCCCCACAAAATAATTGGGTTTGGTAAATTTACAAAACTGCCCTTGTATAGTCCAATGTACTTGTCGTATGAAGTGTTTCCCTGAGCGCCGATAATTGCTGCACAGGCAGTGGTGACAAACAATTCTAAAAACAGGGATGTAGAATTCCGTAACTGCTTCTTTAAGCTGAATAAATGGCAGTGATAGAATTGAGAGAAAAAGCTGGTTTTCTGGAATGATGTTCTGGTGAAGGAGTGGAACTGATTGTAGAGTGCCTCATCTTCAACTAGAGATTGTCTCTTTGTATGTTCAGTTGCGCAAGTCTGGTTAGTACCATCTTTATTTGAGGTCTCTTTTAAAGCCCATTGAGTGCAAAGGTCTTTATAATTGTAATATTCATCATTAACTCCTCTGTTTCCAAGAATCTCCATTAAAATATCTGCTTCGTTTACACCCAATGGAAACTGGATTAGCCTCAAAACACCTGGAATCCCATACCTTTAAAGTAGGATTTAGCATCCTTAGTGGGGCCGAGATATGCCGCTTTCCCTCCAGGAACAATCAATAAACACTCGTCAAATCTGATCAAATATTAGTTACTTGTAAAATATTTCGGTTCTAGGCTGATGTATTACCGCCATTACTGTCATTCCCATATCAGTCAAATCCGCTAATACTTCCATTACCTCCAGCGCACTAGTAGCATCCAATCCAGAAGTAGGCTCGTCGAGAAACAAACACAGAGGACAGGCGACTAATTCCATCCCTATATTTACTCTTTTCCTTTGTCCACCAGATATCCCCCTCGTTGTTTCGTCGCCAACAATCGAATTGGCAACATGAGATAATCTGCCTTAGTACAGTTTACTTTAGTAGCTCAAGCACATTGTCTACATGATCTTCAACTTCTGGCGATTTCCAGCCTGCTGGTAATCTAATTTTTGCCGAATATGCAATATTTTCCCTTACCGTCATATCCCGATGCATTATATCTTCTTGAGGAACAAACCCGACAAAATTCTTGAACTTGGACATTTCTATTTCCCTTCCGCTAACATAAAGCTTTCCGCTTGTTCGCTTTATCTTTCCCGCAAGAACGTTTAAAAATGTTGTTTCTAAATTACAGTTGATTTACTTCCGCTGCCACTTGGACCCATCACAGCAGTAATTTTTGAAGCTCTTATGTACCCTGATATGTCATTCAGGACGTTTTCCCCATTTGGCAGGTTCAAACTCAACCCCTCCATTTTGAAATCCAGTCGCACCTTTAATCCTTTGACGTTCCGCTCGAATGCTTTCTGGATTTCACCTTTAACTTTGCTAATCTTTTTAAATTTCAAGTTTGCTATCCTGTGATTACTCTTTTTCCAATAGATTGCAAATAGCAGCAGGTCGACAACAAGGCAGAGCAAGAGTCCGTAATAGGGCCTTTGATATATAGCACCCTCGGGACAATAGGATAAATAATCGCATTTGATTGGAGTGGCAGTTCCTGTAAGACAATAGCTGTTTTCTGGACATCTGTACATTTCCATAGGAGTTGGACAATAGTCTATATAAGTACCAACATTACATCCCATTTTGCAAGATATTGGCTCGTATATCCCCTGACTTCCATTCTGGCCATCAACGCATGGCACTCCAAGCAATCTAAGTACGAGGCAATCTATAGACGGAGGACAGTACACTGGAATGGTTGAACTATCATTCGCAACTGTGCTTGGACAATAAAATCCCACCATGCATTGTGGAGTCTCACTAAGAGGTATGCCATCGGTAGAATTGTCGAAATAGCAGTTGCCCATATTCCAGACGCGTCGGTAACTGTACAAATGTCAACATGCTACTACGCATATAGCACAGGTGAAAAGTTGTTTCCAATACCAATGTGTCAAGATGGGGTATTATGGCGATTAATACGAGTTTTATTGTCCAAACACGCTGCTGAATAACCAAAAAACTTATCCAGTACTCTGTCCACCGTCAAGCGATTGCGCAAGGAAAAGAGCCTTTGGCTACCCATGCACTGATGGATATTTAGGAGCGCAAGGTATCTATGAACCAATCGTTTGTCCAAAAGGATATTATTGCTCAACTCCGTTGAAAATAGCTATCTGGTATTCCTCCATTAACCGTCTAGTCCAGAAAAGCATTATTGCCCCACTGGGTCAATTACTCCTGTAGGATGCGACTATTTCTCTTATTGCCCCAAAGGCTCAGCTGCACAATTCTCTTATGCAGGTGTGGTGCTTGCCATATTTTTTGATTTGCTACTGATGGTAATATTCTGGAATACTAGACATCGCGAGTTGAGAAAATACAAAATTCATCTGCTTAAAAAAGAAATAACGAGCTTGAACAATGTAAATTCAAATTTTGAAAGCGCATTTGAAGCGCTGCTCCAAGGATCAGTTATGAGATGGGATTTTAGAATGGAGAATCTGGAACTGAGACTTGGGAGTGGAAATCAGGTCTTAAAAAATGTTACAGGGTACATTAGAGCCGCAAAACTAACAGCTATAATGGGTCCAAGTGGTTGCGGAAGTATCCGGAGCTAATTTAGAAACTACATTTATGAGTGTATTATGTGGCAAGGTCCAAAGGACTGCTGGACAATTATTCATTTCAGGAAAAGAAATTCAAGTATATAAATTCAAGAAATTAATTGGATTTGTGCCGCAGGAAGATATCATGCACAGAGGCTTGACCGTTAAAGAAAACCTCTTGCATTCGGCAAGGATACGATTACCCTCTACTTGGAAATCAAAAGAGATAGAAAAGCATGTAGATGGAATCATAGAGATCCTAAAGTATTGCTCAATTGACAGCTAGTTTGACAGCAGTGGCTCACTCGATCATTGGAGATGAAACGAACAGAGGCATATCGGGTGGTCAAAGGAAGAGAGTGAATATTGGGATTGAACTGGTTTCTATACCATTATGTCTATTCCTTGACGAACCAACTTCAGGGTAAGCATTTTGTAATGCAGGTTGGACTCTGTTGGGGCAATGGAAGTAGTTGACATACTATCTCGAATCTCGACAATGGGGATCACTGTTGTTGCCGTTATACACCAACCAAGAACCTCAGTATTTCACAAGTATATATTTCTAAACTAGATTTGATGATACATTTCTGATGGTTCCAGGAGGTAAAACTGCCTTTCTTGGACATACAAAAGATATTCTTCCGTACTTTTCAAACTTGGGTTATCTAGTAAGTTGATCTAATTTAGTTTCCGGAAGGAGTGAACGAAGCTGATATACTTTTGGATGTTTTAAATAACAGAGGAACAAACACAATCAAGGATTACACACCGGATGAACTGGCAGATTGCTGGAGCGAATATTCTAAAAATGCAAAAACCCATAATCTAGAGGAGCCAATTCCCGTCCTTTCAAATATCTCACATAGCTCATCATTCAGATCAAATTCGGTAGCAAGCAGAGAAGGTAGATCGTCACTGGCTAAAGATCAACAGCACTACGAAAATTTTCACAGTATTGCAGCAAATATTATCAAATGCAAAGGAGCTCCATTAATTTCACAAATTGTATATTGTCACAACCTGGCAGTTTTGCAATTCTACAGAGCGCCATCATTGTTCTATCTTCCGCTATTTGTCAGTATAATCTGTGGTATAATTGTTGGTCTATCTTTGGATCCTAGCTACGATTCTTTCATTGGATTGTATCAGTTTTTGTTTCTATTTTTGCCCAGCTCCCCAGTATTGTGGAAGATTCCTCAATTTGGACTTTCTATTGGGTTTTCCTCGGCGCTTGCTGGTTCAGCGGCTGGGGTAAACGTTTTTGGGATGGAAAAGCCAGTTTACTGGAGAAACGCATCTTCCGGCCATTCTAAAGTTGCCTACTTTATTGTAAAATGAACTAACGTAGGGGAAAACCCTATCTTCTCTGTATTTGATCTTCCTAATGAGCCTTCACTACACGTCGATTATCTATATTGTTGCTCGCCCACTAATGTCCTTTCCTAGCCAACTACTGATGATATTTTTAACATTTTTCGGAGTATTTGGGATCGGCTCAATGTGTGCGTTCGTCTCACACTCAAAAAACTCTGTGCTTATCGCTGTATTTATTGCCCTTGGATTTTCAGTGTTGAATGGTGTAGGGCCGTCTTTGGGCGAAATGAAGAAGGCCGGTTTGCAGTATCTGGTATACACATCGTACAATATGGTAACACCGCCTTAAATTAGTGGGGAACAGAGGCATTGCTCACTGAATCAGTGGCTCCGTATCAGAAAATTTACAACCTGACACTTAGTAACGTTTATGGATACGAAATTGGGCAAACCACCTTTGATTTTACGATGATGGCCATTATCGGACTCTGTTGGAGAATTTTGGCATTTTTAGCAATGATCAGCTTTAACCAAATTAAACAAAGATAATTTGACATTAGCTATATTAGCAATAATTTAGTTGAATCAACCAGCAAATTAATCTCCTCCTTCTCGACTTTTCTTGCCGCTGGTATGGGAGGTAAACCTAAAGTCTTTTTGCCTTTTAAACTTGATTGTTTTTTAGATTCAGATCTATATTTTCTGCCTAGTGTATATGGGGATGCTTTCTCTCTTTTTATAGAAGCTGATTCGGCTGCTGCTGGAATAATAGCTGGCTGGCTTCCGCCAAGCTGTTCTAAAATAGAATTAGAGCCAACTACTTGCAGATTCCAACTGCCAGGATCTGATAAGCTAGTTTTGGTTACTCTATTCTCTTTCTTTTCTCTTCTTTTCTTCCTTGCAGTTGCATTTGAAATCGTTTGCGCAGCATGGTATGTCGAGTTATCCAAATTTGGTGCTAATCCAATTTCTTCACCTGCTGAAAAATAAGCAGCACTTCCACAAGTTGGGCAATTCGCTCTGCTGTGCAACAGCCATCTATCTATACAGCTCTGATGGAAACCATGACCACAAGGTATTTGTCTGACCAGATCCCCATATCCAATTTTTGAAGCACAGACGTTGCAATTTCCCGACTGATCCAATCGTAAGCGCGTTTTGTCATTGCTGTTGCGCATTTTAGTGACTGGAAATGAATTTACAACATGCAACGGTATATTTCCTTGTATTTGCATTCCAGCGTCCAGGGTTAATAGCGTTTGATAATCTTCCCCAGTTAATTCACGATTTTGAATATCCTCAATCAACGCTGTGGGTAAGGCTGGCTGCAGCGATCTAGTAGACTTTTTCCATTTTGAAGTAGACCTATTGCGGTACTCAAACGCATGTTCTCTGATATTAACAGTCAATTACGGATGGGATCCTTCCTTGAAGCAATGGTCACAGAGAAATAGATCCAAACAGATTTGACACCTATAATTAATAATGAGTACTTGTGTAATCGTCCTTTGATGGGCCCGTTGCTGCAACTTTTACATGTATAGCCAAAATGTGAAAAATCCAGTTTTCTAGTATCAGGTTCTTTGACAGTTAACAACTCAGATATCTGTTTTTCTACTTCAGACATCGATCCAAACGAATTTCTACACAGCTCTGTGTTAGCTGAAAGTTACTGGACATTTGATATCCATGGATCCAAGAGATTTTGAATGATTCATCAGAACTTTGATACATTTGACGTGAATATTATTTCCGCATGAGTTTCTGCAGTAAGTGATTTTTAGTTCATTTCCACCGTCTTTTAAATAATCTTGGCATATTGGACAAACATCACCGTCTTCTATTGGTCGCTGTTTTACACCACTATCTTCTGGGGCTGTCTCTTGTTTTTCCAAGACTACGCGTTGCTAAGGTAAGTTGAAACCTACTATCCTATGCCTTCCATTTAGGATTTCATTTATTTCCCGGTCAACCAAAGAGGTCTGATACAACATATCGCTTTTAGGATCGACATGAAATAATTTAAGCAATAGCCACATCTATAATGAGAATTGAATACCATATGAAGGCAGCATTTTGACTTGCAGGAACATGTATGGATTTGACCCAGTGATACTTTGAATTTTTTTGAATTAGCTTCATCAGCTACCATAAATGCCATTGGACCCATTTCTTGAAGTACATACATTTGTGTAGTCCTTGCCGTATCGATTAATGCTTTAATATTTGCAGGACATTTCCGCTGGTATTCTGTCAATCTTGTTGCCATTACGCGTTTAGAGATGAAAAATACTATGGTGGCCCAGCACCTATTGTTCTATTGACTAACAAATTTCCTTTCCACACAATGGATACAACACAGCTGCAAAGCATCTTTGAAGATTTTGGCACAGAATGCTTGGTTTCTATCGCAGGTGTTCCAGCAAAACGAACCACAGCACAAACTGGTATGAATCAGTTGATATAGAAACCAACTTTCAAAACTTTTGGTCAAATGTTGGCAAAAAACACAAGCAGGTCACCAAAAAGGATCTGCAGGATGCATACAACGAGGCCAAATTTCAGCGAGACTCGCACATTAATTTTGATCAGTTCCAAGACGCTCTTCAAATTATTTCGAGATTGTGCTACCCGCATCTGGATTCAGACATTAGCTGCGTGCAATTGGTTCAAGATATAACAGACCAAACGTATCCCGACGTATTTTTCGTTAAATTTAGACCCCAATGCAAAGTAAGCGCGCTGTGCTCCCAAAAATTCAAACAAAAAAGAGATTTGTAGCTGCATCCAAAACAAGCCCAAAGAAGGCCAGCCCAATTAAATCTCCTACCAAGGTACTTGCACATTAATGCTAGAATGCCAGCAAAGCAAAAGTTTCAAAGAAAGCTGTTTCAGTTTAGAATAAAATCTGAATTATATTTGGTTCACGATATAATACAAAGCAACTCGTACTAAGAAGTAATTAAAAGTTTCAGGAATGCTTGTTCAAACCTAGGGTTATTCAAAATTACTTTGTGTTTTCAAAAATAACGACGGGATTGTCTGAAGGACATCTGAGAAAGTTTGGTGCAAACACCATCGCAATGTTTGCGGCCGACATCCTTGTGAATGGTTGATTTGCTGGATCTGCAACCATCTATTTTTAAAAATAAATTACTTTTAAAAAGTCTATCATGAATTTACAAACAGTAGCATTAACGGCTGGCAAGCTGTTGATAATCTCCTTTGCTCTGGATAGTGCTTCCCCCCTACGGTTTTCATCATCCATCAACTGACCAACTGCTATGCAGTGAGCGTAAAACTCTGCAGGTATCAATGGGTCTGCCAATTCTCGCAGCCAAAGCTTCAATAACGAACTTGGGACATTTGGGTCTAACTTAGTTGACGAATACCAGTGAGATAGCTGAAATCATAATCATTCTTGTCAATTCTACAGCGCAAATCGCTGACTCCTTCTGCATCCCCTGGAACCCTGAAAATCCCTTCAGACTTTTGCCCTTCTAACTTGATAATAGTTTGAGCCAAGCTGCGCAGCACACGCGGTATTTCATCATTATACTCGGCTGCCTGTCTTTCCATGATTCTTTCCAGAGTATCTCCAAACACTGAATTTTTGAACGGAGCTTGCAATACCTGTTCAAGTTCTGCATGTGTCATTGTTCTACCGCGCGGCCCTGTTTTACAAGTTCTAGCCAAAGAATTTGAAGCACTTCTGATTACAGTGTCCAAAAATCCCCCCTCGCTGTCCAAATTGAAATTGTCCTCGATAAATTGTTTCAAATAATTTTCAAGATTTTTTGAAGGAGGAAAAGTTGAGGTTAATACATTCATCATTTGCCATCCTCTTTTAACTTGCTCGCTATGATGAATTGAAAATTACGGTTTTGGGTTTTGACTCAACTGCTTGCACATTTGAACAAATATTTCATCCCTAAGACTTCCAATTCTGATTCCCTTTTCCAACAAAGCCTGGATTTCGGGGAACGAGTCGATCAATTCTCCCTTTGAAGTCAAGATTTTCTGCAGTAGTTTGAAGCATTTCACAGCATCCTTGCTCAAGCTTGGGGCTAATTGCAACAATGGTGCGTTGATAGAGTCCTAGTTGTTAACCGAGAATACTTTTTGGTACACCAACATTTTCTGAACCGGCACTTTTCTTCTGAGCAATCCTTTGCGGTGTGTTGCAAAGTATTTCTTTGCAAAGCCATCGATCTTGAATTGGGTAATATCATTCTTTAGATCCGCTGGTAATTGGCGCTTCTCATTCAGCGCTGGTAAGCTTAGAGCTTGGGTCTTGGCCAGGTTGGCTTGACTGAATGGATTCATAGCTGCTGCGGCATCTGAAATTAACTTTTATGTACCCTTGTTTAACACGGGTGCAGAAATTTTTCCAAATTGAGAGTGTAAATTTGGTGCAGAGTTGTACAAATTGTCAACTGACAATAAAGGTGTGCCTATTGCAGATTTGTTTGCAAATGAATTCTGAGGCGATGAACCGGTTGATAAAATTGTAGTTTTAAAAGTTCCGTTAGCAAGTACGTCGTTCTTTGGTGGCGAAGGGAGATATGAATTGATGGACGACCGAGGTGTAGTAGATACATCTTCCTTGGTTCCCGATGACATATTCTGTCTGTTAGTATTGTTAGAAACCTGAATTGCCCGCAGCTATGGTCAGTCAGAAACTTACTGGAATAATTATCCCGGAAGTCGGTGGACTCCACTCGCTTGTTTTTGTCCTGGAATTATAAAAATATGGCTGCTGTTACATTGGGATTACTAAATTTCGCTTCTTATCAAACAACTCCCACCATTCGTCAACATTCTGATCTTTTGGGTTTCTGGATTAGGACAAATTACAATATTGCGGTTGAAGGTAAAGTAGAAAAACATTCTCCGTTTTTAACATTGATATAATATGTTTTCCCAGTCTTTGGATCCTGTATATCTGTAAGCACTAGTTGCGACATTGGATTGCGTCACTTGAGAAAAAAGAGGAAGAGGCAAACTGCAACCAAAGGAGGTCGAGAGGAAAACCGAGAGATGAGAAAGTACAGTTCTAAACCCGAAATCCACTCAATCTAACTCTTGGCCTGGAAAATTCTTCTCGGCCAGTCTTTGCCAATAATATCCCCAAGCCGAGAACGATCCTTTATTTGAATGGTAGTTGTGAATGCAAATATTCCATAATGATAACCACTGGATTTTGTTGATGCGACATGTTTGGAACAATAGCGCGATACGAATAAGCGAATTGAATTCGACCATACCAAAAAGAATTCAGCTGCAAGGGAATCTACTAGCTCAGCTATCGGCGGAATGAGCTTACTAATTTTATCTTTTAATGAAATCAGCTGTTGGTTTTGTGTGACCCAAAAAATAAAACTTGACCCCACCAACTTTACTTTGCAATGACAGCTCAAAATATTCAACTGTGGAAGCCAACCGCCGAAACCAATTCGATAAAGTCATTCCAGGCATTCGTGAACAGCAAGTACAATCTCAGCCTCAGTAAAGATTTCTAATGCAGGCAATTACGATGAATTATACAAGTTTTCAGTAAACAACATTTCTTCATTCTGGGAATCTGTATGGGAGTACTGCAAAGTAAAAAGCTCAAAGCCCTTTGATTCTGTAATTGATGAAGCCGTATCAATTGACAAAATCCCAAAATGGTTTGAAGGATCCAGATTAAATTATGCAGAGAACTTGCTACCAAAGAGGGATGATTCCATTGCCATCATTGGCGTTGGAGAAACAGCAAAAGTCAACAAACTGACATACAAAGAATTGGCAAACTTGGTTGGAAGAATATCTGCTGCATTCAGAGCCAGCGGAATCCAAGCAGGGGATCGTATTTGTGGATATGTCCCAAACTGTCCCGAATCAGTACTTTTGGTTTAATCTAGGTTGCATTCATGTTGGCTGCAGCAGCGGTTGGTGCCATTTGGTCTTCTGCTTCCCCAGACTTTGGTGAAATGGTTACTGTTTGCTAATTGCAGGGTGTATTAGACAGATTTGCTCAAATTTCACCAAAAATTTTAGTTTCAGCTGAATCCGTTATTTATAACGGAAAGCAGCATGACAATTTAGCGAAATTGAAGGGGATTGTAAATGGGCTAACTACACTTGAAAAAGTAGTAGTAATTCCATTCGTCGAAAAGGCAGACTTGAGCGATATTCCTAAAGCAGTTGATATGAACGAATATTTGAGCAATTTCCCAGATCAAGAGCCTGTCTTTGAACAGGTGTCATTTGACCATCCATTAGCAATCTTATATAGCTCGGGTACTACAGGTATACCAAAGTGTATTGTTCACTCCCATGGTGGTACTTTGATTCAGCATTTGAAAGAGCATGTTATACATGGGGGCCTTTGCGAAAAAGATGTCTTGTTTTACTACACTACTGCCGGGTGGATGATGTGGAATTGGCTTCTTAGCGGTTTGGCAGGTAGGAGCTATCTAACTTTAAGCTGGCGCGACTATTGTCACATACGACGGAAGTCCTTTCAAACCATCCCCTGCAAGGCTTTGGGAGCTCACTGAGGAATTAGGGTAAGTGATATGCTAATGAAAGAATCACTGCTTTTGGAGCCTCTGCCAAGTACTTCCAAGCACTGCAAGAAGCTGGCTTCCACCCAAAAAAGAGCCATAACGTAAGCACCATCCACTCAATTTACTCTACTGGATCTCCTTTAAAACCAGAAAGCTATGAATTTATTTATGCTTCCATCAAGTCAGATGTTTTGGTCGGGTCTATTACTGGTGGAACTGATATCTGTTCCTTATTTGCGGGGCACAGTGTGGATCTCCCAGTATACAAGGGTGAAATTCAATGCAGATGTCTTGGTATGGCTGTTGAAGCTTGGGATGGTAATTTTTCATTGATGTAGATCATGGAAACCCAGTATACGATATCCCTGGTGATTTGGTTTGCACCAAGCCATTCCCTGCCATGCCAGTGTCTTTCTGGAATGATCCTAAAGGGGAGAAATACCAAAATGCATATTTCAACCAAGTCAAAGGTGTATGGTATCATGGTGATTTCCTAACTATCAATTCCGTGACTGGAGGTATTGTGATGCTTGGCAGAAGGTAATTAAAGCTAATTTAGCGATGGGACCTTAAATCCGAATGGTGTTAGATTTGGAAGCGCCGAGTTGTACAACATTATGGTTCAATTCCCAGAAGTTGCCGACTCTGTTGCCGTGGGCCAAAAACAAGATGATGACGAAAGAGTTATTTTGTTCTGTAAAATGGCTGATGGCCAAGGATTCAGCGAAGACCTGGTTTTGAGAATCAAATCAAAGATTCGGTCTCTCTTATCAGTGAGACACATACCGGCCAAAATCCTACCAATTGCAGATATTCCGTACACGTTAACTGGAAAGAAAGTCGAGGTTGCAATTAAAAAGATTCTGGCTGGGCAAACTGTAAAGCCTTCCACTTCGCTGGCTAACCCTGATTCATTAAACTTATACTATGACTTGCCCGAATTAAAAAACTAAATAAAATCATTATTTTTTAAATTCATTGCAGAAACCTTTTAACTTTGCCCTTCGCACTGCTTCTTCCGAAACTCCTAAAGCTACATGGAACGGCTTCAAATCATGTATTCCTGCAATCGCCAATCCCACTAGCCCCATATAAGAATGCATTACATCCGGATATTTTGGATCGTTTTTGCCATAGCCTCCTCTTAGCCCTAATGTCGTTTTCAAGAAGGAATCTAGCCTGTTTACATCCACAAATTGATATGCATCCAACATTTTTAGAGAAGCTCCTATCCAATACGCATAACAGGTATCGTCTGGTTTGTTAATTCTGCCATGGAATCCCTCGGTTTGACGGTGTATTAGCCAATGAATTCTAAATCAGCTTCAAATTACAAATTATCGTTTTTAACTTTATCCAATTTCCCCATTAATGCTAATGCAGCAACCGCACAATAAGTTGATCCGCCGTGCGATTCATTTTCAGGAGCACATCCAAATGCACCGTCATAATTTTGACTTTTCTTGATAAATCGCAAAGCTGATTCAATATTGATCCCGCTCCAGTCACTCAGTATAAAACTAATTGCACAAGCGCAATACAAGAAGCGCATATCGCTTTCAGTGCTATCTATCGTGGGGGAGAAACTTCCATCTTCCTTTTGAAATTTTCGAAGGTGTGAAATTAGTCGTTTTGAATCAATCTTTTCCAATCCTTACATTAATAGCAGATACCTTGATCCAGAACCATTAAGCTCAATAACCCAGTGTAAGTCATTGCCAAATGAACTTGATCGTAATCATTAGTTGGCACTTTGCTTCCCCAGGAATGGCCCATGAATGGACCTCCTCTAAATCCATATTCGTCGTCAGTTTCAATTAATTGATTAAATATCCACTCGGTATTCGCTTCGATCGTGATTGATAATAAATCCAGAGCTCCCAAACAAAAATACACCAAGGTCATCCTCGACGAATCTGTGGATTGATAATGCGTTGGTAGTAGCGAGAGGTTCAACTTGAAGTAATTTTCATGGAGTTTGAATCTCGTTTCCATGTCCTTATCGCCCATGGTGTTTTGTACTTTTTTGCAAAGATGTCGTTCAGTTGGCAATCCAAAAACCAAGCGCAGAATGTAAATTACTCTTGATTTTAGGGCATTGAAGATATGGTGCTTTTATCCAAAGTTACTGAGGATCAAATCACGGACAATTTGAAGAAGCGAATAAACGCAGACTTGATGTTTACCTACATCGGTAATTATAGGCTAATCCAGGCCCTACCCTAGTTGCAGTTAACCCTTACAAGAAGCTTCCTTATTTCACGGAAAAGGAGATTGAAATGTACCACGGTAGTGCTGCGTATGAACATCCGCCTCACATCTACGCAGTTGCAGACAGAATGTTCAATAATATGATTGTGGACGAAGAAAACCAATGTGTAATTATCAGCGGTGAATCAGGAGCTGGTAATTATTGCTTACGCAGGTAAAACGGAATCGGCAAAGTTGATTATGAATTTTATCTCAGATGTCAGTTCCAAAGGAGGTGCTGCAACTGCAAATGTCGTCGAAGCAGTAAAGAATATCATTTTGGGGTCCAATCCTTTGCTGGAAGGCTTCGGCAACGCCAAGACTCTGCGAAATAATAATTCATCCAGATTTGGAAAGTATTTTGAAATCAACTTCAGCAAGAGCGGATCGCCTATGGGCGGAAAGATTTCCAATTTCTTGTTGGAAAAGGTATTCTTATTTAATGGAAGAGCAGGGTTGTCGGCCCAGGTAAAGGAGAGAGAAACTTTCATGTGTTTTATTACTTGTGCAGAGGCGCTGATGCGGATATGAAGGAACAGTTGGGATTAACGGAGCCTTCTTATTTCAACTATTTGTCTTGTTCTGGAGAATACAACGCCGATGGTATTAATGATGCAGAAGAATACAAAGATATGGCACGGGCAATGGATATATGCCAGATAACTCCAGCAGACAAGCAAGCAATCTTCCGCATTGTTTGCGGTATTTTACATTTGGGAAACATTGATTTTATGGAGGGAGAAGACGGAGTAAAAGCAGTTTTGAGAGATGAGCAGGCATTGGCATTCCCTGCGTACTTGCTTGGTATCAAAGAAGAAGATTTAAAACAAAAACTGTTATCGAGATTTATTAGTACTGGATTTGGAAAGAGAACTTCGTCTTATAACGTACCATTGAATGTGGAACAAGCAAAAGGCACCCGTGATGCGCTTTCAAAAGCTTTATACACCAGACTGTTTGACTGGATTGTTCAGGCCGTCAATAGTGCCATGTCAACCCTTGCCAAGACACTGAGAGAATCTCAAATTTTGTGTTTGGGTGTGCTTGATATTTTTGGATTTGAAGTATTTTTCATTTTATATAGATTTTCCACAAAAATGGATTCGAACAGTTCTGCATCAACTATGTGAATGAAAAATTGCAACAGATCTTTATTGAATTAACTCTGAAGAGCGAGCAAGAAGAATACAAACGCGAAGGAATTGCTTGGACTCCAATCGAATATTTCAACAACCAAGTAGTGGTTGATTTAATTGAATCAAAAGTACTTTTGAATTAACACAAGCGTCCTCCCGGTGTAATGGCCATTTTGGATGATGTGTGCTCGACCATGCACGCCGTAACTGAAGGTGCCGACAATACATTCCTGCAAAAGTTAGGAGGTGCAGTTGGGAGTCACAAGCACTTTAAAGGAATGCAGCAACAGTTTTTGATACAGCACTATGCTGGATCTGTAACTTATGATGCTGATGGATTTACCGAAGCAAACAAGGACACGCTTTTCAAGGATTTGATTCAACTAGTCCAGGGTACGTCAGAGTAATTTTTACTTACCTCAGTCGCTTTTTGCTCGCGCTCTTCCCAGATGTTATTGATGAAAGCGACAAGAAACGGCCAACAACAGTTTCCTTCAAAATAAGAAATCAATCAAATGAACTAGTAAATACTTTGATGAAATGCACTCCTAGTTATGTTCGTTGCATTAAACCAAATGAAACAAAGAGACCTAAGGATTGGGACGAAAAACGCGTGGAGCATCAAGTCCGGTATTTGAACCTGAAGGAAAATATCAAAGTTCGGTGATTTTTGCTTAATGTAGTCGAGCTGGGTTCTGCTATAGAAACACCTTTGAAAAGTTTTTAAAAAGATTTGCAATTCTTACCAAAGAAACCTTTCCCAACTTCCATGGACGTCCCCAGGACGGTGTCGGCCATATTATGCAAAGTGTAAGTATCGATGTAAAAGAATGGCAGCTGGGAAGCCAAAAGGTCTTTATCAAATCTCCGGAATCTTTATTCTTGCTCGAAGAATCTAGAGATCGCAAATATCACGGTTTCGCAAAAACAATTCAAAGAGCTTATCGAAGATGGAAATCCAGAAAATACTTTTTGGAAATGCGCAAGAAAGCTGCAGATGTCATGGTTAACAACAAAGAGAGAAAGCGTTTCTCTATTAATCGTGAATTTTTGGGAGATTACTTGAATGTTTTGGATAACCCTATCTTGAAAGCGCTGATTGGTAAGTATAATTTAATGCAGACAACAAACACGAAAAGACGCTATTTTCCGATGCAATTACCAAATACGACCGAAGTTTCAAACCTAGTCAAAGAGAAATTATTATCACTGACAAGCACCTTTTCATCATTGGGGCTGAAAAGGTAGACAAGGGCCCAAACAAAGGCAAATATGTCAAAGCAGTCAAACGTAAACTCCCGTATTCCTCGGTCTCTGGCGTTTCTGTTAGTACTAAATGCGATGATTATGTTGTTATTCATATTAATGATGATTTTGACAATGTATTTGAAAACATTTTAAAAACAGAATTGATTACTGTCCTCAAAGAAAATTATGCCGCAAACACTGGAAAGCAATTGAATGTAGCCTTTTCAGATACCATCGCATATACTGTCAAAAAAACTACTTGGCAACGAGGGGGAACTTGCGAATTGAAATTCATTGCTGATCAAACGCTCAAATTCCCTGCTTTCAAAAATAACGGGAAAACCACTGAAATCAGAGTACCGGCTGGATTGCCTAAAGATTCAAGACCAAATCAGAAATCATTATTCACTAAATCGAAAACTACTGCAAGTTACCAGGCGCCAAAGATACAAAACTTGAATCTTGGCCAGCAGAACAACCCTAAATCTACAAACCTTCCGACAAATTCCATCAACAATTCCAGAAACAATCTGGGCAGCCAGTCTCTCTCTAATAGCCAAACACTGTCAGGAAGCCAACCTCTTAGTGGCAGTCAAACGTTATCTGGTAGCCAACCGCTTATCGGCAGCCAAAATTCTTTAGCAAGTGCAGCAGCAGCGAAAAAGAAACCTCCTCCACCGCCTGCAAAGAAAGTTCCAAGATGTACTGCATTATACGTATTTACTTTTAACAATAGAATTATGAAGCAGCTGAAGCTGATGAATTATCATTTAAAGTTGGAGATGTGATCATTATTACTGGAAAGGACGATCCAGGGTGGTGGACTGGCACGTTCAACGGCAAAACTGGTTTATTCCCTTCAAACGTAACTCCTCACTAACATAGTATGTTCAAGATAACCAATGAACTGAATGGAATGAAAATAAACAAATTTTACAATTAAATTATATTACTGTTGGCGGTCTTACGGTCCAATTACGATTTACACTCAAAAGCTGCCACTGATTTTTAAAAGCACCATTTCTAGCTTCTGGACAATTTCCATGAAATTCAGCGTGCGAGTACTTGCAAAACTAAGCATCAATTCATTGTATATTCCTCTCGATAGTTTAGTTTCTTGCTGCATTTCCAGCGCGTCAAAGCAGATATCCAGACACTGCTTGGTGACTAGATTGTGCCCGATAAAAGACTTGTTTAGTTGGTCCAGTATATCTTGTTAACCGAGACTTACTTGAAAAATACCTGTGATAAAGCACCAAAATTTCAAATTCTGGAAATGTCACTAATTCTCCGTGGTCAATATATTTCTGGGTAAGCGTATTCAGAGCGTTCCCAATAGAATCAGTCCGACTATTTTAGCAATTATTACGTGGAATAATACTCAAAAAAGCTCCTGCATTGCTGTTGGGAAATGCCTTGTAAAATTAAAAGGTACCTTGCTCTCCGTCGCATAATATTTCAAAGGCTCTCCCCAAACTGTTTAGCCAGTCGTCCTTTTTTTGCAAGTAGTTTATTGCTTTGAAAACAATCTGAGACGAATGGGCGTAGTGCAAAAAGCTGAATAAATCAAATCTTACAATTCAGACGCGAATTGAATAGGATTATCTGGCTTCAAATCCAGGCAAGTCTGCAGATAATCAATTATACATTCATCCAGCTCCATTGTACGTGTTTGAAAAACCGCAAATTTTTTCTTCATCAAATGTCCTTGCAAAAGTCTTTCTACAACAGTAATATAATTATTAAACCAGTCTTTTTCAAGAGAAATTCAAGATACGTTGCTTCTATTTTTGCTTCCGCATTCGTATTGGAAATTGTCGTCGATAACTCCTTCCAACAAGGATTTGATTATTTGAACAAAGGAGTAAGGAATTACTAATCGCAGCGTCAATGGAAAGATATCAGAGAAAAGTATGTTCAATAAATTTCAATTTTTAAAGGAAATGCAATTTGGAGTCAAGTTTCGGATAAAGGAGTGTCATCTTGACAGATTTATTCATGAGGATTCCAGTAGAACCCCGTGTATGGTGGCTATCTGTGCATCAGTAGCGCAATGAGAGTCTGCAAGTATCGGGATAGCTATCTCAAAACCCATGGGAGTTTGCAATTCGTTCCTTTCACACAATGTAAACGAGATTTGGATGGGAAAGTTCTGTTTCATTCTCACTTATGAGATAAAGAAAGGATCTTGAACCAAAGATAATAGTTTTGAGATTATTGCTGGAATTACTTGAGCTACCTGGAGTTATTGCGGCTTTGTGCAAACCCATGGATGGGTATTCTATATTTTGTCTGGAAAATCTTGAAATGTTCACCAGAAATTTTTTGGAAATGAATCTTGAGGCTTACTTGAAATATTCAACAGCAGAATTCAAGAAACTGCAAGCCGTTATTAGACCTCAGACAGAGAGCACTCATCTCTTGGGATTTATTTTGAATTTATTGGAATTTCAGAAAGATCATTCAACAAAAATACCATGTCGATTGTTTTGGAATTTAAAAAAAGACGGTCCTGTGCAATTAATTCTACAAACTGCCACTGACCAACTGAAACCATTTACTGGTGAATGGTTATGGAAAAATACATCTAAAATTACGGATTGCATATCCTTCATTTCTGTTTGTTTGGAGAAATTACAAGAAAATGGATTGTGGACTATACCCAGAATATTTTTATCAAGCTCAATATCGTTTTCAAAAAGGGATGAATATTCAGACATGTTAGATCAACTAGGAGGAAAAGTGGAAAGTAAATATAGCAATGAGACGACCCATATATTGCAGGAATCGACTGAGGTTGCAGATATGGAGGATTATTTTAGAGTTATACAGAAAAAAGAAGGGTTTGCGCAGTTACATTACTGGTACAAACCCGACAATGAAGATATTTGGGTAGAAGACGCTGAAAATACCTATGAAATTTCAGAGGTAATTATAAATAATTCTAGAGAACAAATACTGCTAGTATTTGGTTCCTGCCGACTAAATGGCTGCTGGATAGTAATAATTTTGGGGATTGGATGGTAAATGTTTTTAATTCAGAACGAAGAGGACTATGAACTTGAAGATTCGATGGCAGAAGAGCTTCGAGATTCGCTAATAGAGCACCAAAGCGATGATGACGGGGATTATGCTATTGATCCAAATGAAAACACCAACCTTTCAGATAGGGAGAGTCCGACACAAACCGGACCGAATTCTGTGGAAGACTTTGACGAAACTCAAGAATTTATCGAAGAAACATTAAGCAAGTCGGGTCCAACGCCATGGCCAATTGCCCATCTGGTGAATTTAGATCGTAAACTGCCTTTGAAATTCAAGCGCCATGAATTCGAGCCGATCAAAGATGGGATACTGGGCAATTTGTCCAATATTGAATATATAGACTATACCATTGGTAATGCTAGTACTGCCCCGGTGGAAGAAGATGAATTGATTTCCCAGCATTTGGCTCAGTATGGATTCCATGCAATGGAAGATTATCAGCACATCAAACCAATTCTCGAGGAGAAATACAGATTAAATCCAGAAACAGTAATCAATTTGGAATATTTGCGATTTATCTCTCCAAGCACGGATATAGTTGTTCTGGACGCAATATTGAGACTAGTGGAGCAACAAAAAACAGTCAATATTAATGTAACTATTCCTAAAATAGCCAAACTATGTCGACAAAGAGCTATATACCCAGCTGAAAGATAATAATGGTGAATTTGATCCTCAACTGGTATTTAAGCCAACGGATTCGCTGTCAGAGAGCAAAAGGTTTGTTTGTAGTACCTGTAACAATAACTGTCTCAACCATTATTACTTTAACGAAAAAGACAATTTTACAACCTGCCTGGTATGTTTTGAAACTGGCCAATATCCTATTTCTATGGCAAGTAAGGATTTCCAAAGCTTCAAAACTTTTGAACCAAAGAATTCTTCAACAGAAAGGGCAATGTGGACCGATCAGGAAGTATTGATGATGCTCAATTCCTTTCAAGAAGGAGTCGAGTGGAAGGAAATAGCTGCAAAGTTACAAAAAGACGAAGAAGAGTGTATACAAAAGTTTGTTGAGCTACCAACGTCTCTGGATGATACAAATAATCTGGATAATACTGAAGAATTGCTACACCAGTTGATTGGCAATGAGAAAAACCCTGTAATGGCGCTAATCAATATACTTACGAATTCTGTCCATCCTGGATTGGCGGCTGAAGTTGCAAAAGCTGCTCTTGCCCACTTATTAAAGGATTCCCATAATGTCAACGATATTCAAAATAACACAGAAGCCGCGAAAAAAGGGCTTAATGCAGCAATGGAAAAAGCTAACCAAATCATTGATGTTGAAAATTCAAATATCAGCCGGAAAATCATAGAGCTGATTCAAACGCATTTTAAGAGAATTGATTGCAAGTGCGAAATTCTCAGATTACTCCACTCAAAGGAAAGTGTCCAAAATCAGCAGATTGAGAGCAGTATGATAGCTAAAATGTATGAAGAATCTAAACAAATATAATATTTAATGTGTAATCGATTTTTCGCGATTTTTGAAATGACAGACACTGAAATAACGAAGCGGTTCTTGATAATTAATTCAGGATATTAAGTTCAATGCAAAAGCGAAAACAGGCTACGAAAACAATTCAGCAAAAAGAACTGCAGCAAATCAAAGAAATTTGTTTCAATTTGAAATGTTACATTGATGAGCAGCAAGACGATTTACGGCACAGAAGGGAGCAGGATTACTTGGAACTAAGGAGTTTAACCGAAAAATCCAAAAAGGACGATGAATTTTCTATTCTTGGAATAGAAGCGTCAATGGCGATTATAAACCTCTCGCAAAGAAAAACGAATTTGCGTAAGCGATTATATGTCAAATTAACCGACGAAAGAGGTAGTCGATCTTACAATTAGAATTGAACAATATAATGAACACGCACAAGGAAGGGTTCACGCAATTTATCTGGAAACGAAGACTGCAAACCAAACGAGATTTGCGTGCCCTATTTCAGTCTGGGTACTTTACTTTAATGCAGACCTGGAATAATTGGGAGGCTGGGAGATTTGATTGCGGAAAGCAATTTAGAAGCCATACAATCATTTGAAAGATCCAACTGGGCGAGATTGTGTAACCACGCAATTGCAGCTGGGCTCTGCGAAAAAGATGATATCGAAGGGTATTTTAACTACGGGGTATTTCTACTTAATTTGGATATCCTTGACAGCTCCAAGAGACAATAGGGCCATTCAAATATCTGCCAGTCGATATGAATTTAGGCTAATTTCACCAAAGGATGTCGAAGCAGAATGGAATTGCGCTTTTGCAACATCTGGGCCTTGGGGAGTCAAACTGTACGCCAAATCATTGGTGAGAGATGTAGTAGTTCAAACTATGAGCCAATTGAAAATGAAACAGGATTCGCCAGCCAAAGATACAGATTTTTCGTATATTCATATAATTGCCAGACTAATCGATCTGTACCATCCTTCTCACCAGTTACAAGCTTCCGTGCTAGCGTATCCCTTGTATGGCACTCAGATTCTGAAGAGAAGAATATCGTCATTGGGTTACAATTTTGGAGGCGCGAACGAGGATTTGGCAGTTCTGGATTTCAAGACAGTTAGTGATATTGTTAAACAAATCAACACGAGATTAGAAACAGAAATGAGCGTGTACTTTGAATTTTCTGTCCCGTTTAGAGCCAACTGGAGAGCAGGTAGTCTGAAAGCTGATTCAGGATTGTCTGTTGCTGGGAGGGTATCTGCAAGAGTTTCAAAGGGATATCCAGGAAACACTTCGTTCAGCTTTGGTTTTGATAATAACGGAGAATTGCTGATCAACGACACGAGATTCCCATATACAACGTCTTTGTGCTCTACCCCAACGCTGAACCACACAAAAACAATTGGTATACTAACCGATCTCTACGAAGGGAATATATGCCTGGTGGTTGAAAATCAGGTTCTTCCTCCTGCATTTGGCAAGGGAGCGATGGCATTTGATGCACACGAGCAAGAAAGACAAAGGTAAAACTATTTAATTAGATTTTTAATTTTGAAGCAGCAATTACTTCCACACTTTGCGCTACTTGATACTGACTCGCAGGCAGCACAAGAAAAACCCACCATTCAAGCAAATTTTGGCCAGTCCGCATTTGCACATGTGGTAAATGCTACAGCTCTCATAAATGCGCACAAGCAATTTTCAACCAAGAATATTGACATGACTTACATTTTAGATGGTAGTGGATATTCTGTTTCCAAAGACAAAATCAGCCAAGAGGAAGATGAAAAAATCAATAATGTAGTTGATTTTTAACTACAGTCTCTTGAAAAGAATTATTTCAAAGTATCACTGTTGCCAGATATGGCAAAAAGCTTTTCCCAGTTTCCTCCTTCTGTTTACCGAAGATCATTGGCTGCAACTAAAATTCAAAGAGCATGGAGAAGATATCAAGGAAGAAAGATGCGTGCAAGAATCAGAAGAGAACAATATTTGGCCGCATGTACTATTCAACGCATGGCAAGGAGAAAATTGAGAGCACTGAGAGAACTAAAGAACCTTGCAGCCGTGAAAATTCAAAAAGTGTGGAGAAGGAAAATGTACATTTGGATTGCGTTGCTTCGTTGTATTTATAGACAAACTATTCTTACACTGCACACCTCTGCCAAAATTATCCAGCAAAAATGGAGACACTGGCATCAATATAAGAATTCTCCGCTGGCTTCAAAGTACCAAACTAAAATGGAAGGTAGCTTAAAGTTTATTCAGATTTGGAAAAAGCAGTTTCAGTTATCATCAACTGGTGGAGACCGCTGTATGCTCGTTTAATAGATATCAGATCAAGCAGAAAAGTAAATCGCTTTAATACCAGCGAACTATTGCTGCCACCACAATACAGCGAATTTACAGAGGTTACAAACTACGATCCTTGTTGCGAAATGATATTCGTGAAAAGCTCGTCAAAATTGGAAGGATTATCGCAAAGGCGAGGTACTTGGAAACTAATCTTGAAACCAATTGCTGTATATTTGTGCTGCATTTGTTATACAAAGGGCATGGCGAAAACTTGCTCGAAAGAGAATCATTCTCCAAAAAGTCAAGACCAGACACTTGGCGGCAACCAAAATCCAGGCAGTGTGGAGAGGATTCTGGGTCAGATCGCACATTTCATTACGCTTCAGTTATGGCGAAGTCATATTTTTGCTCGCGGTTCAAAAAGCATTATACCAATGCCATTTTATACTCAAAATGTACCGGCCATGTGGAATTGTCTGGTATTTAGAAGCTAATCTAGTCCAAAATCCGACAGGAAAGGCGGAATCGGGCGTGCGTAATTTAATAGAATTAAAATTTATATTCGTTCAAATTATAGTGCTTTGGAAGTGTCTTGAATTGGTGACTTTGAGTATGTAAATTTCCATTGGAATCGAATGCCCTCTGCGCCGGCTTGACAATTTCGCCCAACTTGAAGTGTTTCATTTTACTTAGTTTCTCGCACGATTCGATAGCAACATAATCTCCAACAACACATTTTTCTTCTTCGTCATGAACTAGAAAATTTTTATGCGAACGAACAGGCTACTGTTACTCCTTGAATACCTTTTGAACAATAGGATGTATTTTGATTTTTTCTACCCTGACTTTGATGGTTTTCTGCATTGCTGTGCCAATTACATGTCCAAAAAATGTTTGTCTTGGATTTGGCATTTTTTCTAAAAAATATTTCGAGGCCAAAGTGCTCTGAGAACTTGTGGAAATCAATTGCAGATGAAGCTCCATAGGCAGACAAGAAACGAAAAAGTATTTATTTTGCAAATTGAGATGTCGGGTTACTCCAATCTCTAGTTGGTATTCCCGAGCACCTTAACCAATCCTCCATCTTCAATGTGGTTTTGTACTGTGATGACTGTTAAAAATCGTGGCTGTTGAAGTTTGAAATCTCGCAAGTGATCTGAAATGTCTATTCTGTACCAAGGAGTATTCGTCATGTTAGTAGCAGAAGTACGCTTGTATTAACCCTAGATGCTCATATTCCTATTGCTGTTGGGTGAATTCGCCATTAACCATAGGTAATTCAAAACTAACCCAGCGCCATTACCGTATTCCGTAAGGACAAAAGTCATCGTAAGATTGAATTAATCCAGCAATTCTTCATCAAGAGCCCTATCGCAGCTCAAATCAAGCAGGGATTGAGGATTATATTTGTATTGGTTTGCATATTGTTCGTGGATAACGTTAACCGCTCATTCAAAACCCAAGAAAAGCACGATCATGCTGAAGAGCACCACTCACACGTGGATTCTCGTTCTGATTCCTACTTGCATTCCAAGATGTTCCAAGCACAAAGAAACATGTACCTTACCGGATCTGTTATTTTCTTGTCCTTGGTTCTCAAGTAGAAATATCTAATTGTAGCCGCTTTGTTAATATGATTAACGAATTGGCAAAGAATGAAGAAAAAACTGAAGTACCATATCCTAATGTAGATTTTGAAGCAACAAGCCGCCAAAACTACCAAAGAATACTTGAAATTGTTGGATAAGGAACAAAAAACCGATTCCAAAGATTTGCAAGAAAAGTACGACAAGTTGGTCAAGGAATTGGAGATTGTAAAGAAGCAAGCGAACCAAACCAACGAAGAATACATGAAATTGACAGACAAGTTCTTTTTATTAACCACAGGTATGTTGAATTGGAAAACAAGCATGAAAACACCTCGTCTTCCAAAAAGGACAAATAAACTCATTTTTTAGCCGAGGATGGTCTTGGTTTCTTTTGTTGATTCAGCGCTTGCAAAATTCGTAGAATTTTTTCTGATGATACATTGATCAGCTCTGTTTTTTCTTGATGCACTTTGGATTTTCCAGTCAAAACTTGCAAGATTTCAGGAGTGTAAAAACACATGAAATTCAAAGTCCAAGCTGGTAATTTTCTATACAGTTGCCATCCGATAATGCCCAAGCACGCTGTAGAAAGCCTGAAATAATTACTGAAAGAATCTGTCAGATACAACCACTGTTCTGTTTCTTTCATTAGTGAACTATTACCATAACTGTAGAACCAAATCTGCACTTGATCGCCTTTAAAGCACATGCAAGTATTTCCATACGGTTGACATTCTTCCAGTACAAACGCGTGGGCGATTTCACTTGAATCAATTCGCGACGGCACCAACTGTTCTATCCCAGATATATTTATTTTTCCAATTACTATATCATCCTGATAGAAACAAGCGGTCCACATCAGATGGATTCCGTCGGTTATATTCAAAAATGTTTTATAATCGGCAGGGAGGGTTGTTTGATTCTTTCTCTCCCACAACGAAATGGAGGATTGTAGGCAAGGCGGTTTTTTCGTAAGCTTGACTGTTTGCACTTTGGCAAGCGATTCGATATATGGTACCAGTCCTGACAGCATCGAATCAACATGTCTTCTCCTTTGCATAACGCGATAAATGGGAAATTTTAATTTTTATTCGATTCACAATATAGCTTAAAATCATGATTGACCTCTTGCATTTCTTCCTTTACTTGCTTCTCATCAATCAAGAGATAGCCAAACCAGCTTAAAATAGTAGCTACATAGCCGTAATATTCCCTTTCATGTGTCAGTCTAGTTACAGTGGTGTTGACGGTTTGTAATTTATAAATTTCACGGTAGTTCCAAATGAATGAATACCCGATCCATTGAAGTGTGTAGTCCTCTGCTTTCTCTATTTCAATTGATTCCTTTTTCCAGTCTTGCTGATTAATAAAAATTATTCCCTCGCCTGGTTCCAAAGCGTTGACCTGGAAAGATTGTCTCTTGTTCCATTGCGTCCACTCTTCTGCGTTTAATAAGTGCTGCCAAACAGAATCAATTGGTGCTGCGATATCTTTTTCAGTTTGTATCATGTGTATGGGAAAAATGTGAAAATCAAATGCAGCCCCAAGGTGATTAGGATAAATAGACCCTGGATATTTGGGAACAGGCTGCACAAAGATACGCTCCAACTAGAGGATTTATAGACTGGCGCAGACTATTAAATTGGCTGCAAGAACTAACCTAAGCGAAAATGAAAGACTACAGTAATTTTATTCTATTGATATTGGTTTCTCTTGGCATTCTTTGATGGCGGCCTGTATGGAGCAACTACGCTGCTTTGGATAGACTGCTTGGCATAATCATAAGTATTTTGTGATGGGCTAGTTGGAGAACTGGACACTGGAGAGCTTTGGCCATCAGCAAACGCCTGTGCCGACTGAGTGGCATGATTCTGTATTCTGGCTGACCTTGGGCTAGAATGATCAGCAGCGGACTTGAAAGTTTCTTCATAAGAATAATCTTTATAGATGCTTGAAAGGGTAGGAGGTTTATCCTGAGGAGATGATGCAAATGGAGAGGAAGTCCTTTGTAATGCTTGCTGAATTGGAGACAAAGGTACTGGCGAGCCAAGATGGTCGTTGGCTTCCGGTTTAGCAACTGCCCTTCTTGCGGAATAATCATAAGTAAACACAGACTGTTGTTCAGATTCTTCAGGAATAGCAGCCTTCATTTCTGGAGAATTCTTTTGAGAAACTGGAGATGACGAGTATGCATGTGAAGGCACTCTTTCCTTGTTCAATATTGGAGAAGTAGGATATCCATTTGGAGGAACGGCAGTTGCAAGGGAATCCTTTCTCATAATGAAATCTCTACTGTAGTTTTGGAGAGGATCATATGGATTTTGAGGGATTGCTCGTTCCAACTTTGGTGACAGTGGCTGTCTTCTTGCAGACTCTTCTCTGGCTATATCAGCAGATCTCTTTCCGCTTTCATAGTCATAATATTTTCTCGAATCTTCGCGATAAACATTACTGTCATTGTTTGGAATTAAATCTTGGTTATATTCACTTAACGGGTTGTAGTTTGGTGTGTTTCGTTCTTGCTGCATCCTATTAAGTTCGGCAGATTTCTTCCCGCTCTCAAAATCGATGAATTGAGGAGACGTTGGCCGTTGATAATCCGTTGAAACTTTTCCAGATTCAAAATGAACTTCAGAATCCATTTTTGATCGCTTTTCATGTGAAGAAGCTCTGTATGACGGAGTGTGAGATTGTTCCAGCATGATTTTCTTGGCAGTGACATATGATAGTTCAAGGAATGCAACCAATTCAATAGAATACGTCCACGAAGGAATGTATAACGCAGAGTTGGTGATGACAGTTCTACCAAAGATTGATTCCCACAATAAGAGGATACCTGTGAGACTTTGCAGAACAACAATTAGCACCAGTCTGTAACCTTCATGTTTGACGAGCACATTCATAAAGAAACTCTTTTTGTTGGACTGGACGGCGTCGGCGAGTGAATTCAGGAATCCCAACGAACCTAGCGAAGAGTAAACAGCCTCAATAATTGCTGATACGGCTGTAACCTTTTCACAGAATGAAAAGTAAGGGTGCTGTTCATAGGCCAAGTATTTGTTTTGAAGGACAGTGTAGCTGATGTACACTCCAGTCATATCAGAAACTGTTCTGGAAACGAAAATTGTAACAAGGAGCACAATCATTGAAATGACATACAGTGATGAATTCTAAATTAGAAAGGAATTACCGGATAGAAAACCCGCAGTCTTATTAACAGAGTCCAAGCGATAAACAAAGCCCCCAAGTAGTGGAACAAAAAGTTGAGCAAGACTACTAGCCCGACCCACCAGTCTGGAACAGCATATGGTGAGGTTAAATAGTCCAAAATAATCATTTGTACAATTAGAAATCCGACACTGAACAGCCAAGCTAAACAAGAAAGTCTCCAAATCCAGCCGGTATTTGCTTTGTCTGCCTTTGATATCAGTAGCAGCCCTGAACTCGAGTAGTTGTGGACCGCAATTCCAAGCATCAGCGCAGCGAATGCTCTGTACGCACTCTCTTGACGAATCATTGTAATTGTAACACAAAATTGTGCGAACGACCTTTTATAAATCTGCGCTTTTCAAGGTCCCCGGTTTTTCTTTCAACTGTCCGTTTTAGAAACTGCAATTTAAATACCCGCATCAAAGAGTTGAACCGAGCGTGAGAAAACCAGTGGTAATATCCAATACGTTACTCTGTTTATATTTCAATGTTGCAGATGTTCTATGGTCAGCGGCCACGGGCTTGATTGGCTCCCCGAATGGGAATCAAAGGAACGACCCAGACAATTGTGCACCCTTCATGGCTGGGGTTCACAAGACAAGGTACATTTAGATTTACTGGATAGCCAGAATTCCAGCAAGGCGAATCTGTTTGATTAAATAGATATTGAAACATTTATTAAGATATTGAAACGATTTACTAAAAACTTTTGCTTTGAGATTTACTTTGTTGCTGGGCTGTCCATTGTTGGTCGAGGATGATATTCTTGGCCGAGTGATAGGTCAGCTCCAGGAAGGTGTAAACTTCCAAACCATAATTCCAAGATGGGATGTAGAAACCAAGCAGCGTATATTGACTTTGATACGAAATGGCATTGTACAAGAGCAGGACCGACGTTAGGATGTGGAGAACCAAAATAATCATCAGTCGGTATCCTTCGTGTTTTAGTAGAATCCCTTTCGCAAATGATGATTTGTCAATAAATGAGGTAAACAGGGCATTGAGAAACGAAATTGAACCTGCAATTGAAAACACTCCTTCTACAACACCTGCTCCTGCTGCCAAAGCCTCAGCGAGAGAGAACTGTGGATGATCTTCATACGTCAAGATTTGATTCGTGAATACACCATAAGTGCAGTAAACACCAAGCCCGTTAGAAGCGCCTTTGACCAGGATAACTAGCACCAAGAGCAGAGTCATGGATTTGGTTATGATTGTTCTGCTGTCATAAAAGATACAAAGCCGACAAAGCAATATAATGGATATAGATACGCCTGAAAGAAAGTGGAAGGCCCAATTCAGCATTAGCAGCAATCCAATGTACCAATTCGCGGCCGCATAAGGTGAGGTCATAAAGTCCAGCATCATCACTTGAACTAGCAGAAACGCAATGACTGAGAACGAAGCAAAGAGCGACAAGTACCAGATTGCACTTTGGGAACCTCTCTGAGATTTCTGGAACAGCACAAACACTGCGCACAAGATATTGTGAATGCCTAACCCTATCAATAAACCAGCAATGGTTCTATAGGCACCCGGTTGTCTATCCATATCTCTTGACAGATCTGCATTTGGTATAAATAGTCATTTGCTGCAAAGTGGGGCTTCGTTCATGATCCACGCCGCAAATGGGGGAGTAAGTGGCGATCATGACATTTGATTGCTGATCGACAGCCAATGTTCAATGGAACCACATTTGGAGCATTGGCCATAGCTAGCAGCTGGTTTGAATCCAGACGCGGACTATGGTGTAAAATTTAAAGTCGCCTGATGCGAGTTTGTTTTCCTGATAAAATGTCCAGCGTAGATCAGTCCAAAAGCACACTAGCATCAGAGGAAGATATAGAAAAACTAAATGAACTTGGATACAAACAGGAGCTCTATCGAGGAATGAACGTATTGATGACTTTTTCAACATCTTTCACCGCTGTTGCAGTGATTTCCTCTCTTATTCCCCTGTATCCAACCGCAGTCTCGACAGGAGGACCTGCCGTTGTGGTATGGTCGTGGATTGGAGTGTCTATTTTAACGATAATGACTGGATTGAGTATGTCGGAAATTGGATCTCGATTTCCCTCAGTAAGATGACGTTTAATTCAGGCCGGATCAGTGTACTATTGGTCCGCGGTAATGGGAACGAGATTTGTTGGATATGTAGATGGTTGGTTTAACTTGATGGGTACGCTCGTTTAATTACAGGCAACTCTGCAGCTGACGCATTTTTTGCTTCATCGTTTTCTACATTTGTTAATGCGATACTTTCCATTGCCGGCGCCAGTACTTTATCAAACAGCCAGCAAGTCGCTCTTTCGTCTGGTGTATTAGCATATTGGAGTTTGTACAACCTTCTACGGGTTGATTACCAAGGATATATTAATTACATTGGTGCTTTTTGGCAATTTGCAAGCACAACCTCTGTAATATTAGTCATGTATATCTCTTGTCACAGTTCAATTTCTCAGGCAAGCTGGGGGGAAATGTTCACAAAAACCTACAATGGAACCGGCATTGATTCTTTTGGTTATGTTGTGTTGATTGGGACTTTATCTGCCTTTTATTCATTCACGGGCTATGGTAATCATCATTAATTGGAGAAGCTGCAGGCCATTTATCGGAAGAAACTTTGGATGCAGAAAAATCAGTCCCAAAAGGCATCTTGTACACTTGTGCTGCAACTGGAATTATTGGATTTTGCTTTCTTTTATCTCTAGTATCCTTGACTGCAAATGATATCGACTCCTTCTTGAACAATGAGTAAATCATATTAATTGGTAGTGCAGGCGTATTTGGCATATTCCAGCAATGTGTTAGCACTGATGCAGCCCTAGCTCTTGTGATTATTATGTCTATCAACTTGCTTTTTTCTGGGATGTCGTCTTTAACTGTCACAGTGAGAATGGTGTACGCTTTAGCAAGAGATGGGGGATTCCCCTTTTCATCGCAAATCAAACAGGTGCAAGAGCACAACAAAGTTCCTGGATGGGCAGTCCTGGCCACATTTTTGATGGGCGAACTTTTGATTCTGTTACAGCTGATCAGTTCGGATGCCTTCATTGCAGTAACTTCTATTTCAACTATTGGATTCCAAATATCCTATGCTATTCCAATCATTTTGCGTTTAACAACTTATAGAAACGAGTTTCAGCCAAGTTACTTTACTCTTGGCAAATTCGCAATACCATGTGGAATAGTTGCATCTTTGTCTTTGGTATCCACGTCTTTCTTGTTCCTGCTACCAACAACATTTCCCATTACTGCTGCGAATTTCAACTATACCCCTGTAGTTTTTGTGGGAACGGGCTTACTAGCATGGGTATATTGGATCTGCCATGCGAGTGAGCACTACATTTCGCCTCATCTGCACACGAAACAAGAGGTTGCAAACGAGTAAACGACAATTATATTAATAGAATCCGTGCTTTTTTTTCAACGTTTCCCTTTTCCAAATTGGAAGATTGTGGTACTCTTTTTTTGATATCGAAAAGGTGTCCTGAAAGTCTTCATCAGTTAAATAGGTTTCAAGTTTTGTCTTGTCCATATGACTTGGAATATCATTTGAAAGCAATTGTTTTTTTGAGTAAAATGCTTGATTCAGCCTTTGATATACTTTGTTATACTCTTCGAACAAAGATTGCTTTGATTTCTTGTCTGTTGGGTATTTTGTGTCTGACCAACCATGGAAAAATTGTGTAAAATGCAACGGCTCTGTGTACTGATATATAACTTTGCAACTCGGAGAATTAATTGCCTGGTGTTCCTCCCTTTAATTTATCTTTTACCTGTATAATGTCCAAAACGAATTTCGTCAGTGATGTTCTGGCCTCCTCCCCTACCCAGATGTACATATCCTCCTCTATCTGTAAAACACCCACCACGCTTTTTTCCAAATCTTCCTGCAGCAGATTAAAGACTTCTGAGGCAGTAACCACACCAGTTGCATCACTGAAAACAAACAATCTGGGGTTATTTTTATAATTATTTTGAAGTAAATTGCTCCCTTTTGCAAGATCAGCTTCTGAAAAGGGAATTTCTTTCTTTCCTTGTATATTCGCCAATTTTAAAATTGATTGAAGAGCTGTATTTTCAACTGCACCGGTCAATTTTCCTTTCCATATTGCATAATAATTAGGAACTACCAGAAGGATAATTGAAAACGCTGATTGAACTATATCTATCTGTTAATTAAATATACATTTTGGATCAATTTCAATAGCCCTGCATGCTGGTGAGTTTACCACCCGGCGTAAATCCAAAATTGTGGTGTTGGATGCACAATTTAATCCATTAGTCCCATTCAATAAAATCAAGCAGTCCTGTCCAAGGATTTCAAAAAATTCAAGAGGTTCTTTGATTTAGAAATATCCTTACCCTTTCCGTCTACTATTCTGTGCTGGCTTACCTCACATTTTTTTTCCTTGCCTACTTCAACAGCGAGGTAGGCACTAGTTCCTTTATCGATGATTGACGAAAGGGACCCTTGCCAGAAATACAAGCTGCATTTCTCAGTACTGCTAAATTCGGGAACGAAGGTATGGACAAAGAGATAACTCTCCGATCGACAAAGTACTCCGCCATTTTTTTCTAGTTCAATTGGAATACGCGCAAAGTTCTTGATAAGATAGAACTCCAACGATTTTGTTTTGAAGTTTTGGTTCCGCTTTGATTCTACTTGCTTCTTTTGAATGAGCTCTGCAAATGAGATTTTACTCTGAATCACACCTTTTGCAATGTTGCCTGCAGCTTCTTCCATTTTCATATTAATTGGTAATTCAAGAATATAATCGACGAATTTCTTTTTGAATAAAGCGCTTTCTCTACCCTCGAACTCTTCCGACAGCATTACCATTGGATTGGATTTAACAAGTACAGATGATAAACATCGTGCTCCGGTTAATATTAAATTCTTTTCTGTAACACTAGCCCCATTTTGATACCAGTAAAACACTTCATGTTGAAAGTGCACAATGCAGCACCCCTCCAAAATAGTTTTTGAGGTGATTGGTCCCTCATATACTCTTTGAAATAGGTTGTACTTTGTTAAATCCGTATCTGCTCTGATTTTATACACACAAATCATATTTTCTTTTTGGCAATCTGACTCTTTCATGCTTTGAAAGTTGATTCCAGCTGCAATTGAAAAGTCATTCAGTAGTTTTTCATCATGATCGGTAAATATCAATGTTGGTTTACACCCTCTATCTTTTCTTATTGTACTGCCAATCGATACCGCTTCTGCTTGGCATAATTTCGAAGATTGCTTTCCAAACCAAAAATATATTTTCTCTGCCATGTCCCCCACTAGGCAACTTTTAGGATTTACGCTTGAATTAGAGTCTACACAGTAAGCTAAATAATTTGAGCCGTTGGAAATAACAGTGATTAATAATGGAGCAGCGAAATTAGGAGTTTTAGAAGAATTAATTTCCCTAATCTTGTTCGATATGGAATATTTCCTATCATTAGTTGATTTTCGGAATTCATCCTGTGGTATCTCAAACTTGGCAAAAAAGTTAAAATTTAAATCTTGAAATCGTTCCAGAGTACGCTGCCATTCCTGGATTCGTCAAAAATTAGTACCTCAAAGCCGCTATTAAATGCGTGTATCATTTTTACTCCATTGTATTTATATTCGATAGTATGTTGTTTCTGTTCCACTTTCATCTTTGTGTCTTCAAATTTCTCCCCTAATACCTTGAACAACACTGTAGTCGACAGTTGCTGATCAGCGTATATGATTGTGTTTTCAAAGATGGCTATCCAGGCATTTTTGTAATGTATCCCGTTAATATTGACATTCGCTAATCCATTTTTCATTACTTTAGCAATATTTTTAACGTTCAAACCACCTACAACCTGGTTATACCACAATTCAACGCATTTTTCCTTTGAATGGACAATATGGAATACTGAATTTTCAAAGAATATAGAGATGCAGTTGAAGCTAGAAATTGCGATATTGTCCAGACGATTCAAGTTCAAAGTAAATTTTGGGTTATCCCCAGCCAAATATAACTTTATGTTTGGTGCATAAAAATTAAGCGAGTTATTTTCACACAAAGTTACCAAGTACGGTTCTCCTTTACTCAGGCTGGGTTTGTGCACTGTAAAAGTTTCTAACAGTAAAGCATGTGTCTTTAATGGCGGAAGTTTGGGTAAGTTGTAAGATTCAGTGTAGCTTTGCAACAAATTTACCCATTCGTCGTATTCTTCTATTTCCCTTAACTGAAATATAAAAATTTTAGTGCTAAATTTGATTTCAACTTCAACAAATTCAGTTTTTTTGATTTTATAATCTTCTATATTCTGCATTCTGTCAATGTATTTCAATTCAAAAGTATTTGAATCCCCCAGATACAGAGTATCTCCTTTCAACAACAACGTGCATTCTATCGATTGGGTTTGGTTTTTTAATCTTATTTTGGATTCTTTAAATGTTTGGAGCTGCTTTACAATTTTATCTTTGACAGAAAGCACTGGTTTAATTGTTGTCACTGAACGAATTTCAATATCTGTGTCACCTTTCAACCAATCTTCAGCGGTGATATCAGAATTCAATTTAATTGAGGGAGGATACAAGTCATCATTATTGGCGTCCAGTTTACGGGGGATGCAAACACTTTGGAAATCCAATGATTTATCATTTCTAAATCAATAGCATAGAATACCCCAAATATAAAAATCTCGCAATTTCAACTTTGGTTTTGTCACAGTAACTTTTCGGCAGAATTTGAGAATCCAGCTACGTTAGGTGTTTGTTACAAATTGCTTTTCAACTTTGGGGGCATTTTGAAAATTCAATGTGCCATTATCAATATCGTAAATTCGGATTCCTTCTCCTTTCATGCAAAAATATACAACAGGGAGCAAAGGATCGCAGATTGGGATCATAGGTGCTGCTCCTGATTGAACTGTCACTGCTTTATCCATATGACTCTGGAAGTTTCGGACATCGTACACTTTTATTTCTCTCTCATTTTGATTTCCAAAGCCCGTGCTTATAATATAATTATTATCCCAGTGAGGGACAGCAGCAACTCTTATGCTTTTTCCAATGTTATGTGAAGAGAGCCAAGACTATTATATCAGCCATATCTTACCTTAATTGGAAAAGTGCTTGATCTTGGGTCATATAGATGAAATAACCCATCGGAACCAGCAGCAACTACGAAGCTACCTTGGGCTGTAATATCAACCGCAACTGGAGTGGTTTGATTTGGCATTTCCAGCGAAATTAATTCCTGACATCCAACCAAATCCCATAATTTGATAGTTGAGTCCCTAATGTTACGGATACCAAGTACATTGATCCAGATAAAACAATGGATTTACAAGTTGGATGAAATTTCAAAATGTCAATTTTCTTTTCATGTCCTGCCAAAAATATTTCTGGAGAATCCATTTCCGACCTTATATTTGGATCATATCCCGAGTGGACAGGCAGTTTCCAAATCCTGATTAAAATGTCCGACCGTGTGCTTGAGCTCAAGAATTTCGAATCTGGTGAAATTTCGTATTCCTGTATTGGCTTTGAATGAACTACTATTAGTATTTTTCAACCCAAAGTGTACATGGAATACTCGTACTTTATTGTTGATTTGTAATCTGCCTCATTAATGTACGGAATCAGGCCAATCCCTTTTTGTCGATCGTCTGGTATTGCTATCCACTGATCGCAGCACTGTGATTACAGTAAAATTACTTTAAATTTTGACTGCACCAAACCGTCTACCCTTACTTGGGAATAAATTGGCTTTCTGGGGTATGAAACGAAACTATTCTTGTATTTTGACATTGAAAACAAAATTACGTCAATCTTTTAAACAAATATTATTTTCAACATACAGACAGATTAATATGTCCCAAACCAATTTTAAACTTTTTTTGAATTCATGATCGAATCGTTCGTAAATGGAGTAAAGGATTCGGTGCAAATTCCCATTACTCTATTCGTGATTTATGGGTAAAGCAAAACTAACGAGATCAACGACACTAGCTGGGAATATCTTGAAGAATGTTGGGATCAATATTGTTGTTTTTCTGATATTTACCGGACTAGCACAATTATTCAACTTTGAACCAGGACCATTAACGGATATATTAAGATTGGTATTCTGGATACTGCCTGCCCACTTTATATGTTTGGTTTTGAATCACAATCAGTCAGAAAAAATTGCTGGTCGAAGTTATGAAATATTCGTTGGCAAACCGGCGCAGAAACCTCCTACAGTCCAACGGTAATTGCAATTAATTCAGATTAGCCAGCGAATTAGTAAAGATATTGTACAAGTTATTGCTGATCGCCGTGTACTCTATAATGGCGTTATTTTTCTATGTATTGCCGTTTGGCCAAGTTATAGTGCAAGTTTTGTTTGGATTTCTAGCAGCATTTATAGTATTTGAATATGGATGGGTGAACAAAGGTATTTGCTCCTAAAACAGGGTGGGATATTATTGTATCCATAGATTATTTCGAAAAGAGATTATTGTACTTTTTCGGGTTTGGTAATTCGTACTTACTATAGCGCTGCCGATATCCATCTTTTGCTTTTTCTTTCCTATTGCACGATATGGTGGGCTGGCCGTTCTGTTTCCATTTTACATCGTGATGGCAAATCGATCTCGCCCGTTAGAAAGCCCGCATCCAATCAAGATATTCTATCTTGCCAATTATCTTGCGACTTTTGTAGTTAGGAAATTCAAATCATCTGAATAAATAGTTTGTTGTATGTTCAACTCGGGGCATCAAAGCCGCAACGGCGAGCCAAGTGAAACTTTACGAAATAGAGGGAATGCAGCTCCCATTGCTTATTACGATTTTCCTATCCCTAGTATCAGCTGGCGGGGTAACATCCAATTCACGGTCGATATTAGTTGGTGGACAGCCAACACTGGTCATGGCTGGCCATGTTCACTATGTACGTTCAACTCCCCAAATGTGGCCAGATATAATGAAGAAAACAAAGGAAGCAGGGCTTAATGCCATTGATACTTATGTATTTTGGAACCAGCACGAACAAGTTAGAGGAACATTTGATTTTGCTGGAAACAAGGATTTACGAAGGTTTATAAAGGAAGCCCAAAATGCAGGTCTGTATGTGATTCTCCGTGTTGGCCCTTATGTTTGTGCCGAATTCAACTTTGGCGGATTTCCTGAATGGTTAAAGGAAATTCCCGGCATTGCTCTTAGAACGAATAATGAACCATTCAAAGCCGAAATGGAAAGGTTTGTGAAATACATTTACAAGTACATTTCTGACTTGGAATATTCGAATGGAGGTCCAATTATTATGATGCAAATGGAGAATGAGTAACCCTGTACTTATTTAGGTATCAAAGTGTCGAGGCTGAATACAAAGATGACGGAAAAGCATATATCAACTGGGCTGCCAATTTAGCCCTCTCTCTGACTTCAAATGTTCAATGGTTCATGTCCAAGCAAGATGATGTACCGCAAGTTTTAAATACCTGCAATGGATGGTATTGTGACAGCTGGGTTCAGTCTAGACCATTAAAATCACAAATGTTGGGTATCACAGAGTTGTGGGCGGGATGGTATAAATCCTGGGGCGAAGCTTCGCCAAACAGGCCTGCTGAAGATTTGGCTTTTTCAATAGCGAGATTCATTGCTAGAGGGGGTAAGTTTATTTTCACGCTAGGTACGTATGTTGGCTACTATATGTGGCATGGAGGTACTAACTTTGGCAGAAGTGCGGGTACTCCATTAATTACTACATCTTATGACTATGATGCACCTTTAAATGAATATGGTTTGCCTAATGAACCAAAATATTCGCATTCCAAAGCTTTACACGCAGCTATCAATTCGGTGGCCGACACTATTCTTGCCAACAGCCCGGTTGAACTACCTGGCTCCTCAACAACCGGTGTTACAGTATTTGGGACTGGCAGTGGGGCAGTTGCATTTCTGTCTAATCTGGATACAGCTACTCAGCAATCAATAACCTATAACGGCAAGAGCTTTCCCGTCCCAAAGTGGTCTGTTAGTATTGTGAAAGGAACAAATGAAATTTTCAACACTGCCAAAGTGACAGCGTCAGCCAATCCTGCATCTTTTAACTCTATTGCCTACGTGTCTTCCGCTAAAACCATTCCTGAAACAAAAGGCATTTGGGACACTTCCTCAGCTATTACTTTTGGTACTCCTCGCGAACAATTCTCAACTACACATGATAAATCCGACTATCTTTGGTACACCACCAAAGTCGTGATTCCCAAGACGAGCCAAGTAATCTCAGTGGCAATCCAAAGCATTACTGACGTGTATTCCATTTACTTGGATGATGAAGTTGTTGCGTTTGACATCCAATCTGACGGAAAGCCACAATTGAAAAGTATAAACAATAATCGATTTGGAATCCAAGACACCACCAGAACTTTAAAAATTGTCTCGACTGCGTTTGGTATAATTTCAACTCCAAAGTCCAATCCAGAAAAATACACTGGTGGTATAACTGGTTCTGTGAAACTGAACGGCGTTGATATCATAAACAATGGTTGGACTATGCAAGTTGGATTAGAGGGGGAATCGAAATCAATTGCAAATAGCAACTTTACCTCACCACCAATCACCTCGCTAAAAGTTCCCGGCTGGGCCTGGTACCAAAGTTCATTACCACCAATCAACGGGAAAGCAGCAGCATATGTCCTTGATCTCGGTTCAATGAGTAGGGGACAAGTGTTTATCAATGGAATCAACCTGGGAAGGTATTGGAATATCGTTGGAACAGGAAATTCTAGCACTTCCTGTGACTATGCCGGAATCTGGACACCAGACAAATGCCGAGCAAATATCGGAAAACCATCTCAAAGATACTATCATGTTCCTAAAGAATATCTCAAATCTAATGATTATAATAGTTTGGTACTGTGGGAGGAATCTGGCGGAGATCTGAGCAAAGTATCTTTAAGCACCGTCGGCCCGCTTGCAGATGGAGATATTGGAACTGTAAATCCTAATTCTTCTGTGAATGGAAACAGCTCTAGTTCTGGTAGCTCTGCGTCCACAGATTCAAATTCATCATCCAGCAATATTCCGATAGGAATATATATTGGAGCCGCAGTTGGAGGAGCCGTTGTTGCAGTAGTTTTTGGTCTGTTTGTCTCGTTTATCTGGAAAAAGAATCAAAAGGGCTATGTTTAAATAAATTTGATTTTTAATTGAACAAGTTGTCTAGTCGATGTGATTCTCAGTTGTAGTAAATAAATGCAATGTCATTGGTAGCGGTCAATTATTATTGATATTGCAAATCAGCTCCAATCAATGATTATCCAATTTATAATTGTTTCAAAATTTCTTTTCAAAAGTTATGCAATCAATAGTTAAAAAAAGGCTTAAAAAAAAGCAATTCCTTTCACCTGCGATTCAAACCACGGCTATTATAAAATTAACAGAATATATGAATCAGCATTTCAGCGAAGAACATGATGCAGACGACAAACCAAGTTGTGTCACTTGTTTTGATATGTCAGGAACAGGAAAGACAACAACAATTATGGAAGCAGCACAGAATACAAATAGTATTAGGGCACCAATTTCACTAATCGACAACCAACTCTTTCGTGCTTGTTTTAATTCTTGCAAAACCTTTCTATCAAACCAACAATCTGATACAATTGAATATGAAACGCTCACAAATTATATGGAATCAAGATTTAGGTCAGTTTTAATTCAGCTGTTTCAAAGTATCATTGGATCCTTGGAACAATCAAAATTGGAAACTATTATTAATGTATCTATACCAAAATACCTGTCACCATCAATTAATAGTTTTCCCGAAGTGGAGGAGGTCTACACAGAGCTAATCTCAAAAATTCGAGAAATGAATCAGTTACTTGTGATACATCTTGATGACTGTCAGGTTTTAATTTGTTAATTTTAGGAATTTTACTGTGGATTACTGAGGAAGGCAACAATAGATAACGGCCAGATCAAAGTGTCCGAAATAATGGGATTTGCACTCCGTTTATTCTCCAAGGAAGTATGCAATTTGAAGAAATACAAAGAGATTTTGTGGGTTTTTTCTGGTACACGAAAGAGCATGTCACAAGAAATGAAGATATCCAGCACTTGGGGGCATGTATTTGATGCAAGTGAAAGTATTGTTGACTTTACTTTGCAAGACATTAATTCAGTTCTTTGCGAATATTTTTCACTAGAAAATGAAAATATTACAAAAGATTTGAAGAAAAAGATGGAAAATCTTATTGGACATCCTAAAATACTGTACTGGTTTATTTTGTCAACAAACGACTATACCTTTGAATCCGTAAATGCTTTGCGAGAAAAGTGGGATGAAATTGAAAAAATGGCAATTAGCGAATATTATAGTCAAATTGAGGCAACAATTGATTCATTTGGTATAGATGCAAGTAATTTTGAGATCTATGCACGTAATTTATGTGTATTTCATACACATTATTTTATTAATAATCAGGTAGAATATTACGAATTTCAAAAATTACCAAGTGCCTGGCGACCATTTATAGATGCAGGTTTGATCAGAATAAGAGGCAGGCCAAATAACTGGAAATTGTATCAACCCAACTGTTTTTTGGTGAAAATTTTCAATGGATACATTAAATGGTTTAATTGGGACAACATACATCACTTAGTTGCGAATATTGCAGCTTCACAAACCTCAAAGTTGTTAAAAGGAAAGGTATTCGAATTTTTGGTTGCATTGGAAATTATTTCACCATCCGACTCAACTTTATGGGGCTATTTTCGGACAGAAATGCGTTTATTCCCAATATTGGACTGGAAACCGAAAATTGAAATTGTAGGCGAGATAAAGAATGCTTTGGATAGAAATTGTATTTATGTAATGATCGACCCTGACCACAAAAATACAAAAGTTGATATAATATTTTATGCTACTCTCCGTGAAACCGAAAAGATAGATCTCCATGAACCCGAAAAGATAGTTAGAGTGGTGTGCCAGGCTACAATACAAGTAAAAAATTCAACCCAGAAAGCTAGATTTTCATATGATGCCATGTTGAAATTGGAAACTGCAAGCAAAGAAATTTCAGACTATCGATTCTTTATATCGCCAAAATCCAAAGTTGAAATTAAAGATAAAAATTACCGCGAATCTAATTGTTTTTGGTATGATACCAACTCTTTCGAAGAGTTACGTTTCCCCTTGGAATTGTGCAATCCTTCAAATGTCGAAACATCCCTAACAGCCTTGCTAGAATATGCTAAAACTAATAATTCGGATGTAGCACAAAATTTAAAAGTCTTTACAGATGACTCCAAGAAACGTAAACGTGCATTCGAGTCAATAGATGAGCTCTACGAGGCACTGAAAATCGAGCGGAACCGTGATGACGATGAAATTGCAATCATCAAGGAAGCTTTTGTGAAAGAGAAAATCAAATTGCAAGATTTGATGGAAACTGGAGACTTGGCTATTACTGATGGTGTCCTGCAAAAGATTGGAATCAACCAGTTTGGATTAAGAAATTCTATCCTTGCAATCATTAAAAGTAATCAAAATAGCTAATAAATTATCAAATTTAGGTTTCTATAAGTTATTGTGATGAGAGAAATATGTAGAGCAGATGGATAATTGTATTTTTCAAGACAAATATTTTCCAAATTCAATCTCAAATTTGATCTGAAATGAAAACTGAAAGAGATTTTACAGAACCAGCTACAAAAAAACAAAAACAAGATCATCCAGACGGTTCAGCAAATAAAGATAGTTGCTTAAAGGGACCAGGAATAAGAGGATGCAGGAATGTAGAATTATATGAAAAATTAAACAGGATTGAAGAAGGATCGTATGGGATAGTCTACAGAGCCAAAGAGAAATCAACAGGCAGAATATTCGCTCTAAAGAAACTTAAACTGGAAAACGAAAAAGATGGATTCCCAATAACTTCACTGCGGGAAATTCATACACTAAAACTAATCAAACATCCGAATGTAGTAGAGATAATTGAGATTTGTACAACCGCTAATTTAAATCATATTTTTATTGTAATGGAATACTTGGATCATGATTTAAAAACATTAATGGAAAACATGGCTGAACCGTTTTTACTTTCAGAAACCAAAACGTTAATGCTGCAGTTGCTTTCTGCTATGGATTGCTTGCACAATAATTGGATTATTCATAGGGATTTAAAGACTTCGAATTTGTTGATAAATAACCGAGGGCAGATTAAAGTTGCTGATTTTGGACTGGCGAGAAGGTTTGGCAGTCCAATTGGTGATGTAACTCAACTGGTAGTTACTCTCTGGTACAGGTTTGTTTATGTTTATCTAGATCGCCAGAATTATTACTTGGCTGCACTACATACTCAACAGCAATTGATTTATGGTCAATTGGATGTATATTTGCAGAATTGATAGACAACACACCTTTACTACCAGGTAAAGGTGAAATAGACCAGCTATCAAAGATATTCCAGCTGCTCGGGTCACCAAATGAAACCAATTGGCCAGGATATTACGATCTGCCGAATGCAAAAACAGTTAATTTTGCAAACCAGCCAAACAATAATCTTAATAGTAGGTTTGCATTCCTGCCCGCATCAGGATTGGACTTGATGAACAGTTTTCTTACTTTTGATCCGGAAAAAAGAATTAGCGCTAGTGAAGCTCTTGAGCACTCTTTTTTCAAATCTAGTCCGTTGCCGAAACCTAGTGAACTGTTTCCTTCTTTTCCTTCCAAGGCCAGTGGTGAAAGAAGAGGCAAAAGAAATATATCCCCAAATTTGAAATAAAAATGCAACTGTGATTCTGCATCCACTAGCAGACAAATTCCTATTTATTAAAAACTATTGTTGATATAATCAATAACTTTGATGATATTACTAAATATAAAACTGGTTTCAATCTTCAACCCGATCTTTGAACAGAAATATTCGATAAACGACTAGAATTAGCATGAATTACTTTGGCGTAGAGAATGTTTAGTTTCTTTCTTGTGATTTTACATATTATAAAGTTGTCTGCTTTCAGTGATTCGAATTCTACCCATTCGTATTTGCTTGCTGGGATATCAAGCTGCGCTTCTTTGTTTTCTTGTATAGTAATATCTAGGATGTTTTCTTGATGATGTTCTTGTATATTGGTATCTGATTTTGAGAGAATGATCTTTTCTGTGTCTGTAATGGTATATCCGTAATTATATTCACTCCTAAAAATGCTGTTGATGGTGTTGCTCCTCCACCGCAAATGCACTTTACCGTCACTCTTTAAACATCCAAATAGCACACTTAAATCCCGTGTGTCCACAAACCACATTATTGGATAATACAGTGGTTCAATGCCGTCAATGGCGATGCCGTATTGAGAGATATAGAATACGTTTGGTTCCCTGATTGTTTTTTTGAATCGAAACATAATATTATTTGGTAACTGTTCTATCTCGCACTGGTAAATTTCATTGTTTAAAAGGTAGTGGTGATCTGCTGGTTTGAACAGGGTGTGGAGGTGTTTGCCTATTGGCTGATCGAATAGGGCAGATGTTTCTTTACAGCAGGTTATTATTATGAGGTTACTGTTTGTTACTATTAAAAGCATAAAAAATTCTTTTTTTGTTTCTATTTAACATGATCACGTGGTTATAAACTTTTTAAGTGCGAATAGAAATTCACAAGCTAATGAAACTCCGACAGCCATGTGCTTGTAATGTTAGGTTGCGTAAGGATTTGCATAACGCCGTTACACAGAGCTTCATTCGGCAGTGCTTGAACAGCGGCTTGTAGGCAAAATTAAAGAATCAACAGAACTGTTGAATGCCCGAAAATTAACATGCTATTATGCAAGATTCACACAACGATACTAGCTTATGGCTCATCTTCATCCATCGGATAAATGACAGTAAAATATGGGGTTCTGGCCATCCAATGTTTACTGCAATAATTTTTTGTCTGCAAAATGAAAAAGAAAAAGGATTTTGAAAAGAAAAAACTAAAGGTAGGCAAGAAACAAGTAAAAGAAAATCAGACAAACACCAGTTTCAAATCATCACGAATTGTTCTACCTCTGCAGACTCTCGTCCAGACTAGCAAGGAGCAATTGCAATCTCTAATCACCAATTTATTCCATCAAAATACACAGACAAGACAAGAAGCACCATTAAAGTTCATTTCATTACTCTCTACAAACCCGCAATTAGTAACGGATAATTACAATATCGTATTACCACCAGTTTGCCGCTCAATTTTGGATGCAGATGATATTGTTCGCAAAAATACATTGAATCTGATTAGAGCCATTGAAATTCCACAAGTATATTTCAATTTATTCATTGTGTATACGAGAAATGCCATGACTCATATCAATGAAAGAATTAGAAACAGCGGATTGCGGTTATTAAAGATTTTACTGGGATATCCGTTTTTCAAGAATTTCCATTCTGAAATCAAAGATAACTTTGTATTACTCTTCAAGGGGAATATCGATAGATTGGAGTTGTTGGAGACTTTTTACATGTTTCTGCAAATGATCAAGGAATACCATTGCTTGGATTCTCTAGGTATTTATTAACTTATATAAGATTCCATTCCAAACTGTATCGAGAGTAAAATAGTCAAGGAAAGCAAAAACACAAAAGTCGATTTGTTTAAACCAGTATGGAACGAATCCAAATTGAATTTTTTTGGATATAAAACAAAAGAGACAAAGAAAACTCAAGAATCGGTTGTTCCTATCCTAATCAACTACTGGATCGAGTCCAGTGTTGTGCTGTCAAAGAATGACATCAAGCAAACAAGAGAGCTAAAGATTTGTAGTTTAATTATTAGTATCCTCCTCTACTTTAATCTCAAAGATTACAAACAAATGCTTGATTCTCATTTCTCATCGATTTTTCCCTTTGGTGAAAACAAAAAGATTATTAATACAGTTGATGAAATGAACATCAAGTACGGCTTGATCAAAGTGCACTTGGCAAGTACCGAAGAGCTTGATGCTTTTGTGTTGAATATGGTATCTAACCAAGTAGAGTTTATACCTGAATTTTTTACTCTAATTCAGAAAATTCAAACTCCTGATATTTTAAAGAAACTACAAAAGATTCAATCAAAAACTGCCTCTGCAAGTCTACAAAAGCAATTGTTTTATTTGTTATCCGATGAAAAATTCATTTTATCGCTGCCAAAGCAACTGTACCTGCTTCGAAACGATTTACAGTTCACAGCAGACATTATCGATAAACTACACCATTTCTTGATTCAAAATTCCCTGGATCTGGAAGAGTTTTTGGTTCCAATTATCTACAAGAGCGGAATATTTGGGCCGTTAAAATTATGGCCACAGCATCTGCAACTCAAATTCATTTCATTATTTAATTACATTAATTTCACAGACACAGTAATGGACGGCCTACTCTCGCTAAGCAAAATTGATACAAACTTACTGCTGTTTGCATATGATTTGTTCAAGGACAGAAACCTGAATTTCAAACTAACTTGCTTGCTGGGAATCAGAAAATCTGGAGAAACAATTGAAAATCATTTGCCAATATTTTACAATACCCTCGTGAATGAATCTGGGAATTATGATGAAATAATCCGAGATTTTCTTCAAATGAATTTCAACCCAGTGTTACTGTTGGCAAAGACAGCCGTATTGCATATCCAGATTGCTGAAAAGTTGAAAGAGATTGACTGGAATGATGTGCAAGGGCTGGACCGGTACTTGTCAAAACAAGAGGTGTTTGAATTGGTAGATCCGGCATTGTACTCTCGAATGAAAGATGCTGACATTGCGATAGAAAGGTTAAATGAAGTTGGATTCATTGAATAATAAACAATTACTTGCATCAAACTGCTGTCGATTTCCACATGGCACACAAAATTTTGAAAATTTGATATTGAATGGTGGAATGGTGTCGGCATTCTATTTTGAAGACTGATTAATCACAATAATGAGCTATAGCTGAGTTGATAAATATTAATTGCTATTTTACCAGATTCAACGGGGTCAACAAAAATGCAGCGTGACAATCACCGTGATAACGACAACTTAGACGTTGTTCTACTGATATTTGAATTTTAGATCTTTGGTCCGCAAATAATATTTTGGGACTTGTGCTCTACAAAATCTAGAATTCCACAACACAAAAATTTCGAAAAAATTTGAAAAATGTCGCCTAAACCAACAGAGAAAAGGAAACGGACAACGAAAGCATGCGACTCTTGCTGTAAAAAGGTAACCCTAGCTTGAATTTAGAGAAGAAAGTGTACGGGAGAACAGCCTTGCGAGTATTGCGCATCAAATGAAATCGAATGTCTATACACAAACCCGATAAAGAAACGTGGACCTGTTCCGGGGAATGTATCAAGAAGGAAAACGGTGCAGCCGTGCTCTCGATCGCTAAGTAAGTTGAAGCTCGACCTTTCAAAATATGATTCAAGAAATTCGTTTCCTCAGAGAATGCAAAGACCGACTGCAGAAGCAACATATCCTTCAGAATTTAGCAATTGGAATATCGACTCTTTTCCTGATGTTGAACTTCCGAACGGGGTTTATGTTCCTTGGCTACATGCGTACACGCAGTTGATACATCCTTCATTTCCTATATTTAATCCATCTTGGCTTCATCCAAACTCCAAAGTCCCTATGATGCTATTACACATCATGTACGCGTTGACTGTTGTAATGCCTAAACAAACTGCACATTATAGAGCCATTGCCGAAAAGCATTATCATTATGCTAGGGCATTGTTTGAAAAGGGAGCTATTGATAACCCAAATCCTTTTACAGTGGCTGCCGTGTATTTACTCAGCATGTACTCTCTCAACGTTACATTTTCGTACAACAATGTAGTGGTAACACTGGGAACTGCAGTTAGATTAGCTCAACAGTTAGATTTTGAATCTGCCAGACAGATACAACGGCAACTGCCCAATGGGGGAGTTTTTGGTACAGATGAGGGAACAGAGAAGCATTTCAGAGGAATGATCTGGTTTTGTTTAAATGAATCAGACTTGATTGTGTCCTTTTTGCGCAACGTCCCATTCATGATTTCGATAAATGCCCAATTCCCAATATTAGAGATGGAGTCTACTCATGGAAGGATTTACAATCCATTTGCTTCATCAGGGCTATACAGTTATTTTCTGTCACTTTTTCAACATGCGCGCAAAATTGTAGGATTTATGAGGAAGGATCTTGACTTTAATAATCCCGAATGGAAAATGGAACAAAACAGATTATATTTGGATATAACAAATTGGCATGATACACTTCCAGAGTGGATCACAGAATTACCACAAGGGTATGGATTTGATGAACTATCTCAGTCCCCTCCACCTTGGAGAGTCGCATATATGATGTGTTTCTACCACCTATTTGTCATCATCTTATACAAAGCAAGTTTGCTCATAATCATTGAACACTACCCTGAACCGCAATCCCACGATATATTCACTCGTTGTTTAGAATCGTCATTTACAATTAGCAATATCCTCAGCAAGTTTATGATATCCAACCCGGAATTTTATGGATGCAATACAATCATTTGTTACATACCCTTTGTTGCTGGAGCCATTTTTTGTATCGGCACTGTGGTATTGGGCAAACTATCAAAACTGATGGAAAAAATAGACAAATGTATAGAAATTATGGAAGCTATGGCAGTTCGTTTCCCTGCTTTATCTGTGAGGACAGAGCTGCTGAGGCAGTGGAAGGATGATCCTGAGATTGCGTTGAATACTTTTGGGACATTCATCTAACTTGCTGCTGTTAATGTTTTAATAATAAAATTAATTTGGTTCAGCCAAACATCTGTCGAATCTAATTTCCAAGTTGAACTTTGTGGAATCCTTTTTTGTCATTTATTGGGCTGATATGACAGAATGGAACTTTGTTCTTCCAACATGAACAAAGTATTTGGAAGATTACCGTTGATACTCAGGCAGGATTTACATGTGTTTTGTTGAGAAATTAATCAGATGCAATCAAACTGCAATTACCACCATTTCATTTTTTCCGCAATTTCAGGAATTTCATTGCTGTAGCAAATCAAACATTTGGAATCTGATACAAGGCAGTAGTTCAAGACGCCTATCTAAAGCTTGCGATATCTGCATTAAAAAAGTAAAATTAAACGAGAAAATAATGATCAGCTGTCTATTAAAACAATTGCAATGCCCTGGTGAAGGCTAAACACGTAGTACAAACCTTTGAGCTATCATTGTCTAGTAGAACCTGTTGAGCACAGTTTGCAGGGACTGTATCATCATCGACAAACGAATTAGCAGCTGCTTGCATTCCAAGGCCTCTCTTGGAAAATGCAGCCCAAATCAAACACGAATTTTCACTCCTGAAAAGTTGCTTGTCGGCAGCCAAAATTGCATCGCGCGCATTGATAAAGTTTGGAAAGCATGGCTGTAGCTTCATACCATTTATCAAGAGTTTGAGGAATCTCGTATTTCCTCCATTTCCTGTTGAAGTTCGCACAAAGTCAGCATCAAAATCAAATTGATCAACCAAATTCCAGTATAATTCATACAGCATCACCGCCCATACTTCGCCAATTGCATGGACTTCCTTTCTAGTATTCAAATTTGAATATTTTAAGGGATTATCTCCTAAATTTGTAGAGTATGGAAATGTTCTTATTCCTCTTTGCGAGTTTCCGGTTACATATTGGCCAAGGGCAATATTGTTTCCCCTAGAAGCAGATTTGCCCATTTCCAGCGCCATAGCAATTGCATCTGACCAACCTTCACCAAGACCGCCGCTGATCAAAGTGCTAAGGCAATTCCCTTGTCTTTTACCGCCAGTTAATCGGGAGGATACCCCATGAGTCAATTCGTGCAACTGTAATTAAAAAGGAATCTTACCACAATCGAGTTTTCCATGGCGCCATCTCTATTTGGACTAGTGCTAGTAAATACAAACAGCTTTAAAATTCCAGACTGGCCATCTGGAGGAGTAGCAAAGTTTGCATTGTTTTGACCAGAGCCATCTTGAACAAACGCCAATACTGGATCACCTCCTGCCCCTCCTTTGTTGAAGTTATTTTTCTGGAAATTGCCCGCAGCTTCTGTAAACCCGTAATGGTAGAAAATATCATGGAATGCGTTGGCTAAAAAGAAGGCATTAGTAATTGATGCATCAATGTAATCTGATGGACTCTGTGTGGTATCATCCATTGTAAAATCAAAAACAGAGCCATCTCCCTTGATTTGCTTGGCTGGTGCAGAAGCCTTTTTCACGTCAGTTATTCCAGCTCTATTATCACTGACTACCACATTATTTCCAGAAGAAGTGAATACTTTAGCACCAGCGTCATGCCAACCTTGTGGGGAAACAGTGGTATCAGCAGGATTTGTGATGATCGTTGGAGGCTTATTTCTAGGATTCAAAGCACCCAAAGGAAGAGCTCGATATTGGAAATTGCTAGCTGGAGCTGCTACTGCCCGCTTCTTCAAGTCGCCGTCTGCTGTAAAATCAAAATGGGAATTCCAATCAGACGCACCAAGGATCCCACCGCTGGATATGTCAACCATCAAATTAAGGTATTGCGCATCGGTATTAACGACAACGCTCCAAATATGTCTGAGGGAATCTTTGGTTTTGTACAAAGCCTCTTGACAGGTTGCATTTCCTATCGCAAAATCTATGTTGGAAATTGTGACTGATTTATCATTTGTTGTGACTCTCCAATCTTGAAGATTTGTCTTTGTAATGTTTAAGCTTTTGGCAACAGACTGAATTGCGTTAGCGCAGGATATTGAGTCTCCTCTCTTTACAAGCGGGTTGATGCTTTCTGGTTTGACCCAGCAATTTCCATGAGCTAGTACATTTCCTGATGCAGACAGTGTCAATTGAGCCATTGAATTTACAATATCCAATCCATACGCTTGCTTCATCATGTAACAATAATTCATACTTGTGCTTTCATCAAACATACAATCCTTGACTACTACCGAATCTTGCGGTCCAAACGAAAGGTTATTTTGTATCCATTTGACTGAAGCTTGCTGTAACTTTTCTGGGGTAAGCATTTGGCCTGGGGTATCCGTAAATGACCAATTAAAGCGCACATTGGGGATATACAGAGCTGGGAAAGCGTTTGCTAATGTACTGGGAATTAACAGTGCCAAATACATAGTTGATTGGTGCTTTTTCACCCTTGGTTTTATACATGCGGGCTGCTTCATTGGGGCTTCTACTCAAGCCAATGACAAACTCTTGCGTTGACGATTCGGCGATAGTCTAGAGCAACATAAAATAGCCCTCAGTATTTGGTTAGTTATTATTCTTGGCAGCTAGGCTTGCTCACTGTCCCTAAATTTCCACTCTTTGCTAGAGATTGAGCTCGGTGAACTTGAGAAATGCATCATGGAATACAATATTGTTTATGTTGCTTTCCCTGCCCTGTTTGATCGAGTAGTGATTGTGCAACGGCGAATTTCCAATTTGAGCACCAAGAAGCAGGGAACAAATTTCGTTTTTTAGAATACAAGTAGAATCATGGCTGATATATATCGTGGGAATCCGATAAAGGAATACCATGCGCTCTACAAAACATATACCAAGGAGGATTCAGAAATGAAGAAAAAGACAGCTTCTGTTTCACTGACGAAATTCAACCAAATGATGCCAGAGGCATTCTTGGACGTTTCCAGAGATGTCTACGATGAAATAAATCGCAGACTCTACCAGTCGAAAGAGCTTCCCTTTCTCCCCATTAATCCAGAATACACCCAAAAGCGTAACCAGGTACACAAGCTTTTACTTGTAGGGCAGAGTTAAAATGGCGACGTTTCCTGAAGTTAAATTTAAAGAATTTGTATTGCAATTGCTGGAGGCAGTAGAGAAAAGATATCCTGAATTACAAACAATGGAACGGGTATGTGAAAAATAGAATTCACTTGACTGCGTGAATTCAATCTTTGCATTTCAGGTTAAATATAGGCGCAGAATCGAACCCCTTCAACAGGCCGTAGAAGGCCAAGGGAAAGAGATACTGGCTCTACCAGAAGAAGGGAAGAAAACTCTCGAACTAGAAAAGAGGACCATTCGCAAGGAAATCGAGATGAAATCCAATCTTCTCGTAATAGGAATAACACTGTATTTACTTCTTATTCTAGGATGTTGGCGCAACTAGTGAACCAGGCAGGCGGAGACGACCCTCCACTACGGATCGATATCAGTTTGCGAATACAGTCAGAAACAAGTATGAATCTCCTCCAAAAGCTAGTCTAGGAGACTTGGAAAAGCTGCGTTCTGAATATGAATTGAAAATCTCGGTCCTAGAGAAACAAATCAGCAGAAGAGACAATGAAGCAAATGAGTTGAATGAACAAGTAACAGAAATGAAAAAATTAAATACCGAATTAAACAAACAAATTCTACAGTTGCAGGGAGAAAAAGATGATTTGAAGAAAGAAGTTGACTCGCATGCTGCTCGGTATGGCCAATTAAAACGGGATCTGGAAAAAGAAAAGAAAGTAATATTAACTTGATTCAGCATAATCACGAAAATGCAAAATATGAGCAAATGTATAAGCAGCTGGAGATTGAACATGAAAATTTGAAAAAAGACATGAAAGTCATTAGAGAAGATTCAAAATCATTGATTGAAGATGTTCAGACATTGAAAAAGAAGCTATTTGTAGCTGAAGGAGAAAAAGACGCGCTCGCAAAGTCAAAGGTTTTGCTAAACAGCCAGCTGCAGCAAACTAAAGAACAGCTCGATGATATGCAAAAGAGCCCTAGAGTAACTGTAGGAATTAATTAACGCACAGATTTCTCCTAAAGAGCCGCAATTGATGTCGCCCACAAGTCCAGGGGATACAGAGATGGATTACCCAATATCATTTGGGCCTCCCACTCTGGACATGCACTATCAAGATTTCAAAAAGTACATGAACGAAATGAAATTTTCATTGAATTCACCAACGAAAAATGCCATACTTGGACCTATGAAGAATATTCTCCTCACTTGCCAAAAAATATCAAAAGAGTGCGACGATAAAGAGGATGATCCTTCGCTATCGTCCAAAGAAAAGGATGCTGTATATAATACCAAATCGAAAATGTCTGCAAGATTGTCTGGATTGATGGCTGTAACTAAAGAGTACACAACAAAAGGGGATGCAGGAGTAACCAAGCGTCTGGACGCTGAATTGCACGAATTGGATAAATGCCTATTACAAGTGATTGACCTGCTGAAAGAAATTAAGAATAGCAATCGCAAGAGATCCACTGTCCGGAAGAGCGAAGCAAATAATGAACCGCCACCGATGGAGTTGACAGAATCGTTGGTAACGGTATTTCTTAGGTTAGGACTATTTGCAGGATGAAATTGATGACATGGCTTTGAATATCAAGGATCTCGTTGGCGCAATGAAAAGTCTATCGTCACAGAGCAATTTGGTCGACCTAGTGAATTCTGTTTACAATAATATTGACAATATTATTTATGAAACTCAAGGAACTCTGGATATTACTACTGATTTGACTGAGGATATCATAAGAAGGGCAGATACAGTCTTGGATACCATGTTTGATGTGAAAGAAGAGTTGGGTGCTCTGGCAGAAGGATTGGAAAGGAATACTGCCGACAAGCATATCAAACAAAAATTAACCAATGCAACTATTGACGCTGGAAAGGTAATTTAAGCTCACATTTAGAAAGCAAAGGAGCTAGTAGCAATTTTGAACATGTAATAAAGTACCAATATATTAGACTTTAATTCCCAATGAAGCAGCGTTTTTCAAAATAAGGTCGGACGATTGAGCAATAGCTTGGTTCTTGTAGCCTTTATACATTTTGACCAGCTCCAGAATGTCTATTGGAATCAACTTGCAATACTTTTCTATCAATGAAATGTTTTTGATGACTTCGGACGCTCTGTGAATCAATTCTTCATTTTCACTCGACATCAGGTTTGTCAAAATTTCAAAGAATCTTTTATGAGCAACCAAAAGAGGAATGGCTTCAGGTTCTGACGATAGCACTGCAACCAGACCAGAAGCAGCTCTTCTAGTCATATTGTCCTCGTCGTCAGACAATGCTACCATAATTTGAAGCGGTTGGTCGGCATGCTTGTCCATGTACTTTGCAAACACTACTGGGTGGAATATCAAGTTGCACAGTGCTTCCGTTGCAGCTCTTCTGATTAGATGGTGATCTGAAAATTGCAAGGAAAGCAATGTTGGTAAGCCATCAAGCTGGATAATCCGGTTTCTAACAGTATCGTCCATTCCGGCCAGATTTGTTAATGCCAGCAAACTCTCAAATTTGGCCAAACCGCTTTTTGAATTGACAATAACATTCATCAACGGTCGAATAACCTCAGATGATAACTCACCTTTAAAGGCTAAGGATGGGTTGGTAGTGATCCCAACTTTAGCAATTGCATGAGCTGCTATCATTCCAACGTTAACATTTTCAGAAATAGCAATCTTCAATAAAATCCTGATTGCGCCAGATTGGACAATGGCACCTCTTAATGGCACACTGGTCGAAATATTGAGGAAGATATTGGCAATTGCCTCTTTGAAATTGTCGCTGTCAGGCTTAATTCCAACAAGAACTGAAAGTATATTTTCCCCAACCAGTTTTGCAATCCGGCTACTTACATTATCGTCGTTGTCCAACGGATTATCTTCTGGGGAATTGTTGGCAAACTTGTGAATTTTCTTTAGCTGCTTTTCTTCTTCCGTCAGCTTTTTCCTATACATTGTCAAGTTTGAAACGATCAAAACAATGCCATATTGTGCTGTTCTTTCTCCGTTCTGAGCCAAAGACTTTAAACTGGCGATTAATTGCTTGTCATTCACGATTTTTTCCTTGACCAAAGGGTGAATAGTAAGGTAAGCCAATGCTTCGATCGCGGCTGATTTGTTCACAGCGGAGGCGTTATTGTTGTTTAAAATCGCAGTAAAGAAGGTTCCAATATCTTCCTTCGAAAGCAACTCTTTCTGGACATTTGGATCAATCGACATGATTTTAACCAACGCAAGAGAAGCAACAATTCTTAGCCTTTCAGCTGATTTATCATTCAAGCATTTTAGTAGGTATGTTGAGCATTTTTCTGCAATCAGCTTCTTGGCTTCTGGTAAATTACAAGCGGCAGATAGAACCTCGACGGTATAATATTGAACATCTTCAGATTCCATATCTATAATTTCCAAAATGTTATCCAAGAAACCCTCAGCCAATAAAATCGTTCCTGCAACTTTTGGATTTGCTTGAAAAAGAGTTGAAAGCGCCATTAACCCTAATTTTTGTTGGTTGCTGTCTATCATCTGGCCGATAGCACTTTGGAACAATTTAGTAATCTTTTGTTCGTTGTCACTGGATACCTGGGAAAAGCAACAGGCCAGGATTGCTACAGTGATGGACTGATAGTTTTCTGATTTCGAATACAAGTTTTTCAAAATATCGAGGTTTTCTATGCTAAGGAAATTTAGGGCCAATTTCTCGTTCATTAGTATTTTAATCAATCCTCTATAGGCTGACAGCTGAATGTTTTCAAGATGTCTGCCGTTACATCTATCATAGTATACTTTCAACAGCAACTTTGATTTGTCCAGGCTGTCAGGATCTCTACGTGCGTAGTTTCCAAGATATGTTGCAAAGCAGTCGCTGGCAAATTGCATATTTTTGTCATCTTTTTCAGTTAGTAGAGCTTCCAACTCTTTCGCATCAATATTTTCGATAAAATAGTCAATAACATCAGTGTAACCCGAAATTGCCGCCAGTAGTTGCAGCATTTTCAATCTCATATCATTTTCGGTTTCCAATTGTGCAAGTGATACTAATAGTTTAAAATTATCACTATTGGCAAACTTTTCACAGACCCCAGTATCCTGAATCAAGTACAACAGTTTTTTGCTTGCTTCCAATCTTTTGGCTGGGGTTTCCACATCTTGCAAATCCGCCATCAGCGATTCGATAGAAATTGGATTCTTCTGTTGCGCAATTTCTTTTAATAGCACTTCCAGCATTATTTTTCCAGCATCCGTTTCTTTTATACGTAACGAATTCCTGGTATCATCTAGCGATGAAATCAAGTCCCCCGTTGAGCGATACGCTTTTGCTCTCTTCAACAGTAATTCATGGTCTATTCCAGTTGAATTTAATTCTAAACGTTAATTTAATAGTACTGCTGGTGATTTCGTCAATTTCGTTGTTGGTCATTCCAAGATTGAAAATGGAGAATTTCAAAGCCCGCCAACCACCAAATAGCAGGATGGGAAACTCGGGATATTCAAAGCAGAATAACATTTATAAGCTGCATAATAGAACGGGCGGCAAAGGTCATGTTCAAACAATAGAGAAAAAGTTGCAATAATGGAGGCTCTATTCCAGTACATAGATTTCAAAGAGCAGATAGCTAGCCTGAATTCTCCAAATGGCAAAGAAAAGAAATATGTGGACGCTCAACCAGTTAATTACTATCAATCTGTGGTGCGAATCGTACGAACAGCTTCTACCCTCGCACTATCTACATTTAAAAAACCAAAAAAACAAGCCCGGAATTCCATATCAGAAAAGGTATACAATGGTGTACTGCACGGGGGATCTCTATTAGCTCACCAAGTAAAGACAGTCGCCTCGGGGGTGACAAATATAGTTACGAACTCAAACACAAGGCCGTCCTGGGATTTTGTTACTGCATTCGCTCTTCATTTTATGAGAGAGAATATGCAGTACCCATTTCATTCAATGAATTTCGCCAGATCAGGTGTGGAGACTGCTGGATTAGTAGACCTGACACCATCTGGGGTTTCCGTCAAAACATGCACCTTTATAACAAACAGATCACTGCTGTTAGCTTATGAAAAGAGAGGAAGAGAATATCAGAAAAACACTTCCAGTAACTGCAGTTAATATTAGCTTGGAGATACCCAATACCGTCTGAAGATCCGACCTGCTCTACTGTCGGGGACTATTATACACTTGATGGTGAATGGCTTTTGCCAGAGAATGGAAATTCAATCAAAAACAGGATATTTAAATCTTTTCAAAAATCAGAAAGAAAGCGCAAAGTTATTTAGTAAATTTAAATTAATTAGTTACATACATGGCGGGGCGTATATTCTTGGAAGTGCCAAAATATATAGGAATTTGACTGGTATTTTAGCAAAGAATTGCAACTGCCCGGTATTTGCAATTAATTACCGTCTTGCACCTGAACATCCATTCCCAGCGGGGTTGCATGATGCTCTGGCAGGGTATTTATGGCTTTTAGACCCCACAAATGAAATGTTTGAAAATACAACAGAAATGCTGCATGACCCTTATGACCCCGAAGATATCATCATATCTGGAGATTCAGCAGGTATTTTGCTTTTGTAATGCAGGTGGAGGTTTGACAATGGCACTAATCAACTATCTTAATATGTACTTGCGCGATCCAGACGAATCCCATTTGGTTCCTCTCCCAAAAGCGTGCATCCTGCTTTCGCCCTGGGTTGATTTATCCTGTTCCACAAAATCATGGAAAGAAAATTCCGGGTACGACTTTTTGCCCCCAAATACCTATAATTTACACGAACCAGTTTTTTCAGACGTAACACACCCTGTCTACAGCTATTGCTTTGGCGAGAATATGGATAGACCTCTGGATGTACTTTCACCGACTGGTACAGTACCATATAAAGTAGCTTCGGTGGCTAGTTTTGCGCAATCAATCGGTAGCAACAAATACGCTCTTACCTCTGTAGCAGTCGAAAACAGTTCTTATATCCACCAAAAGATAAGCGAAACCGAACGAGATGCACTGGAAAGATTCGTTCGGCATCCGCTGGTTTCTCCCATCTTTGGGGATTTTATTGGATTAATGCCAATGCTGGTGGTAAAACTGCATTAACGACAGCAAGCTGGCGAAATAGAAACACTGCGTGATGAATCGATAGCTTTGGCATATAAATACCACAGCCAGAATCGAAACTCTACGACATCGTGGGTACGGCATGAATTATACAAAGACATGCCGCATGATTTCCAGGTAGGGTCGGCCTGGCTTCCAGCAGCAAGACTATCAATCAAAAACTTTACATATTTTGCCAAAAAGTTCTTTGACTACGGCAGAGGACAGTGGGATTACTTTGAGCCTATAGTTCTAGATCCAAATGAACAACCGTTAATAACCATGATTGATTCTCATCACGATATTAAATAAAAATGTATACTACATGTTTATTACTAATTAACTTCATTTGGCAGTTTCAAAAAGTCACTACCGCTAAGAATATACAATTCACAGTCGTTTTTTGCAATGGCTGTATATTTTCTTTTAGTTTGCGCTTCCAATTTACAATTATAGTCTGATTATTAAATTAAAATACCTCCAAAGCAATCTCCCTTTTTCAAGTCGTACATGAAAGTTGCAGAGTCTTTAATTGTAACTTTGCCGCTTTTTACAAAGTAAATGCAATCCCCATTTGAATTTTTCTCGAATATTACTTTGTTGGCAGGGGACTTTGCAACTGTCAACTTTTCAGCAGCAGCCTCCAACAGAGCAATTTTCTTGCACTTGAAAAATGGCGAAAGTTTAGAAATTTGGAGAATTCGCACTTTGTCATTGATTATTAATTTTTCGGCTTCGAGCTGTAATCTGAGCCTTTCCTCTGGATATTTTTCCACAATCAAATTAAAAGAAAATTTGTTCAATTTGAGAAACTCGCAAGTTCCAACTGCCACTATACTGGCTGTGCGAAGGGTGTTTTCGGTCAGGAGAGCAATTTCTGATGTTATCTTTAATTACCTCCAAAATATTGTCCAGATGACATTGCCCCTATCTTTTGTTCATCGATAAATATCTGTACTTCTCCAAAAGTAATAAAATACATTGCATCGGCCAAGTCTCCCTGTGTGATGATTTTATCTTCGCTAAAGTGAATTTCCGTCGTTAGATTATCAATCAACTCCAGTATAAAGTTGCTATTAGCTTCTTTGAATATCGGTATGTCCAAAATTCTGGCTCGAAGGCCGTCTTTTGCCAATCTTTTCTCCACCGTTGTTTTCAATGAATTCAATATTTTTGGGTACTTTTTTAAGGCTCCTTGTAATTCCACTCTTGATAACGACAACAATTCGCCTTCTCCTGCCGATTTTACTGAAGCAGTGCGTCTTGAGTCTGCTTGAAGAATAGCAATTTCTATGTTATTCACCACTGTACCTCCAAAAAAATGGGAATTTGAGAGTTCAGATACAACTACGTCGTTGATTATAACCTGGAATTTGCCAGATATAACGAAATACATTTTATCGGCAAGTTGATCTTTTAGAATAACATATTCGCCGGCATGAAATGGTTCAGTTTTCAAAATTTTTGTGATATCTAGGACGGCTTCCTCCTCAACATCTTTGAAGAACGATACTTTTTTAATCATTTCTCTAATATTGTCATATCTCAATCTATCGTGAGCTACCTTCTTTAGTTTTGCGGCTGCAATTGGAAAATTTAATAGAATTCCATCCAAATCAGCCCTTTGTAGTGTGTACAGCGTGCAATCAGTCTCGGTGCACACAGATGCTGTTCTTTTCGAATCAAATAGCAAGGAAATTTCTGTGTTAACTTTTGATTACCTCCAAAAAACTGTCCACCTTTCATGTATGTAATCACTTCTTTTCCAATTTTGCCAACGAGACTGCCAGATGCAACAAAGTACATACAAGATCCAATTTCATCTTTTTCAAAAATAATAGAGTTTGGAAAATAGTGTACAAGAGTGAGAGAATCAAATATTTCTGAAATTATTGAATCTTCAACTTCAGCAAAAAATGGGATATCGTTGAGCAATTTTCGAATTTTGTCATTTTGGATTCTTTCGTTTGCTGCTTGCTCCAAAACTTCTTGGATTTGAGGAAATTCCGCTACAACCTCTTTGAAATTTTCTTTTGATAGATAATATAGCTCGCATGTTCCTGTTGAAATTACACTAGCGGTCCGGACACAGTCACTTAGCAAGTCAATTTCTCCAAAATACTGTCCCGACTCAAGAACAGCGACTATCTTGTCATCTCTAACTACATTTAGAGTGCCATAAGCTATAAAATACATTCCGTTTCCAATGTCACCCTTTTTTACAACCATATTCCCATGATAATACCTTTCAAGTTTGAGTAATTTCACAATTTTCGAAAGAGCGCTTTTACTGGCCCCATGCATAATCGGGACTTGGCTAACTAATTTCCGGACTTTGTTTTCCATTATTCGATGAGTTGCAACCGATTGAATAATATCGCCTAATTTCGGATCATCAGCTAGTACTTTGTTCAAGTTAAGCCGGCCAAGTTCGTATAGTTCGCAGTTCGTTACAGCAACTACTTTGCAAGTCCTCTTTGCGTCTTTGAATATAAGGCAGATTTCGCCAAAGAATTGGCCCTCCGTAAGGTGAGATATTTTTCTTTCTTCGTCATAAATTCCAATCTCCCCAGAGATAATAAAAAACATTGAATCTCCTGGCATCCCGATATCATATATCTGATCTCCAGCTTGAAATGGCACTATTTGAATCAGCTTTGCCAATTTAGCCACCACATCATTGCTAGCAGTTTTTAAGAAAGGAACTTTGGTGAGAATGTTACGAATTTTGTCGTTGAATATCCTTTCGCTGGCAACCTGCAGCATCTTATCTGCTAATTCGGGGTGTCCGACAATAATAGTATTCAAGTCGTACTTTGAAAGGCTGTACAATGTGCAAAAAGTTGCTGCGACAATATTGACAGTTCTTTTTGTGTTTTCCATTATGATTGCGATCTCTCCAAAATACATTCCTGCGCTCATTGTAAATGTGACCACATCATTTATCACTACGTTCACTGACCCACCGATTATGAAATACATTTCTTCTCCAATGGTGCCTTTTTCAATAATAACATCTCCAGCTTCAAAGGCAACCATTCTCAGCGCTGTAAAAACTTCCGAAAAGAACTCTTTCGTTGCGCCTTTAAAGAATGGCACTTCTTTCATGAAATTTAATTTATCGGCCTCGATTCGCTCGTCTGCCATTTCTTGCATTCTTTTTCCGACATCGGGATACCAGTCCTTTATCTTGTACAAAGCCTCTCTTGTCAATGAAAACAGGAAGCAATCCGTCAGTGCTTTAATCGTAGCTGTCCTTTTCGGATTTCTCAACAATAACGCAATTTCTACTGTTAACGGGGACTACCTCCAAAATATTGTCCTGGAGACAATTTGCCTAGCACTCTGCCATTCAAAGTTACTTCCAAATATCCGGATGATATAAAAAACATCTGTGCTCCTACTGATCCTTTTTCTATTACGATATCGTCTTTTAAAAAGTGTATCGGCTTCAGCATTGTAACAAGATTGGATATGAATCCTTTTTCAGAACTTTTGAAAAAAGGAACTTGTCTAATTAACGGTGCACATTCTCTCAAGTAAATAGACTGTATTAGCAAATTTCTACTAGCTTCAACGGCTGATTAAGCTCCTGGAATATCCTTTCTTCGTCAAAATACTTGCTATTGATATATTTCAAATTGTACAAATGGAGAATCTTGTGTTTCAATTCTCTTCCAAGCCCTTTATAGCTAATATACTGTCCAACCTGCTCCAGTTGTTCGTGAAATTTCCTCCCGGTACTGTCCAATCCAATCATATATCTAGAAATGTTTCCGACATATAATGCTAGAAAAAAAGCATTCAGCAACATATTTATAGTCCGCAGATAATATTCTTGTGGAGTGGAAGGTGCTAAAGCTCCACACCTTACTTTAATTATCAAGTACCCGTTGTTTAGCATCCGCGCAGCTGCTTCGTGGAATTCCATACTGTAATAAACAGCATAATCGGATATACTAAAATCTCCTGCATATATCGAAATTGAGGCAATAAAATTCCTTTTGTGAATTATAGTTTACCAATATATAAGAATGCAAATAAATACTTGCAACCCGAAAAGTGCCTCGGAACTGAACTTATATCCAGCGTGTTTAACCTGGTTCACAACAGCTGTAATATCCACCTCCGAGAGAATAACAAAATTGGGTATTAATTGAAAGAAACACATATAATCTTCCAGATAAATCCATGGAATTCCGCAACTTACCAAGAATGCGATCTGTATACCGGATTGCAAGCTGCTTTGCTTGTTTTTGCTGAAAAGACTGTTTTTGTATCTACTGAAAATATAGGCTATAGTTTGAGCAAATATTAAGGGACTGTATATCAATAATATTTGATCAAAATCATTGCGCGATATAAAAATTGGTAGAAAAATAATGTTTGCTATGGAAAAAAGTTGATTGCTTAGTTTGTAATACTTAAAATCGTATTTTAGGTTGGTTTGTAGTTTTCTTTTCCTTGTGCGTTTAAGGTCGGCTTCTTCCCTTTCAAAAACAGATGATATTGGAGAAGGAGCTGGGTTATCATCATAAGGAAATGATTCTCTAATCTTGAGTATATGAGCCGTTTCTAAATTTGCTTGATTTTTTCCAACTGGTAACTCTACGGCCTTCTCCGACTCTAGAAAAATTGCTTTGGATTGATTGAAGAAGATGTGAGCATCAGAAATTGCATCTTTTTGCTCACTTTTTCTTTTTAGGAAACCTAAACTAAGAACTATGTACCTGGTTTCTCCAATCTACTTGGAATCATCTCTGAACCTTTTTGAGCCTCTATCTGAGAGCTCAAGTCCACTTTGGCCGCCTCTGTATTTTTTTCAAAGTTTGTATGTTCATTTTGAAACTCAATCATCGCCAAAGAAAAGTGTTTTCTGTCCAGGTCCTCTGAGACACTCAATTGAATAAAATCTCGATTCCCACATATGGCTATTGAAGCTCGTCTTCCTCCAGCTCTCGTATTTCCATCATTACTTGCTGAAGTAGAACTCAACTCGGTTGTCGAACTGTGTCTTTCTTTTGTGTACTTTTTCAATTCTGGCCTCTCCAAAATGCTGGGCAGCGCTTTGCTAGCGTAAACTGCATTGGATGATGGCTCTGTTACCATTGAAGTCGCATTTGATGAATCTTCAAGAATATTGTTTTCAAACTGCCTATCTCTGTCGCGAGGAGTGTTAAATGATTGAGTTGAGACTGTTGAACTTTGACTCTGTGTGTCTTTGTTCGCAGAATGTGTTGTCGGATGGGATGCGCTAGTTGTGTCTGTATTAATATTTGCATGAGTCAATGATGTTATTGGTGCAGATGTTATGATAGGTAAAATGCTGGTTGGTGGTGCAAGGATTCGGGAAAGTTCTTGGGCTTTATTCTCCAGATATGCATCAGGAAACGTTGAGCAGTTCAATTTAGATTTCACGAATGACTGTGCTACGGTTTCATCCCGAACGTTTAATATTTTATCGTTACATTTAATATCCATGGAGACATCTTGTAAATTTAAACTAATTATTTGGTCGTTGTTGGGCAATGCTCCGTTACAAGTGCTTATGGCATTACTGTTTCGATTTTCGCTACCTATAAATGATCCATTAATGAATTGCGAAGCGTTATGAACCGCTGATGAAGCGTGAATGGAGGATTTGACATCATCAATTTCAGACACGGCAGACATTTGCTCGTTCGAGCTATATTCTGCTGCTTTTGACAATAACGTGGGTTTGAGTAAATGATCAAGAGCAGCTAAACGCACATTTTTCGGTTTTTTCTTTGAAGTAATAGTTTGATTTCTACCAATATCGTTATCCTGAAATGCTTTTTCTTGAGCCATTCTTTTCAGAGGCGTATAAGGAAGAATATCAATCTTATCTCGAGCCATTCGTTTCAATGCAAATTTTGTGACTATTCCGGAAAATGAGGAATCTAGTTCAATAATCTTTCTAAAATCCTGTCGGTTCAGCGAATAGAGTATACAGTTGGTGACGGCTTCAATTGTCGCTGTCCGTTTTACATCTTCGAATAATAACGAGATTTCTTGGATTAATCACTCTTACCGCCAAAATAGTCTCCGGGTTTTATACTTCCGACTCTGATCCCTTTGATGAAGGCATTCATTTTTCCTTTTGCAACAAAATACATTTGATCGCCTGTAGATCCTTCTTCAATTATGATATCTTCCTTCAAGAAATGTTCAACCTTTAGACTTGAAACTATCTTGGCCATTACTTCGAACGACGCATTTTTTAGAAAGGGGACCTTGAACAGAAAATTTTGATAGCTTCTCAGTAGAATCGACTTTTTAATACTGGCTTACCAGTTTCAATGGAGTGTTTAATTCGTGCAGTATCTTTTGTTCGTCAAAATATTTGGCGTCGGTGTATTTGAAATGATAGTACGCAATCATGCGCTCATGGATCTCCTTTCCCACGCCTTTTGCAAGTACAAACTGATCTACTTCTTCCAGTTTCTCGGTAAATTCTCTGGTGGGGACATTTAAACTCAATAAATAGATTGTGATATTCGCCATAAACAGCGATGAGATGACTGTACCTACAATTATATGTGCCGTATATTGATATCCAGCTCCTTGCGGTCTAATTGCCCACCTGCATTAGCAAAGGTTACTCTGACCCAAAAACGAAACTGATCCCTTCCAATAACAGTACATAGAATGGTCTTTTTATGCTCAAGGAATATTCGTTTGTAAAGTTATTCACGCATATATAAATATGACTATGTTAGCCTGATCTTACGCGTAGTAAAAGACGATATACAGCAGCAGCACTCCATTGATAACCGCCAAGCTGAATGACGACTGTCGAAATAGTTTTAAATATTCAATTGCCAGGTATGTCCGTGTATGATCGCATATCAGCACCAGTGCTGGGAAAAGATTGAGGAGCAAAATCCAAAAATAAATTCTATCCGATAGCATTGCCGGTGTAAATATAAATATAAATGGGAATGCAAGGATACAGCTGTATATCAACCATCTTTTTTTCAAGTGAATCATCCTAACTCGTTTTAATTCCATTTCCAGCATGGAGTCAACCTCTACTCCTGTGTTGATTTTTATAATTGCATCTACTAGTACAAACACCGTAAGGAATATAGAGAGTGTGGGTAGAATACTGTTGTAATACGAAAATCCAACTCCTAATGGCAATAGAAAAGCGTATACCAGTTGAAATCCAAGGTATATAATGTTCCAAATTTGGGAAAATAGCGAAAGCGGATGTATTGGACATTCAAAGCTATGCATGGGTATATAGTTATTAACTCCGTTTCTAATTGAATATGGATGTGAGCGGAATTCCACCAAAGTGGATGGAAACCATTTAAGGGATGCGCCAGCTTCTTTAAAATTCAATCGCGCTGGGTTAATTGACCTCACCTCGATTCAAATCTTCAACAAAAAGTTTCAAGTTATCCTGGTCCTGCTTGATTGTCGCGATGAGTGGATTTGCACTTTGAATATCCAGTTTTTCCAACTGAGTGCGTATGGTTTCAAATTTCTGCTTGAGAGAATTGATATCGTCTCGTAGCATTTGAAATGAGAAAAGTCCAGCAAACTGGTTACGTCACATAAGTAGATCGGCCCAATGTAAAATACGCGACTCTGGTCAAGGAGAAATATTTTACTGGATATTTATGGCAGAGTATATATAAAAGATACAAACTTGAAGATAATTTTGATATTTTGGTGTGGTTCCAGATAATGGGAAATTCAAAATTAACTTTATTGATGCGGATAAACCAATTCAGGATGTCCTCTAACATCCTGTCCCAACTCTTTCTTTACTGCTAGATTAAAGATTGGTGGGTTATCTAAATTAATAATACTTACCAAGATACAAGTGATGGCCAGAATTAGCAACAACAGCAACCTTGACAGGGGATGTGAAGTTAACAGTTGACAAAAGTGCATATCGATGATCCATCCAATCTTGGTCACCATAAATGAAACTAGTTGGCATTTTCAACTCGTGCACTCTGTGATGCAGCGGGTTTCTAGCCCACGCACCAGGCTTGAGCAATCGGGCAAGTGCGTATTCGCCGCTACCCGATTGTGCTGAAATGTGGTAGATGTAATCTTCAAGTGATTTGTTTTCTTCTTCTGCTAGATGAGCAAATCTTCGCGAAGTGTATTTACGAACGAGTGAAGGGCCGGCAGGTCCTAAAGTACGGATGATTGACATTGGTGTAATGTTCCAGCTCCATAAAGTCCTGAAAAATGACCACAAGTAACCACTTCTTCTTGGGTTTTGTTCTTTTGGCTCCACTGGCACGCCGACAGGAGATACAAGGATCAGTTTCTCTACTCTTGAAGGGTATTTCAACGCATAGCAAGTACTGAGATCTACGTTAATAGGAATTACATCCACCAAGGGAATGCCCCAACAAAACCATTTGCTCCATCCCCATCCTTTTTCTCCATTCTTCCAAAGAATCAACAAAGAAATCTTCAGCATCAGCAACCAACTTTTCTTCAGTGTCTCTATAACGAGTTTTCACAAACGGAGGCCGACTGAATTAAAATAGAGTACCTGCTGTTTGCCATTCCAAGCCAGTCAAGAGAGTAGACGTTAAACCCATCCAGCTTTTTCAATTCGTTATAATTCTTGTAGTAGAACCCTAATCCAGCTCCGTATCCATGAGTCATAACCAAGTTCTTTTGGTTATCTGGATTAAAATTCAAGGTGAGTGTATTAATCAGTCTGTTTTTGCCAATTTCAACAAACCCGACATGTGTATTATCGTCGAGTTGAATCTCTGTCTCCAAAAGCTTCTTTTCCGCCTTATAGCCGGTTTGAGGGGAAGTAGGTGCCCAAGAGAAGATAGACCACCTAGATTCTTTGTAATCTCGTTTCAAGATAATTTCGTTCATATTCAATTGTTCCAGCAAGTCCTTTCGGGTCAGTAGTCGCTTGAATTTGCCTTTTATATTTCTGAAACTTTTCCAACGCAATGCGGATATTTTGGGTGGCAAAATACAAATGTCGAATCTGAAAAAGTCACTTCAAGGCGTTGGATTTGTTTTATCGCAACAGGTTGTTACCAGGGGGTTGACGTTTGGGTGCAATGTGTTCCTTACTCGGATATCCGAACTAGGGATGATTGGAATAATTCAGGATATGGATTTATACCACACTTCATTGCTGTTCTTGTCCAGGGAGAGTATCAGGATGGGGTTACTTCGATCGAAAAAGCTGCAGCTGGTCATCAACATGTCATTTATTCCATTCCTTGTATTTCTAGTTTTGGCTGTCATTTCAATATTTACAAATACTTTCAAAGGCGACAAACAGACTGTGTTTTATTTGTATACGCTCGCTTGCGGAATAGAATTATTAACTGAGCCATTTTACTCCTACTGCCAGTTCAAGTTATTGTACGAAACGCGGGTTGGAATTGAATCAAAAGCATTTTTCACTCAGATAATTTCAACACTTGGATTAGCATTATTCAGGTTAAATAATGGGAAATTAGATACTGTTGATGGATTGTATATTTATGCGTACTTACAAGTCATTTACTCCCTGGTGTTGCTTGTGTTGTATTCAAGAATCCAGATGGATGTTTCACTAATTCCTAAAAAATCTCCTACTTGGCTAGATATTGAGATTATTTCAATTTCGCTTGGATTCGTATTCCAGACAATAATTAAGCATTTGTTGACGGTGGGGGATAAAATTGTCCTAGTTTGGTTGGGAATCAAAGATGAAAGCAAAGGATCTTATAGACTGGTATCTGATTTAGGTTCACTAGTTTGTCGAATGTTGTTTTTACCGCTAGAAGACATCAGCAGAGCGTACTTTTCAAAATCAACGAAACAAAAGGAAACACAGGATTTCTTGGAGACTTTGTTTCAGTTCCATATTATATTCGGCAGTTACTTTGTCTTCTTTGCTACCAATTACACCGGATTACTACTACAGATATTGTATTCTAAATCAGATGCCAGTAATTTACTGTCGCTCTACTGTCTCTATGTCCCAGTAATGGGGATTAATGGAATTACGGAATCTTACTTGCAAGCAGTTGGGGATACCAAAGTCCTAGCCAAACAATCACTATATTTTATTTATTTCTGGATTGTTTTCATCATCACTAGTTATTTGACAATGAATGTGTTGCAATTAGGGTCCTATGGATTGATTATTGCCAATCTGGTTAATATGTTGCTGCGCATCCAGTTTTCAATGAATTTCATTAAACAAACATTGACAGTAAGCTTCCCCAATCTGTCACTTTTGGTTGTATTTGTCGGTGCATGGCTGGCAACGTATTCTACCAGGGAGAGACTGGTTTATCATTTGGCGAACGGGACTGTGTGTTTCCTCATCACTCTGTATGTCGTGTAAAATATTATTAATCTAGATATAAACAAGAAAAGCAACTGCTAAACAAACTATTCTCTTATTACAAGCTAATGAAATAAATATTGATTATTAGTTTACATGCTATAGTGAATTCTCAAGAATCTTTAGAAATACAAGATATATCAGAGGTAGTATTTCAGCAAGGATCCCATTTAATTTTGTCCAAGGAATTCTCTGAAAAATGTTTGCAAGATCTGCAAGATTATTTCAAAAGAGAAATTACAATGTAATAATACACTTGCACGAATACATGGACTGGCCAACTGCAATTCTAACGACAACAATACTAGGAAGAACGCTATTCACTCTGCCATTCGCTTACCTTCAGCAACAGCGGAACGCAAAACTGAAAACAGTTCAACCGCTGATTAGTGCATGGAAGACGACCCTTGTAAAGCAGCCAGATGCAGAATTAAAGTATAGAAAGAAGCTAGCAGAGTTGAAACAGACGTTCGATATCCAAGCCTGGAAATCAATCTCATTGCCGTTTTTACAAATTCCATTTTTTGTTTTTATGACAATGCAAGTTAGACAGGTTGTCGGATCAACTATATTTGAGGACACTGTTTTGCCAGGTGTAAAAGAAGAAGGGATACTTTGGATGGAGGATTTATCGATACCTGATCCTACACTTATCGCGCCTATTTTGATTGGATTGTTGCATCTGGCTAATATTGAATTCAACAAGATTGGGAAAATGTTTATGCGGATTTTGTCTCTTGTTTCTGTTATTGTTGCCAGTCAAGTAAGTAGTGGGATAGTGTTTTATTGGGTATGCTCTGCCTTGTATTCGCTTGTCCAAAATCTTTTATTCCATCAGTATTTCAAGCCGTAGCTGGTTGTGCTATGCAGACTTGCTGTGTCTTTCGACCTATCTTGCCAAAACAGTAATAAACCCATATACAAAATCAAAATCAATTTATTTCCAATTTATAAGTATTTTCTTCAAGGATATCATCCAGTCGCTGCTTGATTTCATTCAATTTACTACTTTCAATAAACAAATGGGTATCATCTAAATCTTCAATCACAAACTTCATTTTTGAATCCAGGTCCATTATTATGGTTTTTACAGACTGATCGCATTCTACCAGGACTCCTTTTATAGCTTTTACCATTTTGGTTTTTTTTAAATGGAATTGAAAAAACTGATTGAGGAAGTTGGAGGTCAGTCGCCAGTAGAGACTGTTGTGGATTCGTCAGTTGAAGTAGAAAAGGTATCAGGGAAGAGAAAGGGAGAGGAACTGCCTTCCATGCTCTACATCAACAAACCGAAAACATTCAAACCAGATACTGATATTCTATCCCGGGTACAAACTTTCCTTCCACAACTAGAGCAATCAAATAACGAATTGCAAGAAAAAATCAAACAGAATATCGATGTGAATTTGGAGAACGTTGATGGCAAGCACATCCAAATGGATTTAGAGTGCGGAGTATTTGATATGAAGGAGGGAAATTATCAGTATGATTCCACACTTGTGCAGGAGGAAGAAGAGTACAAGCTTAGATTGGGGAATGAAAGACAGGTTGAAATTCAGGAAATTCAGCAAGAAAAGGAAGAGGAAGAGTATGAAGACGATGATTATGAGTCAGAGTCAGAGCAAGATAACGGTAGCGAATACGAGCAGTCTGAAAGTGAATACGAACCAGATGGCGATTACAGTGATTGAATAATAAAATACTTGCTTAGTTTGTTCCATCAAAGAAATTTGGCAGATTTTAGTTTTTCTACTTTCGCATTGGTATTAGTCCTAATCGTGCGAGTTGCTTACTGCTTGGATACTGAACACAAGTTGCACATCCTGGTAGTGTGGTTATTAGTAATTCTAAAATTACAAGCAATCCATACAGCTCCCCACTTGCTACGGTCAAGTTTGATTGATCCTAATACTATGAAAATTATCACAAGCGGACGGCTAAATAAATTCTCAAACCAAAAACAAAAAAGTGTATGCAAGAAATAAAAATCCGGGCAAGGGCAACTTCAAAGCAACCGCTGCAAAAACAGCCAGAAGAGAAACCAATCAAACTTGCCAGGTATGCAGATTACAAGCAATTTAGTAACCATGAAAACTCTATCAATATTTTCACAACTACCAGAAAGTACGCTCCCGTCTGGTTTGGTGATACTGATTATATCTTGCATGGATACAGAAGACAAACAAATTCTTTTCGGGGATGTATTTTATCTCTCACTTACCTTCACAATGAAACAGGGAACGTTTATACACACTTGATTGGATTATTAACTATATTCCCATTGATTTACTTTACATTTTTCCAATGGATGACTAGCGAATCAACGAGTATCTACGATTACCTCGCTCTAACTCCGTTTTTCATTGGATCTATTGCATGTCTAGGATGTTCAACTGTATTCCACCTGTTCACCTGCCATTCTAGACACGTATCTGTGGGTTGCAACAAAGCGGATTACGTTGGAATTGTATTTTTGCAAGTGTAAGTTGATTTTAAATTAGCGGGTCGTTTGTGCCGTGTCTGTATTATGGATTTTATTGCGATTCTTTTTATAGGACATTGTATTTGGCTGCTATCAGTGTGTGCGGTGCTTTTACTGTATTTGGTTTTAATGTAGATTTATATTACTTTGGGGCACAAGTATGCTACACCGCAGTATCGTTGGTTGCGAACTGGTGTGTTTACTCTTTTGGGATCGCTGGGAGTGGTTCCGCTATTCCACCACGTATGGCGATATGGAGTTAATATGGCATTTGAGTCATTCGCTGTTGAATACGTCTTGATAATGGGTGCTTCGTACTTGGGAGGAGCTTTTATTTATGCTTACCGTATACCTGAACGTTGGATCCCGTATGCTTTTGATATATTTGGCCACTCTCATCAAATATGGCATTTGTGCGTGTATTCAGGTGTTATTAGTCATTATTTTGCGGTCTTTAGAATGTACTATTGGTGGCATAATAACAACCCTCAATGCTTGGTTTCCGATCAAGAAATGATCAATTGGTTTAATAAATGATCTTGACTGATTTTATTAGCCACAAATTTCTTCCCAAAAATGAATCAAAATGGGAATAGGACCTTTTGGATTCGATATGGGAATAACCTTACTGTTCAAATACACACTAACTTTCACCCGGATGGAAAAGAGAGAGGATTACCTCTTTCGAACGTCGCCGATTTAATTGGAGCTTTTCTAGCAGAACCAGAACGAAAAAGTATCTTTGGTTTACCAGAAAACGTAACACTGCATATTGGTAATAATAATATTTGACTATAGGGAACTTGGAGAATGATGCTCTTAAAGGCGGCCAACTGCTGACAGAATTGACCTTTGGAAATACGGAAGACACAGCACTATTAATTGATACAAAACAGGAAACAATTAGGAGGTTTCTATCGAATATTCTTGAACCAGTCGAAAAAGCGTTGGAAGTAAAGTCTGGCACTCAGACCGAAAGAGGTCATCCGAGAACTCCAAAGTATATGGGACGCTGGGAAGCTTTCAAGTCAGACGCAGCAAACTATTCATATCCTAATACCCGAATTGGAAATGATGTCAAGTTACCGGGTACTTCAACTGTTGAAATCGGTTCAGAAAAGGACGTTGACACGATTATTCATAATCATTTACATAACTTCAATAGGATATTTAGGGATGAAGGAAGAAATTGCAAATTCGTGACAAAAGCGCAGGCATTTACTGAAAACCCAAGTGAGGGAAATAACTGTGTTAAATTTATTGGAAAGCCAGATTTTTTATTAACATTTGGTCCGAAAGTTGTGTCCTTTATTGAAGATAAATCCCCTGATACATTGCCTGTGCAAAAAAATGAAAATGAACTGTTTGATTTAATCGAAATGTATAGGAAAGATAGGAAATATGATAAAAGCTCCAACACTCGACCTGAATTAAAAAGAAAGGAGGTTTTCACAGTGATCAAGCAAGTTTATGGATATTTAGCATTCAACAATCTAAAGTATGGATGCGTGACTTGTTATGATGTAACATATTTTTTGCATAGACCAAGTGAAGGAAGACTTCTTATCAGCGATGCAATATACCATTATTCCACGTCTCCAACACTATTACAGTCCATTTATTATTTTATTCGTCTAGTAGTTGGAAATAATAGTAACGGCATTGAATCAAGTCCAAATGACGGTGCAATGCCTTATACAGAATTTGATGATGATGTGGAGTCGTCGTCTGATGAATCGAACTCTCAAGAACATATGGAGATTGATGATTCACAAGAAAAATCAGATAATTGCAGCAATTACTCAACAGACATGAACGTTAAGCTCAAAAGATACCATCTTGATATCAATGCACTTAGAAATGGAACATTTGTTGGTTCTGGAGCAACTGGGTCAGCAATTCGATTAAAAGACACCAACATTGTTGTAAAATGTTGTGACACTTTTAATAATCGTGATGGCTATCAAATGTTGAAGAACGAGATCAAAATATATCGAAAATTATCAAATTACAAATTAAAGTGTGTTCCAAAGTATTATGGGGAATGCGAATACTTTGGACAACACTTCATTGCGATGGACTTTATTCAAGGAAAACACTGCGACTGGAGAGGAGATGATGTTTTAAAGAAAAAGTTGGGAGAGGCGGTAAAAGAATTAAAATCTGTCGGTGTAGTTCATGATGATTTGCGACCAGAGAATGTTATTTTGACTGCTGAAGGAGATATCAAATTAATTGACTTTGGGGTTGCAAAAATGATTTAAATGTGAATAAAGCTTTGTATAGGTTGAATTTCAGCGCGATTCGATATCCAAGTAGACGTGTAGCTTTGCAAAAATGTTATTCGGATCCAACAAAAAACTCTTTGTCGGGGAATCGAACCCCGGTCTTCCGCGTGACAGGCGGAGATACTAACCACTATACTAACAAAGACACAAGATTTCAATTCCAAATTACACCCCGAATTTTACCATAAATAAAAATGTCTGAAATTAGAATTAGATCGAGACAGTCATCCAGAGACCCCTCAACAAAACTGCGTGCGGTAACCACAAAGATCCAAGAAGCCACTCAGCCGCTAATATCACCAAACATCACTGCAAAACCACAAGTACAAATATTATCACGATTGGTAGATTACAAACAGTTTGAAAATGATTACAGGAACTCAGTTAATATTTATACAACGACTATAAAACACGCTTCTATCTGGTCCTGCGACAACGAATACATACTTACCGGTTACAGACGCCAAACAAATTCATGGACAGGATGTATACTATCGCTATTGTACTTGCATAACGAAACAGGAAACGTTTACACGCATCTGTTAGGCTCGCTATCACTCTTCCCGCTCATGTATTATACGTACTTTTATCGGATGCAGGAGTTTGATACGAATACCGTTTATGATTACTTGAGTTTCTTTTCGTTTTTTAGCGGTGCGTTTGCTTGTCTTGCTTGCTCGACTGTGTTCCATTTGTGTACTTGCCATTCTAGAAGAGTTTCTGTTACTTGTAACAAAGCTGATTATGCGGGGATAGTATTTCTAGGAGTGTAAGTAAGATTAATTTAGTGGACAGTATGTGCCCTGTATTTATTATGGATTTTACTGTGATTCTTTCTATAAGCCTGTTTACCTGGTTTGCTCGATTCTTATTGGGGCTTTGACAGTAATTGGTTTTAAGGTAGATGTATATTACTTTGGGGCACAAGTATGAAACTGTGCAGTACAGATGGTTGCGGACAAACATATTTGTTTTTGCTGGTGCAACTGGAACTATTCCGTTGTTGCACCATATATACAGATACGGCCTTTCAATGTCGACCCACTCGTATTCCTTTGGAGATTTATTGATGACGTGGAGCCTATATCTTATTGGAGTGGTATTTTACATTCTGCATATTCCAGAAAGATGGGTTCCTACCAGGTTTGATATTTTTGGCAGTTCGCATCAGATTTGGCATTTATTTGTTTATTCTGCTGTGATTGCGAATTATCTTGCGATTTATCGAATGTACAGCTGGTGGCATACAAGCAATTCGCAGTGCGTTCATTCAGATCAGCAAATGATTAGCTGGTTCAAGAAACATTGAATAAATTGCAATCTTTATTTAAATCTATTGGTTTGACAGTGTAATTGTTTATCATTTCTACAGTGTTATTGCCCAACTGCATGACAAATTTGACTTGATGATTCTGAATGGCAGTGTTTTGGATGGTCAATGTCTATTGATACAGCAACGAGTGCAGAAAACAGAGCGGCGATTAACAGTTTAAACATAATTTGAATTCCCTTTTGATTTTCTTATAGAACAATTACGAAATGCCGTCAATTACAGTTTGCGAAATTTTGTGATCTCTCGGTAAAAGCACTCTTTGCACAAAATTCGGTGAATGACAGCCAAAGAGCCACAAGCGGCATTCAGTGTGATGAGTGCAACAGTTACACTGCTCCAACCAGAATTCCTGTACTTTAATTGCGTTGAAGTGTTGAAATAACGAGTCATAGTATCACCAATTGGGTACGGCTGACTAGAATAAGATAATATGATTAAATAGTTTTATTTTGATGGTGCATTAGGAATAGTGTCAGCTATATAGCAAATTTGGCTGGAATTATTATTGTTGCAAGGAGTTGGCAGAGAGAAGGCAGCGGAAAGTATAACGATTAATTTGAACATTATCTGTACCGCGTCAAGTTACATTTCTTTTATATTTCATTTACCGCTTACGAAATGCAATGCTCCTTCAGAACTTGGGTACAATTAAAAGCAGTCACAAACTCGGCGGATTCAAGGCGTAAAGAATATTGCGATTCGTAAATGGAAAGGCAGTAATCTGGTAGTACAGACATGGAATAAAAAAGGAATATATTCAACAGCACTAAGTACTTTTTTCATCATCGGAATCACTGTTGCTTTGCCTTACCCACTCTTCATTCCGGAAAATACCAGCAAAATGAGGACTGATTCTACGAGTTTCAAGCGATAAATCACTGCTCCCATCCCCGTCTTTCAAATAATTTGAAAACTTTTGTTCGATTGATAATTGCGTCTCGCTTTTAGATGAATTGTTTTTGAATAAACATTTTTTGAATGATGGTTTGTCGCAAAACTTTTCCCATATACTTTGTTTAGCTTCGGGTTCTTTGCTTGGAATGATGAATTTTGGACTGTTCTTGGTTTTGTCTTTGTCTGTGTGTCGTCTTGCAAGTGGACTGCCTTTTCCTTTGACTGCGCTTTTTTGTATCTTTTGATCTTCTATATTTTCATTCAACTTTCTCATAGAGTCATTCAGCGAAGAGAATGAAGTTGCGTGGACAGATCCAAGTCCGTCGCAGCTATCGCCATGTCCAGCCCGCTGCTTTTCAATATGATTTGCAAAAATTCTATTTGGTTTGCGAACAGCTTTCTTTTCATGTTCACTCTTAATCTTTTCGCCTAGTGAAGAATTGGTCAAGGGTGTACTAGAATCTAATCCTCTTTTTGAAGTGTCAACGGGTGCAATTATAGCTATGGACATGGCAACTGTTGGTATCGCAGTGTAGATTGAATAATAGAACTGAGGGTTTTCAACGGATTCAAAGCTGAAAAACAAGTAAGCTACGTTCGCAATAATAATGCCAAGGTAAAGCCGGCATTCCAAATCCCACAGCGAGTAGAATACATTCATGAATCCCTCCTTCCTTTCCTTTGCGTAAATCACATATTGAAGTAATATCGACATTTCCACCAGGATATTTGTACCGATATCGAAATAAAGTGCACTACTGTCAAAGCCACTAGAACAAAAGTAGTATTCATCAAACATATCTGATGATTGCGCGTTAACATCATACAGGGCTTTGAAACATGACAGGATCTTCAAGGAATACCCACCAACAAGTGCAAATGTTCCGAAACTGTTGTTCCTTGAAAAATGTGCTACTTTCTTCAATTGGCCAAGTACACAAATGATCACCCCAACAGAAAAACACAGATAGACAAGTTTCCTTCCAACCTGGCATTCAAAAGAATTGCCAATCGTGTCTGAAAAGAGTATACAGCAGCTGAACCCAAGGATATAAAACAGCATGGAGCCAGTGTAATACACCCGCTGCCGTTTAGGAATATAATGCCATCGATACCCAGAATACAGCACAACCGCGTACAAGTAAACCAAAAAGAACGAGTAAACGTAAAAGTTGTCAGGACCTAAAATCATTCTAATGAACTTTTTTATTTTACAATGCGTAAATACATTTTTTTGTTTACAAATAATGGAAACCTCATTGTTCAATAGACAATTGGATTTATTATTTGCCAAACATGTACTTGTACCAGAGAGTCAGAATGTCTTTGAATGCCAATTCTTTTTGTAACGGGGTGGATATCGATTTGGTTGGTGTGCTATGCAATGGATGGAACGGTTTCTTTGTCACTGATCCCATTATATATTGCATATAGCCTGTCTTTGTACGAGTACTTTAAAAGATTTACAAGTCCCAATTCGCACAACATCAAAGTGGATATAAATTTATTCGTTTTTTAATAGAGATTCGATAGCAGAGTCAATATCTACCCATGGATTGATCAAGTACCAATTTTGGAACAGTCCTGATTTAATAGTACTGGTAAATGGTTTTCCAATTACGTGTAAATGCAAATGGGGAACAAATACAAATGGAGGAGCATGGAATCCAATCAATTGATCCTCAGGTTTGATATTATTTTGGGTCAATAGTTCGATTGCTACTTGCTTCATGTTTTTGAGCATCTCTACATCCGAGTTCTTTAATTCCTTTATATTGAGGATGTGCTTTTTGGGGATAAGCAGCAAGTGGACTGTAGCTGCTGGGCTGTGGTCATTGAAAGCGACAAATTGCTTGTCGCTGTGCTTTACTGTTGCAGAATCATTCTTTTCGACAATCCCACAAAAAATGCAAGTCATAAAATAAAGTGCTCATGTTAAGGTATTTGATCATGTTTGAAATAAAGTTTGATTCCAAAACGCAACGCTTAATAAAGTGTAATATAAAGTTTATATGCTCAATCCACGATTTACTTTTTCAAACTTTTGAAATTGAATGCGCTTTATTGCGCTTCTAATACTAGCAGCTGCAATATTATTTTCGCCATACATCAGACACTATCTGTACGAATCATTCATTATCGTGGAAATCATTTGCGTTAACCACTTATTACATCCCCAGTTGGACAAGTTACTCGGTTGCGAATCAGTTAGGATGACAACCTCAAAACAAAGATGTGTATTTTGCGATATTATTAAACAAAACGGACCAAATAAAATCATTTATAGTGATGAAGAGTTTATTGCCTTTGCAGATATCAACCCAGCTGCAAAATCCCACTATTTACTTATTCCTAGACTGCATATAGGTAATCATTCCTTATTGTAGCGACAGTCAAGCAATTAGGACCTGCTCATATTCCCATGCTCCAGAACATGACACGGATAGCAAAGGAAATTATAAAGACAAACTTGGTGTTGGGATTCCATGTACCGCCATTCAATTCAATTGATCATTTACATTTACATATAATTGAACGGCCATTCAAGAATATGTTTCGTGGAATGAAATATCCAGATTCAAGGTTTTGCAATTGGTTTATTCCTATTGAAAAATTGATTGATGCTTTAGAAAGAGGGAAGCAAAAGTATCAAAATAACTTTACTTGGGATTGGGATATTTAATAAATGAGTTTGTACAAATATTTGGCGTTAAGACTAAGCATAGACTATTAACTCTGGAAAGTTAAAGTATGGCCATTGATAGCCTGTTCCCCAATGTTCTGCAACTGGTAAAGCAAATGTTAGTGCTAGAAATCCAAAGCAATTTCGACATGTGGTTCACTTCTACTTTTGGATGGTTCGAGATCCATGCGAAACAAACTAGGATTCAGCACAAAATAACCAAGAATCTACTTTTAAATACTCGTTACTTAGAAAAAGTGGATTCTGCGGTAGCACCAAGCCAGTATGTGATCCATACATCTCCATTGTACAGCGTCAATTCAATAAATCAGATATTTAATTGATACTAAAAAATCTTATTTATTGATATTAAAAATCATCTCCATTATTGTGACATATCTGGCTAGAGCTTGATGGCAAGCATTCACGAGGAGGATCAGTTTCTTTTGGGGCTGGAGCTGCTACTACCAGTGTAGCTAAGAGTAATACCAATATCTTTCTAAACATTCTTTTTGGGAAACAATTGGCTGGGTAAAATTTCTGAAACGACCAGCCGAAAAGATCCGATCCAATCATGGTCCCGCTTTTGGAACAGTCATTGCAAATGGATTTTCATTGTGTATGCATATTAGCAGCACTGCAACAGCTAGTATTATTTCTACGTTCTAGATCACACTCGCCAACAAGCAAGCCGTGTATCAAAAGTTCAGTGCGATTGAAGCCTCGAATCATATCCAAATTAGAGGTCCCGCTGTTATATGATGCAACTAGAATAGAAATAATCTATTCAGACAAGTTGTTACTGTGAGCGGGAAAACATACTTGGTTTGAAGAGGCATCAGCATTCAACATCACCACCGTGAGTTTTAGTTGTACTTGCTGAACCCAAATTTGTATCTGTACTAGTTGGCAGAGCAAGTGTTATCGAGAGTAACATGAATGTAAACTTGAGCATTTACGGTTGTGAACCTTGTGAATACCTGTGGTCTATTATAGTCGTGGTTTCATGAGTGATTGTCTGTGCGTTTGTAAAAACACAATTTGTAAATAGCAATTGGTTCAAAGATAAATCAAATATTATATATTAAATAGACTGCTATTACATATTATTATTATGACATATTTGACCAGAATTTTCACTACGACAAATTTGTGTTGGACGCGGAATAGCAGGGTACGGAATAGCAGACACATTGGATACTAGAGCAACAAGAAAGACGATTATAATTTTGAACATGTGTATAAATTTGTAACCGTTCCAAATTCTGTGAATTATATATTTTTTTGTGTGATCCGCCGTTTCGCCATCAAAGAAAACAGGCTAAATACAGTGGAATTCCTTTGATTCGGTCAAGCGGAATTGTTGGAAAAAGCAACAGTAATGCTTTCATCAAAGAGAGCTTAGATTACGCAGTTGCGGGCAGAGAAAGTGTAATGGCGGTATTACATGAAAGTCAAACAACTCCTTATGAATTTGTATCGCAACTCTCTGCAGCAAATTTATTTGCAACCTTGAGTTTAATAGGTGCCTAGTTCCAAAACCTTGGATCTATAAGTGGGAACTGCGCAAATACAAGTAAAGGCTACAATTTAATGACAAAGCAATAAGAGTACAATTTATAAGTATTTTATTAGTCTGTCCTATTACTTTTTATTGTTATAGCATAGTTGGTTGGAAGATTCAGAGTGGCAAATTGGAGTAGGAAGGGCAATTGGAGGTATATCGGGCACTGCAATGGCACTTGATAAAACAGCAGCAGCAAGGGAAATTAGTAATTTAAACATTTGTGAATCGTACTCAAATACGGTTTATATACATTTTTTGTGATTCTAGATCAAAGAAATTAGGCTGGAGCTCTTTGGTTCAGCAATTGGCTATAAAGGAGATCTTTATGGTAAACAGTGTAATTTATATTTCGCCACCTGCACAGTAACGGATTCTGAGCTGCTCACAAGATGGCTATTTCAATAAGACTACTGCAATCTCATATCTTTGATTAATGACACTCGATAAGTTTACAAGCCATGAGGTAAAGTGGAAACTATCTATTTTATTGGATACAAATATCAGTCTTCACCATGACCTGGATCGAAACAAATCTGTGAACTTACATCCTTATGGCAATGTACTGGAATACCATATGAGAACGCAGTTAGTAGCATGAGAATTAATTTAAACATTGAAAACTTTGAAGCAGTTGTAAAAGCGAATTCAAATCTACTGGATAAACTCTTTACTTAAATATTGTCTTTGGGATTTGCCGACCGAGTTTTGAAACAGGTATCAACTGAACGTTTAACGACTGTTTAACAACCACCTTTAATAAAGAAGCATTCTTTTGTTTAAGGGTTCACTATTTCGTAATGTTGGTATTGCAGTCCATATATAAGTTGTATTAAATCATACCAGGACGGAAATGTTTGTATTTAACCATGCAGTGACAGGAATCGACCGCCGCACTTGATTGACTCCCCTTACATAGACATCAATAAAGTAACATTATATCAAACCGCATCTAACTACGTTTTATTAATAATCATTATTCTATTGGCCCCCCACCAGGATAACAGATTTGTGAAGAATTTTGGTGAAAGCATTCACCGCCAGATTTTCCATTCTGAGCGATCGGAGCTGCAAGAGCAAGCACAGCGAATATAGTTCCTAGTATAATGTTTTTCATTTTGGAAAAAAGTTCCTTGTGATACCCGCGCTTTTAAAGCGAACCTGACGTTACCATTTACGGTTTACCGAATTTACAGTTTACAAAGATATAGCATATTTCAAGTGGACGAAAGGGCTAAAAGCAATCACAAGGTAGTGCGAGTAATCGGCTAACGGTAAATGGCAATTATTTCGATTGAATCCAAATAACACTTTGCCGAGGTTCCCATCCGGTTTCAAGTCAAAGTACAAGACTACATATCTACTTTATTCATCTTTTTCAACTGGTTTCGCAAACTCTACAGACGAGAATGCTTGATATTTATACAGAATGTAAATAGCCCATATCATTATCCACGTCTTTCCTGGAGAAACGACTGTCGCAATTGGTCCATAGAAGATGGTCATTGAACAAGTATCCAAAAAGTGGTAGAATACAACCGCATTCAAGAGATACCTAGAGTACCATCTTTTATGAATAGGAGACAACAGTCTAACATTGGTTTTTGAGTAAAGCAATGACGGGGGAGTTACGCAAAATGATAAATAAAACGTCAGTGGAAATACAGTATACACCAACCCGTACCAAGCTAAATCAGTTTAATATTACCGTAGAGCCAGGTATCAAAGACCGGTTCCCAAGTCCCATCTGAAAACCAAAACCCGTAAACCATCAGCCATCCATATCTCTTTCCAGGGTCCAGTGAGCTAGGAACAAAATCGCCCAAGAACCACGGCCCAATTGTAATATAAAGTGCAAACAGATACAAGGGATAGAAAATATCTGGTTTCTGAGACATTTCACAGAAACGCAAGAATGTAGCTACCATTGTGAATTTAAAATCATTCCAGCGATGTCGAACACGTTGTTTGAGCGATGGTCTCAACATTCTCCAAAATTGCTCAGAGTTCCTGTCGATTTCAATCAGCATTATTGAAGTATCCATTCTCCAGGAATCATAAACACTAACTGATTGTGTCATAAGTACAAACGCCTTTGGGATTAACAAGAATCCGAAAGCTACTATAATGTAAAACAATATAAAAAGATCTTTAAACTAGGGTTAGAGGTACTTACCAAAATTCCTAGTGGGAGTGAAATAATAAACCCACCGCTACCAGCATCCATGTTGAAAATACGATTCCCATCCACCCGGAATCTTACCGTATGATTTGCTTCTCTTCCGGATTTATCAACAGCAACCACTGCAAGTACATGGACCTCCCCATCGTCATAAAGTTTTGGATTCCACTTGATCAAATAAAGCGGAAGGTAAGGTTCCCGTTGATCAACTAGCTCAATCGAATCCCACGGTGTTCCTTTTCCAGCATACACTGCATCTTCTTTAATAGTCTTGGAATCTATTACTGCCCATATTCTTTCAATGTTTTTCGACCAAATCATTGCTCTGATATGTGTTGAAGATTTGATCAAATATTTCGGCTCCTTGTTCATCAGCATATATCTGGCATCCTTGGGATTTGTAATAACTATTATTGGAGGCGGATCTGCAAGCGTAGACACATCATGGTGGATGGACAGTGGTAATTTCGGTCCATGAATTGGTAAATCCACAAACGAAACTAGATCGTGATCAACAACTACTATCCGATACATTCCATGTGACTTTAAATCGCCTAATTCCAATTCTAGCATCTTGTTGTCTTGATACGCATACATGGTTTCCCCAAATCCACCAGCACTGGTTAAAAGAATGCTTACAGTTTATGCAAATGTCCACAAAACCAAATGGAAAAGTGTTGGGCTGTATCCCAAAAACTAATACCATCACTGGTTTTCCCAAAGAGAGTGGTTCCAGTTGGATAGTGCGACATTCCAAATATGTGGTTATGCTTCTTTTCAATACTACTTAGTAAAGCTTCGGCCATGAAATCCATATCTTTGGTATCCATGTACCCAAAAAAGTTTAATGGCCGTCCAGCTCCAGTTTCCGGACTGATTAAAAAGATGTTACCATCCATCAAGCGCAATAAACGCAAAAGTGCCAAACTCTTTTTTAACAACGAAACTGTATCCCGCTTCCTTGACTGCAGACAGCTCCAAAAACATGTTTTCACTACTTTTGAAAGAAGGTACGTTCCAGCAATCGTGATTACCTCTCTGATCCCACCAAAATTTACCGCCTTGTCTTTCCAACACTTTAGATTTCAATAGCGAGTTGTAATAAGATAACCTGGATTAGGAATCGCGAACCATTCTTGTTTATGCTGAATTGACGTTAGCGTATGTGAAGATTTCGCATCAGTCAAGTCTCCGGTACAAAGCACCAAGTCTGGTGCAATTAATGGCAATTCATTGTATAAAAACGCATCCAAGTGTACTTGGCCGCCAGTTTTAAAGAACTTTGATACATGCAAATCAGTAATCTACCTTAAATTAACATTACTTGCGTGAAATGAAAGATATTATTTGCATTCGCTTCAAACTGCTTGTACCTGAATGTTTTGTACGGGTGTTGGAGGAGCTTTGAGTTTGGGTTGTACGGTTCTTTAATTTGTTCTACTTGTTGATTCGCAATGTCATTCAATTGGAATGCTCTCCTCCAAGTAAGAACAGAGATAATAATTAGGAATGCGAGTGTGAGCAGATTGCTCATTTCGTTTTGCGGATGGAATTATAAAAAAGCCAACCGTGTTGGACTCTAACCGCAATCAAATAGTATTGCTCACTGTCGCAGCAATTCCACTGGCATAAGTCTGAATAATAAATATTGATAATAATAGTCTTTAATATAAAAATAAAACAGAAAAAGGGTATTATAGAGTTGCTTTCTGCGATTGAGCATACATCTGCATCCATCTCCTTTTCTTTGACATGATGCATTCCATTGGCTTTACTGGGGTTTCCACTTTTTCAGGCAGCCCCGAATCGGAATCGTCTGTAATTGACCTGTTAGGCGATGGCAGTGAATATATGGCTTCTTTTATGTCAACATGTGTATGATCGTCAAAATTTGGTGATGTGGGCGAGTGCGAGTTTGGCGTAGCTGGAGATTTAATTTCCGTTTTCTTCAACACCGGCGATTTCGTCTACATTAATAACAATTACCAATTTCCTCTTCTTTTTCGCTTCAGTCAACCAAGAGAAATATGAAGGAGCATGGCCAGTTTGCCAATATACAGTCGCCAGAACCACACCCTTGTCTTTACAGAATCTGTTTCCCACTGATACGTATTTCGTATATGGTTCTGTAAATGGAGAGAATGGAAGTGTGTCTTTTTCGCTTACAACCGAACTAGGATTAAAATCAACTTACAATGAGCCGTCTTCAAAATAACACACCAGCAGCTCACCTTCTTTAGGAATAGGAACCCTCACTCCTTGACTTTTTTGAAATAGAGACCATTCTCCTTCTGGAACAACCTTCCGTCAGTTTGATATTACCATTGCCGGCCACCAGTATGTCGCTTTTGAGTCGTCAGGATCTACAAATACCAGCTTCTTTTCAGGCTGATTTGGGTTTGGACTTTTTGGAGGAACTGCAAACTGAGAATAGTCCATTGTGATTTTTGAAAGTGAAAAATTTAGCTTGTCCCATTTTGGAAATCACGCCACTGTTTCTAAAGCGGCTATTACAAGCATCATACGTATCGCATGGCCATTAGAAACAGCAGGAACGGGTGATATTGGACCATTTCATGTTGAAATTCAGCAGCGATTCATCATTGCATTTCTGCTGGTTTCCCTGGCAACAAGCCAATAAAACACAAGTGAAACCGAAATGCAAAAATTGATTACAATAGTTTTGCGATTGCAGTTAATGCAGCGATTGTTTGTTTTGCATTGACGAATGGCGCAGAAAAGGGAAGAAAAAGATGGGCAAAAAGTTGCAGCTACGCATTTTATTTTCAAATTATTGAGAACTCGCATTTGCTCTCGCTTCTAGTAACTGATAGCTTCTTTCTAATCTATCGAGCTTTTCATCGAGTTTGGCGATTTGCGAGTGGGCATGAATATCTATATTAAATCCAAATACCAAACTTTGTAATGAAATCATTCAGCTCGTTCAGTGATCTAGTTGTAGCGCGTATAAAGTCTCTGCTCCTCCAATCCTCTTGCAGCACCTCAGACAAGTTGGACATTTCGAGTTTCGCGACAAGAAACAAACACTCCAAAAATGAATCACTTGCTCAATGAAATTAGCCCAATTGTTTATCGCATTTGGATAAATCTACACTCTGAGATCGTTTATTGACATTATAATCCCTCCCAAATCATCCGGCTCGTAATCGTCAAATTTGTCCAAACTCGAACTCTCCCATTCGCGAATAGCAGTCTACATTAGCCAGACTTACTGTATAAAGAGTCTCTACCTGCTTCAAATTCCCTCTGACATTATTCCTGTTGATTGATTTATGAATTGGAGCAAACAAATTATCGACTATTTTTATGCTGGTTTTAAATCTCTTCCAAATGTATCTTTGCTCTGAATTCAGTGTTTCCAAGTGGGTAATGTAAGCTTTTATCCTTTCAATCATCCATTGGTATACAGCTAGCTTGTCTTGTTTATTAGTGATGGAGTATAATGCACTTGGTTAGTATTAGTTACGTATAACAATTAGGGTGGGGTTTTTATTTTAAAACTTAAAACTTCCAGCTGCTCTATTTTAAAA